>JAUESR010000206.1:7915000-8340000 GCA_030914345.1 Drosophila koepferae | reverse complement strand
TTGTTTTTACCGCAATTTTGGCGCATTGGCGAAAGGCAGTTGGCACACGAAAAAAGTCACTTGATTGACCTTCGCATACGGCTGCAGTTTTTTCTCCGTTGGCGTCAACAATATCACGGCAGTTGCCAACTAAATTTCCATATGGTGCAATTTTGATGCGTGCTAACGCAGAAATGACGTTATTCATGGCCAGCTATCTGAATTTTTTCGCCAACATAGTGTGTGCACTGTGCACTCCTTTTGCATCGTGTTTCGCTCGAAAACTGAAATTTTGGTTTTTCCTTTTTTTTTTTTTTTTGCCTTGCTGCCATTTAAGTGCAACACCTTTTGCAATGGCCATGGAAGTGGCAGAAGCTCGTATTCAATTTGACCATGTCGGGAAAAAATGGTGGGCATTCAACAGCTGCCAGTAGCACTGTAACAGATACAGGATGGCGCCAGCAGCAGCCAATAAATAGAAATAAAAGAAAAGAAAATCTGTCTAACAAATCAAACATATCTAAAATCAAGTTAGATCTCGTAGATGTAACTATGGTAGTGGGCTAATTTGAAAGGTTATGAAACTTACGAGGAGTTGATTGGCATTTGTTAATTGCTACAAAACTTACTTAAAATTTATTAAAAGGGTTAAATCAATTCTTCTGCGTCCGATATAATCAACTCTTGATGCAAAAAGTGAATGTGAATGGCGAAAATTTATTATTCGTTTTCTTGCTCTTATTTATATATGTTCTATATTGCTTTAGGTAGTGTTATCCGGTGATTCGTGATTACTATACTTGACCGTGCTTGGTGTAGATAAATGATGAATTTTTTTAAAGTTATGTTTCTAAAACAGTAAGTTAACCTAAACACTTTTCAATTTATAAAACTAAAAACTAAAGAATTCCTTTAAGTTACTTTTTCAATCCTATATTCAATTCAAGGCTTAGAGCATAGAAGAATGAATTGAATTTAAGGATAACTCGATCCTCTTTGATGATTATATGTGTAATTAAATAATAGTTAGTTGATAGTTTAGATCTGCTAATAACAATGATAGTAACTCGAAAACACGGCAAATTACATTTGATATGTACTTATGTATGTACAGCAATACGTATTATGTACTTCTACAAACATTTGAGTATTTCAATGCAATTTGCGTTCAATAGTGGGAAACTTATCGCAAACATATTTTATCCCTTTCGTTTCAGTAGAAAACTTTCCAAGGTCAAGTAAACTTTGCAGTCGCTTCTTAAGTTTTAGAAGTTAGCTGCGAATGCAGACATGGTAAAACACTAGCAGCACAAAGAGAGCGAAGCGGCACAATTCAAAGCAAAGCAAATCGGGAGTGTCCGACTAGGAGTTAACTTAAATTCGATTTCTATCTACACTTCGTTTATCCAGAGATACATTCACTATAGAAATCTAGTCGCTGAAAGACTAGGAGTCTTTAGACACACTTTTTAATCAATCCAAATATGTACATATTCTTAGGGATTCCCCAACAAAATAATTCTGAAATTTTCAAAGCTAGGGATTATATATTGATCGATTATTATCGAGAGAGTACTTGAGAAATTTTACTTTTGTAATTAACGACTAATATACGAAAGGAAGCCATAGCTATCTAAATGTATTTTATATCTAGCATTGTAGCTTTATTTTTAAATAAACTGTTAATTTACAGAAAGCCGTCTATGGTCAAGCATAATTGAGATGGACTTAAAAACCTTTCTTCTGACGAAAAAATTAAATACATCATATTTATTATAACTAGTAAGAGAAATAACAGTTAGAAGGCTCTTGACGAGACGGCTCGACTACGAAATGCAAAAAAATTGATACTCTTCATCTTTACGAACGTATGAGCGCGCGCACTGCCAACTGAGCAGTTGATGCCGTGGTTTGGGGTGGGTTGGGACGATCTTCATGAAACTTTTAGAATATATTAATAGCATCTAAATGTACTTGTTTGCCAAATTACATGTCTCCAGTACTTGAAATGCGTTTTTCAAATTGGGTGCGAAGGGGTCGTGTCATCCAAAATCTGAAAACTACAAAATCTGCGTATCCATAATATCTATCTAAATATATAAATTCGAGTCTCTAGCTCAAACGGTTACAAGTTATGCTCGAAAAACGTTTAAAAAAAACTATTTTCCGATTTTTATCGATATTGTGAAAATAGGATGAGTAAACTCGTACTGCGTAACTCACATTCAAGGCTTAATCAACTATTTTGTGGCGTCTGCGACGTCAGTTACATACATTTTCACAAAACCATTATTCCCTGAATTCCCATTTTCAATGGGTTCAGAGTATAAAAGGAAGAAAATTTTCAATCTATGCTGGTGACATGACAAATCGAACATTTCAGAAGATGTTTAGCTTAAATGCATCTATATTATGAGCGTTTGTGGAGCTAAGGTCTTGAATGTATACATATGAGGCTTATATTGTTACGCCGCATTGTGAACTATGGAAAACCGTTATGATACATATATTCTGCACTACTACGTTATGTCCAATCTTGAATTATTCAAAATAAATATACGAATTCTATACGGTAACGAAGTATGGATGAAAATGATATTTGAGAACAATAAAGAGATACCTTGAAGAAGATGTAAAGTGAAGTGAGTCAGACTATAGCCTCCTCGTGGAGGTGGACACTCAAAATTATTTTCGATCTAGAGCAGCGGCTAAATCGAAACCATGATGAAATGAAACGGAAACGATTCGTGATCATGGTTACATGTGTGCATGTGTACGTGAATTTAAAGTCGCTCTGCAAATGGCAAATATATTATGTTATAGTCTGAAACTGTGGAAAATGCTAAAGTTAGAATTTTATATTATACGAGACGAAGTATTTAGCTTCTATATCGGGAAATCGCTAAATACTTCATCTGATATAACAGAAACTCAATAAGTTAAGGTGCTCGAGACTTACAATACATAGAATACATATTATTGTAAGATTACGCGTTTATCTAGAAACTACAAAATAGTTGAGTTTCTGTTAACTTCCGTTATAGATTTAGATGTTACCAAGGCCGAAAATAGAGATTTATGCGCCCATTGGGTTAATCCTTCATAGCTTTTGAGCTTGAGAATTATAATTTGGCTTTAGTTGGTTATTGTAAAGTTCATTTACAGATTTACTAAATTATATGATGCGTGCTTCGTAAAAATTCTGTTATTTTTTGAGTACTTTCCCTGCCAAGGACTTGAAACTTTGGGAATATACTGGCTTTGAGAACATAAAATAAACAAGTACGAGTGTCCCAGCCAAGTCCACTTCTCTCCTAGGGAATCCTATGGACCCTGCGATGTGCTGATCATAATCATTCTACACTTCTTTTGTGCATATTGCATATAAACAGACATTGCACCAACCACGCAGGAAATATGCTTAAGCTAAATATGTTCTATATTATTCATTGAATATAGTCTCTTGCAGATGGGCTTTGTAAATTATATGTGTGATATTCCCAAAAGACAAGTCTCTGGGTATAGAGATACAAAATCAGAAAATTACGGAGTCTCTACATTCATTACATAGACCTAGTATGCATCTTCAATCCCCAGATCTGACAATATTCGAATTGCGGAAAAAAAGCTGGTCAAATGATTTACTATTATTGATAATAATAATTGAGATGGGCGATCTCTAAAATGATGACGGACAGGCAGGCTTAACTGATCTCGTCACTATGATCAAGAATATATACACTTTATGGCATTTGCCACGCCTTCTTCTGCCTGTTACATACATTATAAGATAACCATCATACTCTGATTTCATATTTTCAACAGGTAACATATTTTTGCCCATCCTCAATGGATTAGAATGATTTCATGGGAAATGCAAGAAAATTATTTTTTGGCTAGTGACTGGTGAAGTGAGAATTTCTATATATTATCTCGTTTACATAAGGCACAACAGCATCAATGATTGATCGATTGTGCAGTCGATCAAGACTTGGAAAAATCATAAAACTATACATATATGTATATACATACATATATTAATACCCAATCTTGTACTTTAAGATTAATTAACATCGCAGGAATATTCAAGTAAACTAAATCTCATATAACTTTCTAACCGAATGTGTTGCGTGGATGATGAGATGGTGTTGTCCAGCGGGACTCACCTCAGCATCAATCGCCGCCACGTGTGAGCTGTAAAATTTATGTCAAATTTTACTACTGTACTGTGGCGTTTTGATTACACTACTAACCCTATTTCAAAAAAGTTAGGTATAACTAAACATAATATTGTAACAAGGGTAAGAGCTCGCATCCACCAACGCAACGCCACTCATTGTGCTGCTCACAATAACCTTCGCTCAGGACATTCGTGGGCTTAACGAACCTTTGCCAATCTGTTGACCACTACCACAGTTAAAGTTTTATAAGCTGACCAAATTTATATGTATGTACACGTACATGAACCTTTATAAATACTTTCATCTAAACATACACACAGCTAAATATGCATACACACACTCACACATTATGTACTTTTATATAAAACAACACCTACGGCACATTTATGCTCGTGTATATTTAAGCCATAATGCTACATACAGAGGGGCCAATAGATGTATATATATATATGTATATATATATACTTATCTATGTAAATATACATACATATGTATATATACATCATGAAAGTGTGGGTAGTGTTAGTATATGCCATATATATATATATATATATATACATATATATATATATATATATATATATATATATATATACGTATATATTTGTATATGTATACGCATAATATATTTGTAATAACATTTTCCAAACCTAGTCGTAAGCATTTTTCAGCCGTTTCATCCCTTTTCTGGACACTTTTGGGTCACTTCAGGGCAGGGGTATGGTGTGCGTGTGCACAACACCTCGCGCGCTTAGGTCCAGCATCTGCAAACCGCATCTATCAAATTTTAGCTGTTGGCAAATGGCGTAGTCCGCTCTGAGCCGGTCCTGTCCGGTCCACTCTGGTCCACTCCGGTCCGGTCCGGTCCGGCCCAACCCGTTAAGGTCCGGTTTGGGGCGGCCTGACAGGCCTAACGACACGCTTGATGGTCCAGCGACACAGTACCGCGCAAACACAAATCGCACCGCACTCTGAGCAATTATTAAACGAGTCGGTGGCACGTTAAATTTTGTCTACTATAGACCCGGCCCAGAGCCATCTGTGTTACTAACGGTGTATGTGTGAGTGTGTAAGTGGTTGTATGTATGAGTGCATGTGTGTGTGGGGTAGTAGTGCTGAAATAGACATCGCAAGTTTGTATAACAACAAGTAAAGGGTTTGCTGTTAATACGACTTCCGCACAAGGAAAATGTGGACTTATTTTTGCCATTTGTTAGTATCACAAATATATATATATATATATATATATATATATATATATATATATAGTATGTATGTATGTAGCTGTTATTAATGACAGCGACTTCCCAATTTCAGCACTGGTCGTTAAAAGAGTTATAAAACAAGAATACTTCAGTTGAGAGTATTCGCAGCCATCATCGTGGTTACAGAGTATTCGGAGGATGAAAGACAGCGGCTGTCGAAAAGTTCCTTCTGTTTCAAAGACAGCGACATTTGGCCAACTTCTTTAGGTATTTCTTAATAATCAGCAACTGGACCCAATCCAGGACTGTTCGTTAATCACTCTCTATCGGGTATTTAATATATTCCACATTGGCCCTACATTGGACCCTGGACTGTTTAATTTAACAATATCGATCCAAACACTCATTGAAACAAACAATATCAATCCCAACACTGATCTTCGGACACGATTAACGTAGAATACTGTGTGTATTCTTCTAGAAGATTTGCTAATTGATTGTCCTTATATATAATTTATGTGGGCATTATAAAGATTAAAAGTTTTTCTGTTTCCCTTTGCTGAAGCAGAGACCCTCTTAAGCCTTAGAAAGTAAGCCTTAATATAATATGTATTTGTCAGATTGGCAATAGTCAAGATGACGTTGAGTCATTTATTAGGATTAGACGGATGAGAACGCAAATGAGTTCTTAAAAATGTATGTTTTATTATTGGGATGTTTTCCTTCTTTGTATTCAAATTGACAGTGCTAAATGAATAAAACAATCAAACGAACACACACACGCACAACCGGTATTTGGTCTTAATTTTGTGTTGCTCATATAAATATTTATTTCGCTATCTTCTAACCGGACAGACAACAACGATGATTGGGACAAAATAGGTATTTTCTCACGAAACGTTTTGTCTTGGGACACCCTATAACGGATTTTCTGTCCGGCCACAAGGAATGCATCAACTCTTTGCTGGCCGTTGATGAAATCTACATCAACTTCTAAGCTCGAATATGATTGACCTCGCTTGCATTATTTGTGATCTCGAGGTAACTCTTAATTCAACAGGAAAATGGGAAAATCACCCTACAAATAGGGGTTACATACACATCACGTCATCAACACAAAAGCCTGAGAATGCATGTTATCGTAGTTCAGCATTACTGTGTTGATTTTTCCGTGCTTAACTCATTATTAATTTGATATTCATATGTTGCGCCAAATAGGGAAGTATCTACATATTCATATACGATACCAAACAAAATATCCTTATTCATATAGTGCACATTGATATCTATTGGCCTAGAATTCTTTAATCAATCCTATATTCTTTGACTTTCTGTGTATTATAATAATATATATCTCACGGTGGTTAAGATCAAACAAAAAATTAAATCCGGTTCACCTATTTTTAGTAGATGAATAGTATAGTGAATATAAAATTAATTTATTGAGGCTACGATATCACGCTACGATTCGTAATGAAATTCGAAATAAGAATAACAAAGTGTAGAGTCGAGCAATTGCATAAAATTAGCTATGCAATTAAATGTTGAGAACATTCCATTTAAATAATTTAAAAAGTTAAATTCTGTACGTAAGCCAATTAGAAGGAAATCCTTCATGGCTAGCAAGTGCGTCGAGTGCGTCTAGTCTGGACTGCTCAACTAGAATCCAGAAAAGAACGATATTTCGCTTCTTTTATACATATGTATGCACAAAAAAAAAAAAAAAAAAACAATGATTAACTATCTTCATCAAACTTTAAGATCGGGATAATAATATTTTAGTATTTATTTAGTATTTAGTACTAGTACTTCACATAGTATAGTGATATGAATGGAAACATCCCTCATCATTTCTTATATCATAACATCATATCATTGGAAAATGATAATTGGATAATATTGGCTACTTGCAAAATTATTGGCACACACATACAGTTTAACAATGGTAAATAATGGTATAATGGCTTTATTAAAAGTATGTATTTATATATGGCTGAAGGAGCCGTTACAGGCCCATAAAGTATATATACTCTTGATCAGGGCGACGTACTTAGTCGGTAGAGCCATGACCGTCTGTCTCTCAGAACCTATAATAGATAGACACTTCAATCTGTTTTTACCATGAACCGATTATAAATGTAAATTCAGGGTATAATGGATAGTCAAAATGTACATATGTATAACAGGTAAGAAGGCTCTAGTAGAGACGGCTCGACTACGAGATATCCTGAACCCACAAAAAACTAATTTCTTCTTCTTTACGCACGTGTAAGTACGCTCTGCTACTGCGTAGTTGCTGCCATGGCATGGGGGTGGAGTGGTCTATAAGCGTCTAAAGGCTTATAACTCAATTCCTAGAAAGATGATTTTCATTAAACTTTCAGAATATATTAATAGCAAATTTCAGTCTCTAGTATTTGAGATGCCTTTTTTGCACATTGGAGGCGAGGGAGGCGTGGCATCCAAAATCTAAAAATTACAAAATCTGCGTCTTCATAACATCTATCTAAATATATAAATTGAAGTCACTAGCTCAAACGGTGTAGAAGTTATACCTAAAAAACGTAAAACATGAAAACGAATTTTCGAAATGGAAATGGGATAAGTTATTGAAAAAACAAAACAAACTCGTACTGCGTAACTAACATTCGAGTATTCATGTAAAATTTCAGATCTCTAGCTTTTGTAGTTTCCGAAATCTCGACGTTCATACAGACGGACGGACGGACAGACGGACAGGACTCAACTTATTCAAAAAAAAAAAAAAAAAAAAATTTCAAATACTAAAGACTTGCAATTTGTCAAATAGATACATTTAGATACTGCCCATCTACTCTGAAAGATCGTACATCTAGAAATGGAGTTATAAACGTCCAAAGCCCATAGCCCAACCCACCCCAAAGCCACGGCAGCAACTGTGCGGTTAGCAAAGCGCACGCTCAAACTTTCGTAAAAAAGAAGAAGAAGCCGTCTCGACTAGAGCCTTCTTACTTAGTTAGGTCCGTGTATTCCACATGGTATACGAGTTTGTTTCAGAAATTCAATAACTCTTCATATACAGATTCATATACATTTGAGTGTCATGATCATAATTTGATTTCTAAATTCTATATACGAGAAGAATTATGCCTCAAATAAGTCACAGCCCATGGGTGAAATTCTAATAATATATCAGTTCTTCGATGGTTTCAGGGGATCTAATAGTCGTGCAGTCGCGACTATAACTTTCTCCTTGTTTTCAGTTGATCCAAGAGTGATTTTAGTGAGGTCAACAAAAGAATAATTTCATTAAAATTTATTTTTTATTTAACTCCAAGTATAGATGGAATTGAAAGTGCTAATGTGCTTTAAATTACTTACAAGACCAAGAACTTTTTTTTTACAAAATGGAATATTACCAAAATTATATTCATCCGGAAGACAAACAAACTTTCAGATCATATAATACGAACATTTCCTTCTTTATTCGCCCATTGAGCACAACTCCTTGTCAACGCACATCGTCTTCCTGTAACTTATCGCGTTTAGCCACCATTCAATTTCTATGCAAAATATAATATAAATAATTCAAAATATATTATATTGACTTCGAAAACATGTATATAACGTCATATTACATTAATAAAATTTGTCTGAGTGATTTCAAATTAATGAAAAACAGATGTAATTATTTTTGTAATAAATTTTCATCAACTAGCTCTATTGAAAGCAAGCACAAAGAATAGATATAGTTTAATTTAAGATTCAGATCCAAATCTCTGCTCATGAAGAAACGGAACAACGCATACACACACGGTCTTATTCTGAGCAAGAGACTTTTTTTACCGCTTACCGTCTTCGTGTGAGTGTTTTGTGTTGAGCTATTCGATTACACTCTTTTAAAGGGTATTTTTTCAGGAGTAATACGATTGATGTTTGCACTCTGAGACTTATTCAGAGACGGAAATCTCAAAAGATCAATGCAAACCGACTTAAATTCTCATTCACGCACACGTCGCTACCTATCTGTTAAAGAACACGCACATCCACACTAATACATTAATAAAAGATGTTTAGCTTCATTGAGCGCAACAGAAACATCCTCGAATGACGATCACGGAAAAAACCCAAAAACAAAAAGTCTCTGGTACGAGGTGCGAGTGAACTCGTTGAGAAGGCCTGCCATATGATACTCTTAAGGTTTTTTTACTAAAAGTGTGATTGAAAGACATTTATTTTCAGTATTTGAGAAACACTCAACGGATATGTCCGAGTCTGCTAATAGTTAAATTAGAAAGCACTATATATACATATATCTCTTTATGCCTCAGGATATACTTGTACGCAAACCACGGATAACAGTATTTGCAAACCAGGATAACTTTTTTAACTGTCCTCGGAATGGCATTAAAAGAAAGCGACAACTACGTTGCTTCTGACCTATTATTTTTCATTGATATGGAATAATATTTATTAATATCTATAAGTATATACATACATGCATATAAATAGCATACGATGTGACTCGCGCCTTGGCTTCGAAGCAGTTGTCATCAAATTATACACATTTGCAATTGCTTTTTATCTAGAGCTCAAAACTTGTTTGGTAATTTGTTGTTACTCTATTAGTACTCGATGCAAGACAAGTTCTGCAGGTAAACCAAAGTAGGCCTTCTCCATTTCGAAAAAAAAAAAACTTTATTTATAATTATGTACAAATGAATTTTGCACCTTGATGTCGCTATCCCGGCGGAGAGTCCTTATTGAAGGGCTTTGCCTTGTTTTATTTAAGCTACATGTCCGTATTAAAATCTAGGCTAGTCTTATGTCCTTTCATCGCAACAGCAATTTTTACAATTTAAATTTAGACAAAGACAATGGCCGCACAAAAAACTTTTCCACACAGACACACAGTCTTTCTCGTCTATTGACATGGAAATAGAAGCCAGAATCTTTAGCAAAAAAATCACTTTTTGTCTTTCGGCGAAATTGCGGTTTTGTTTTCATGTTTCTTTTTATAGTTATACTTTGCATTGCTCTGATATTTCTTTGTGCCAACCAACATCAAAGTATATTGTAGACCTTTTTCATTATGCTATATTTACACTCTGCACCATGCGACAAAAGGGTATGCTGCACTTGTGCCTAGTTTTACGATGTCCTCGTTTATTTGGACCATGACAAATTTGGGAGCAATGCACGAATGTCTTTTATTTGCTTACACATAATATTTGTTATTTAAATCTTATGTCAAAAGACACTATAGACACTTTATCCAAAGAAACAGCTCTAATGATCTATGAAAGGATTAAGAGATGAATGAATTGATTCATATCAATCTGGAAGAAATTAATAACCCATACAAAAATTAATTCTACTTATTACACATTTTGAATATAAAATAGAATAATAATATTGATCAAAGTTTTTAAATTAGACATACTCATAAATATATGGCTTACAATTACGTATAGCTCATATAGAGAAAGTTTATCCTTTGGACAACTCGCAACTGGTTTTAGTTAAGTAAAACGAGCGAGGGATTGAAGAGACCTATAATTGATGGTAAAGTTAAATGTTGAAGCTACCTAGAGAGCCTCTTTTTATTTAAAAGAGCAAGCTTCTCTGATTCGGAATGTTTAGCGTTCAACTACATAACTTCGATCCTTCTAACTTGCCAAAACTATTCAATAATCTGTACACAAAATGTGATACATGATTCTCGCAAACTCTCCTAGTTATGCCCGAATTTCGAATCCTATTGTTATTTGAAATATTTATTAGATGAGATTACAAAGAAAACTTAGTTTGGTTTGCCCTCTATATAACAAAATGAGATTTGCTTTCTCGTTAAAGTTTTAATCAGTTTGCTATGAATAGAATTTTGTAATTTATCAGAGCTGCTTATGCTCAATGTATTTTACACTAATATACTTGTCATACACACGTGTTTTTTGTGACGCCGATTTGATCACGGTTCGGTATCGATCGCGTTTGAATAATTGCCTGCTAAGATACCATCTCCCGCTCGAGCATGGCTCTCTTAGTTTTGCGTGTTAAGTAGTTTTTGTTCTCTAGCAAGCGGCAATTACAATCAGATTAGTTGCATGAGTCCTTGGGTTCCTTAAAGCAAATTCAATCGTATATGGGCTCGTCGCCGCAGTGAAACAGGTTTATGCTCGTTCACGAAATCAATTGAGTAAAGCATATTGGCTTCAATTTAGTGTGACTGAGTGCAAGCTCTATATTCAACTTTTACGACTGCGAATTTAAGAAGTGAGTAATATACACGATTGGGGTTACCCAAAGCAGTCTGTGAACTAAAACAAAAAATTAATAACGAATTCAAGATGGAATATGCCTCAGGTTATTCTATTTCAATTATTATAAACTATTTTTAATGCAATTATTGCTCACGTTATCTTATTTTCTTGTTGAATAACTTTAATTTTCTTTTTCAAATCCAAGCCTTTACTCATGAGTCATGACCAATTCCTGACCTTGTCTTTTTAGGATTCTAAAAAATCATTATATTTAAATTTAATGAAAAGTGAATTAAGGAGGAATTAATATTATACAATCTTACCAATTTATATTACTTGTCTTCGTTTACCTTTTCAAATTGAATACGGCATTGTAAATTATTGAGTATAGAACAACTACTTTTGGCGATCTCAAATACAAAAGAGGACTTTATAGACATAAACGATATCCATTTATCTGAAATATCTACATTACAGAAAAACTATATATACTTAATATACAGACACAATCTTTATTTGCATAACATAAGAATCGTACATTATGAAACTTAATTGGTATTATTTTTATTATTTATAAAATACAATATATATATATATATATATATAGCTGATGCTTATCGTGTTAAAGTAATTTACTGCCCTAGTAAAGACTCTAGCTTGGGATTCGAAATTCTATTCCGAATTGACCACTGATCATCTACAGAAATGGTTATAAGTTTAGTATGCATTCACATACACATGTATATGAAGCATATAAATACATTCCTGCGTACGTATATACATACATGAGAATCGATTTGGTGATCTGTTACGAACATGCGGGTTACGAGGCGTCACAATATTGACAGCGGTTGTATGCCAATTCAGTGGATATGCCCAGAGGATCGTTTTTAAGTAATTTTATCCTCATCCAGAATGCCACGAAGATGTCCACAAGCGGAGCGGCGCACATGCAATGTGAGCGCATACAGGGAAAGATTGGCTGGAAGGAAGGCCGGATGGATGACATGAATGCATGAAAACTTTGTCAGTCGCGTAATCATCGTAATAATTCGCTTCAACTCCAACAGTTGGCAGCAGCAACGAGAAGCCAAGCGGAAATTACCAACACGCGATATTTAATTTTACCAAAAGGTAAACCAATCATTCGTCTGCTGTGGCTGCGGCTACGGCTACGGCTGTGGCTGTGGCTGCTTTTGCTCTTCAACATTGTTTAGTGGAGATAATTCCTCTGTAGAAGCTTCTGGGCATTCTTACCAACAGCCCATACTAAATGTACGAAAATAAGGGAATCTTTATCAATAATGCTTAAAAACTAATAATCATTTCGACGAGCAGTGGAAACGCATCCGGATTGCAGTCTGGGGTAGCCTACATTTCTGCATTAAAATGAATATAGATATATATCTTCTATTCAATTTCGTCAATCTTACACATTTTTACCTAAAGATCAGTGTACCGAACTACTAAAAGCAAAATGCTTTTAATTATATTAGTTCATAATTATCTTATATTAATTAAGCATATTAATCTTAATATCTCCGTGGTACCATCTATCCGCTTTTGAATATTGAGGGTCAACATTTGCTAAATAAGCTAGGATATAGAAGCATCGTGTAAACTGAGGATGCCACAAATCAGGAGAAAAAAAAAACAGACCATCTAGTTCTGAAAAGCAAAAAGCTAAATCGAAAACACTAAAATTTGAAATATATTTAGCTAGCATTTTTTTTTTTTTTTTTTTTTTTTTTTGTGACTAGCTTTTTTATAAAAAGTGCTAATTCTTATAGAAGTTGAAGCGTCTATTAAGTGACAATTACATTACCTCAAGCAAGTATTATGAGTGTTATATATATAACCTGCAAATGTAGTTGTAACTGCCGATACTCTTCAATACAAAAGTAGATCAAACATTCGGATGCTTAGAACAGAAAAAAAAAATAAAAATAAAAAAAAAATTATATCGGACGCGTCGGGCTTTCTATTTAAACTGAACCAATATAATTTGATCAAAGTGCACCCTATTCTTCTTTCTATTCTAATTCAGTCAAGTTATCTTTAACTTAAAATTAAAATAAAACCTGTCGAACTTTATAATTGTTTTCCTTTGCTTTATCCACTGCACAGCGATTTTTTACAATGGACTTTATTTCAGTAAATAAAATGTGAGGGGGATTTGTCATCTTGATGCAATTTACCTCCATTCCAAGTGCATCAACACTCAATTTTTGCATATGAAAACTGAAATACGGAGCATGCCATACTGACCATTTTATGAAGAATAGATAATACATTTTATAAGAAGTTTGATATATTATATAACACAGATCACAAAATGCATTGTATTTAATATTTTATTTCGTTGTTCTTACAAATACATATTTTATTTACTTCTTATGAGGAAAATAAACAAACGTAATAAATTAATTTAATAATTTAAAAATATGCCAAAAGATTTAAGCTATTTAATACATCTAAAACTCATTATTTTTTTAGTGTTATTGCATTTGGTTTTATACACAGTCAATGATGGTTGTGTTGCGACATTAAAACTAATTAGAAGTTAAGTAATAATTTCATAGGTGTTATTGCTTGAGTACAATTTAAGGATTAAACTGGCAACTGCCATGCCATGTCAAGGGATGGGACTGGAATTGACTACGCTACTTAAGGACGAGCTGGGAATTATAAATACTTTAGAATTATCTACAGTGGTAGTTCCGAAATTGACTATTGATCCGCATCGCTATGCACTGAGGTGCTGGCCGTGCTGCTCTTGTCGGGACTGTGGGATCTGCTGTTCGCCGGACTAGAGACTTTGGAAGCACAGGAGCGCACAGACAGATCTTCGGGCTCGCTATCGTAAAAGCTTTCTTTGGAAGACTCACTATGAACTGAAGGACTTAGCCTCTTGAAAACATCACTCGTTACACCTGCCGGATCCACTGGCCCAGGCAGGCCATGGACATCCACTGCGGGATGCATGGAAGCAGCAGCAGCTGCAGCAAATGCAAAGAAATTCAAACTCGCACTGAACATTTTACACCAATCCAGGAGGGCTCCTTGGCCCGGACCATCGCCACCTCCATCAGCCATCTGTGCGGAGCTTACAGCTGCTTGACTGGACTGAGCCTCGAAGATTGGCTGCAGCATGGAAGGCATTGAAGGAAGGGAAGGAAGCGCAGTCTGGTTGATGTTGTTGCCGACAACTGGAGTTGTTGTTGTGGGTGTAAAAGCACAGTCAATGTCATTGTTGTTATTATCGTTGATGTGTTGCGTTGGGTTGGTGGGAGATGGACTGAGCTTGGCTGGATCCTTCGCCCAGTTCTTGACACTCAGCAAGGGACAATTATATTTTTTGGATTCCTCCAGTGTGGTGCTAGAGCAGTCAGGCTTCGGATTCGGTATGTCGTTCGGCTCCGCAAAGTTGACTTTGGGCGACAGCTTGGAGTTGAAAAGCGCCAATAAGTTCAGTTGGTGCACCATGTTGTTGGTCGAATAGCCCGGCAGTGATGAAACGGAATCTTTGCTGGCAGCATGAGCATCCGTTATCTGCTGGATGGCCTCCGGATGCAGGCTCTTCTGTTTTATGAACTCGACCAATGCGAACTTCTCCAGCAATGCCTCGTTGTGAGTGGTGTAGGCCATCGCCTGGCACGGCAAAGCGCCAATGCCTAGATCATCGTAGTTGGGTATTGTTCCAAATTTCGGGGGCAGTAACTGAAGCTCGAATTTGGCGCGTTTTTCCGGAGGTGTGTCGAGGCTCGCCAGCCCCAAGTTGTCTGATCCCAACTGACGGCACATGAATCGTAGCTTCTGCTCATTTTTACACCAACCACGTAGCGTAGATTCCGGAACTCCTATGTCCCTCGAAACACTGGCTTTGGTCTCGCCATTATGAATTCTTTGAATTGCCCGCACCTTATCGTTCGGCGTTAAGTTTCGCAGCGGGCGCTTGCCCCGTGTACTCATTCGAATATTCATATGCTGGTAGGCTGATATGTCCATTTTGAAATTCAAATTTCAATTGACCCCAAATGGGAACGAGAGATATTCAGTGCGCGATGGTCAATTTAACGCGAATAAACTGCTAACTGACAACTGCGAGCGCTGCGACAATTGGTGTTCACTCTTCGGATTAACAGAAGGATGTGATTTTAATTCGGCAAACGTTGTCCTTTCGAAGCTGTGCTTGCTCCAAAGCGAGTTCAACACGTTTGCGGCGAAGAGCGTGAAAACATTCACACGCAGTTGCCTCAGTGTGTGTGTATGTTAGTGTGTGTGTGTGTGTGTGTGTGTGTACATATACGGATGACCATTTATCAACACACTCACACACGCACAGGCACACGTGCTCATTCTCTCTCGGAGAAGAGGCGCGAGAGAAACACAGCAACAAGAACAACGAAAGAGCAGTTTACCACCACAACAACTTGTTACTCTGCCGAGCAGAGTTCGCCTCGCGCACGCTCTGTGCGGCGCGACTGAATGGGAACAGAAGTGACAAATAAGACTAAGGTGATAATACTCTTGATTTAGGTACGGTTTGTCTTACCCCTGTCTCAGCTGATTTGCCTTAAGAGTCAAGTTTCGTTGGTCCAATCGCCCACAATTCATTTCGAAAACTCAAAATTACGTATATGCACACAGACGCATATGTACATAAATATACATATGTACATAAATATATACTTTTTATTCAGTTGCTTAGCAATAGTAAATCAAATATTTTTTGGTTTTAAATTGTTAATTACAGTTAATACAAAGCAATTAATACAAAAAAATGTTTAAAATAGTATAATAAGCTTAACAGAATAACTTATTAGCCTTTTAAATATTAAAATATTGAAATTTTCTTGCTTAATATATTAAATATACATTTGTGGATTATCTCCCAAATCCAGATATAATTTGATCGTTTATATAATTTTCTTTTTCTAAATACAATAGTTAATTTTATTTCAAATAGGTAATACAAAATTTGTGAATCGCTATTCCCCATAATAAATCATCAATGGAAAGCCTTGAAGTTAATATACCTTGTAGTTGTTATTCCACCACATTTAAATTCGTTTTAAAAAATCTCTTGATATGCCATAAAGCTTCAGCAATTGGAAAACTTTTAAAACATAATCGTTGTTATCATTCGAATGAATGCATTACTTGAATCTTACCTTATTTCATCCAAATAAGAAGAAACAGCACCTAATATAAAACCAAGCTCAAGTGATTATTTTCCATTGAAATTAAAAGAAACAAATAGTTAATTGGTTAATATAACTCTAAAGATCATAATATTTTAATATATTGAGCGATTGACTAGAATAAATATGTAGATTCTGATATCTCACAGAGCGCTTGTCATATTGGCCGATCATTTCAAATGCCACAAAATTGTGTATATTATATTTGTATATTTTATAATATTTTAATTACTTCCACTCAATTGAAGTGCGCGCCCAGGAAGAAACCTGAAACCTGAAGAAACCTTGAATGAACTGCTTCATGCTTAAGTAACGATTCTTTTAACAGTGACAGTCAGGCCACTTTGGCAATCAGGCCACCATTATATTCGTCGCTATACAAGCTCTTTCGAATGAGATTTGGTTAAAACTCATTTTATTTTTCATTTTAATTGTATCATTTATCTGAAATTCATATCAATTTTGAATAAACGATATTTTTATAAAATAATCGATAGTTGAATGATATCGCATTTACTCATTTCATACTGTAAGTTAACATCACTAACCAATGTTAATATTCAGATGTGTTGGCTACCGCATTAACCATATGGTTAGTGGCTACCGCCAACCAAAATTTAGTCATTGTGGAGACACTAGCCGATTCACCTACACTAATACAGTACTACTATTTTTCTATCCTAATTGTACAAAACTAAAATAATAATTTTTTCCAATTTCTAACAGAATCGCACAACAATTCTTAAGACAAGTGAAATTCTGGTGTTTTACCACACTGTTTTACGCAGAATATGTTATTCCCGCTACAAGTTGTATTATTGTGTGCCTCCAAATTTAAACGTTTTAAAACGTTTCATAATGGATTTAGAAAATAATAACAATACGATATCTCAATGCAAAAAAGAAGACGTTGGTAACAAACGTTTAGCGCCTGTCGAAGACGAGGACAGCGTTGTGGATATCAAGAGATTGAAACACGGCTGCAGCTCCAAAGGTACAAAAGTGGAAGGCACCCATGTGCCTGGGGATAACAGAAAGCCACCCGCACAGAGCCCAAAGAAACGTATACAACTGAGCAATAGCAAGCCAAAGACCAATAAAAGTGATTCATTTATATTTGGCAACTACAGACATTATTATGGCAAGCGCATTGTGGACCCGGACTTCCATGACATCCGCCTGGATGTGCTGGCTATGCAGCCGGGTTTGTTTCGAGGCAAACAGTTGCTCGACATTGGCTGCAATTCCGGTCACTTCTCTTTAGAAATAGCAAAGAAATTCGAGGTTAAGAGTCTGGTTGGCCTGGACATCGACCGCGCGCTAACATCCGAGGCACAACAGGCCGTTAATCTACTGAAGCATTCCAGTAATATTTCGACAGCAACGGCTGCTGGCAAATTTCCATATAATGTGAAATTCGTGCATGGGAACTTTGTACTAGCCGACGATGTGCTACTTGAGATCGAGCGACCACAATTCGATGTCGTCCTCTGCCTCTCTGTGACTAAGTGGATACATCTCAATTTTTGTGATGCGGGCTTGAAGCAGGCTTTCCGGCGGATGTACCTGCTGCTGCATCCAGGTGGCAAGCTGATACTAGAACCACAGGCATTCGATACCTACAAACGGCGAAAAAAGCTGTCGGTAAAGGGAGCAGATCAATCAGCTTATAGTTGCCACAGTAGTGATTTATAATTTATTCTTTGCAGGAGAGCATAAGGAAGAACTACGATGCCATTCAATTCAAGCCAGATCAGTTCTCCAGCTACCTACTCAGCCAGGAGGTTGGCTTTGCCCAAATGCAGCTAATGGGCGTTCCAGCGCACTGCCAAGCAGGCTTCAAGCGTCCTATACTGATATTTAGCAAACTATAATCTAGTCTACTCTAGTTTGTATAGTAAGAATGAAAACTGTTTAATGCTGAATATTCACTCCGTGCGTGGTTTTTTATTGGGCGATGGTGGCAATTGCTTCAATATCGCTGGCATTCTCTCCAGCAGCTGCTCGGCAGTCAGTGTAAAGTCGCTGTCCGCCCAGAGCAGACGCAATTCGTTTAAGACCACGCCCACTTGCTTGCCCGCCAAGCCATAAGGCTTCAGCGTGTTTCCATTGACGGGTAGGTTAGGCATCTGCCACTCCTTGAGCTGTGCATAGAGCTCCAATTTGTTGGCATATTTAAGTAACTGCTCAACGTAATCCCTCTTGGCATACGGCTGAAGACACAGTTTCTGATAGTCTCGCAGACAAACATAATTTGAGTTTACCTGAAAGGGAAAGGGGAAATTTATGTAATTCTGAATTCACTTCATATCTTTTGTATAGATTACTCTCTCCCGCTGCTGCGTGATAAACAAAGCTAAATCCCGCTCATAGGCGCTCAGCTTCAGGCGCTCGTGCAGCTTCATGACCTGCTCGCTGCTATGCAGCAACGCAATCAAGTATAATATAGGATAATGTGGCTCATCGAACCGCTTGAGATCGACGCATAGCCGCTCGAATTCTTCAAGATTCGGGTTAATGGGTAGTCCGCATTGCTGCAACAGCTCGCAATTGTTCATTTCGAGTATCAGCTCATAATTAAAGTTACCAACAACAATTTTCTGGAGCTCTGCCCAAATGCGCTCTCCACTGATCCGCGACAGACCCTCGGCATTGGCCTTGATAGCTGCCAGCGTTGCCTTGTCATGGCAGTCCGCTCTCTCTGCGATGCGACCATAGAAGCGAAAGTAACGAAGAATACGCAAGTAGTCCTCCTTGATGCGCACATCAGCATCGCCCACGAAAACGACGCGACGCTGCTGCACATCCTCATATCCATAAAAGTAATCGTAGACTGTGCCATCAAAGCCGAGGAACATGGAGTTGATAGTCAAGTCGCGACGATTGGCATCAAGCTGCCAATCGGTGGTAAAGACCACGTCCGCATGTCGTCCATCCGTACGCACATCGATTCGCAGCGTTGTAACCTCGAAATTCTCTTTGTTGTGGATGCGCGGCGTGATTGTGCCATGCTTTTCGCCCTTGGCATTGATCAGTCGCACCTCTTCTTTGGCAAACATCTCCTTCATCTGGTCAGGAGTGGCAGTTGTAGCCAAATCGATGTCCTTGGGCTTAATGTTCATTAATATGTCTCGCACGGCTCCACCTGCAATGCGCAGCTCGTAGTTATATTTTTTGAACATGCTCACCAGAGCCTCCAGCTCAGGCGTGAATATGCTATGAAACTCATCGCTGTCTACTTTCTTGAATGCAGGATTCTCTCGCATCTTAGGTGGTTTGCCGAGCTGAGCTATTATCTCCGAGGAAATGCTCGCTGTCTTATTGGCAATTTTTGGCGGCGAAGCCATGCGGCGCACAGACGTTCCGTGGTAACAAGGAGACAGCAGCAAACAGGCGGTAATCGATGCAGTGGCACGCGGCGAGCTTAGTAACTTGGTAATCAAACATGAACCATGCATTTAAAAGCTTAGAAGCCGGCAAATTCACATTTATTGAACTCCGAAAGAAATTAATATATCCAAGTGAGCAACTGGTCTATGTTAAACCAGCTGATGACAAATATGTTAAAACAGCTGATAAAACTCGTATTTGATTAACATACATGTTACCAGCTTATTGCATTAGTATCGACTACATCAACAATCTGTTATCGAAATGGAAACATTTTGATACATATATATATATATATATATATAAGTAGTTAATTTAACACTATTTTTCTCGCAAAATAGAGCTACGCATATACTTAAACTAAATTAACTTTAAAAATTTGCATTTTTATAACAAATACTCACTAACGAATTCTCACAGAAATAATTCACATTAATATTTATTCACAATTTATTATTTCTAATATTTAAATATTTGTTACCAATTTACGCAAGTTACAGTTCCATTTGCCAATTTCAACAAGCGTTTTCACTAAACATTTTTACACATTGGGTATATATTTGTATAAACTTTTCTGGGCTTATTTTAAAACATTATATACATAAATTACGCGCGCGGAAGTAGCAATTCTTAAGAATAATTTTAAACTTAAAGTTAGACATTAAAAGGAATTCTCAATTAATTACAATCAGTGAATTATTTAAAGACAACATGAAATTTTGCTAGTTTCTGTATATATAAATATATTTTAGATACATATTTCGGTGTATGTGGGTTTGAGTGTATATCATCTACCAATGTATAATTATAGAATTTTTAATTTATTGTAATACATATACATATATATATATATATATATATATATATATTTTTTTTTAATTTTTTTTTATTAATATAATTTTGTCACACAGCTAAAATTCAGGCTCAGTAAAAATAAGCACGACTTCCATGTATTTTCTTATATATAATTACTATATTCAAATCTTCATGTCTTTCAATATGTAGTTTTACTTATTTTGCTTTGATTTTTACAAGTTTAACATAATATAACATCAGAGATGTAAATTAAATTACAAAAATGTGCATTATGGGAAAGCGAATCGTAATTTTTAGAAAACCAGGAATTGAATGATCGCTAAATGGATGAAGCTTTCAAATAAGATATAATATAAAGACTATGTTCTGTACGATCGGACAGTTTTAAATCATTTAGTATATTGCCTAAAACACGTGTGTGTAAAAAACAACGTGAGATAATTCCATATTATTATTAAAGCCGCACTCAGCCCAATGCGACCTTCAGTTTTTTGAGCTAAATATTAGTTACATAGACTTTGTATGGATGCTGCAGCAGCAAGCCGTAGCAGTCGATCCAATGATGTACATTGACTTTAATTATCTCTATAATGCTAATTTCTAATTATCTAATATATAATTCTGTTATAATGTATTGCATATATATATTAGTTATATATATGTGATTTTTTCTTTTCGTATATTTCTCAAACCTAACAGCCAGTATATGCAAAAATATTTTTGATGCTCTTCTTGTTTTTATTATTGGTTTTTCTTTTGTGTATTCTTCAATAATTTCATTTATTCATATTACGCATGTGTTTCTATTTAATGCTAGTGTTTTTAAGTGTTGTATTATTATTGTTTTTGTTATTTCTTATTTTTGTAATGTGTTTTCTTAGTGCATTTCTGTAAAATCGGAGATCGCAGTATCTTGGGTTCAACATTATTTAATGGACGAGGCTCAATGCTATCTGCTGGCTTAATATTACTCATTAGTTTTCTTGAACAGCATTATAAAGATCATCAACATTGTAACCGAATGAATCCAGCTCGATATTTTCATGATCTTCACGTACCCGACCCTCGTTGTCGTCGTCGTCGTCGCCCTCTTGCCCCTCCTCATCGCTTGAGGGATAGAGCTGTAGTGCCCGCAGCTGCATTTGCACAAAATGTTAATGTTCCATAAGGGCCGCTAAAATCACGGAATTAAGCAAAACAGAACTTTACACTCAAGATGAGAAAAATATAATATTGGGACTTACGCGATGGAGTTCGGCCGGTCTTGTTCTCATTGGGCGTGAAATTTAGAAAGTCCCATATCAAAATAGTATCATCGTGTGAGCTGCTAACAATTTGAAACTCATCGAATTGAAGGCGAAAAACTCTACCAGTATGTTCCTATATTTACAATCAATATTACATTAGCTATATATATATATATATTTTGTGAAACACTATATAGAAGTGTATTTACCACGAGCGTGTTGAGGCACAG
This sequence comes from Drosophila koepferae, assembly GCA_030914345.1. NCBI lineage: Eukaryota > Metazoa > Arthropoda > Insecta > Diptera > Drosophilidae > Drosophila > Drosophila koepferae. Next base: position 8,317,506 of record JAUESR010000206.1, on the reverse strand, counting down.
TGTATTGGAGGCGGCGCGTGGATCCAGCGCTGCAACCAAATCCCATACCTTAATTTTACCGTCATAGGCACCACTGACAATACGCTTCGTATCAAAGCGGATGCAGCGCACCAACTCTTCATGACCTTCCAGCACGCGAAGACAGGCTCCGCATTCAATATCCCACAGCCTGTCGAGATGCGTATTTCAAGAATAAGTCTTTTATGTCAATTTTAACTTGATCTACTCCATGTTACCTAATTGAATTGTCCGAACTGCCGCTAACTACTAGCCGATCCCTGTACTGCAGGCAAGCGATGCCACGCTTGTGGCCATTCAGTGTACGCACAAATTCACAGCTCGATGTCGACCACACTTTGATGGTGCGGTCCCCACTGGCAGACACAATATACTTTTCATCAAAGTCCACAACATTCACGGCGGCACGATGGCCGACTAGGACGCGGCGCAGCGTGATTTCGCTGGGCGAGGTCATGTCCCAGACCGCAATGGAGCGATCCTTGGAACATGTGACCATCATGCCATTGTTAAATCGTAAATGTAGCACCGCTTCACAGTGATGAATCAGCGTGTTTACCATCTCCCCAGAGTTGACATCCCACACGCGCACCGTGGAATCGCTGGAACCACTAATGATCACCTTATCATCATATTGTAAGCACAGTACCGACCCAGTATGTCCCATAAGTGCCTGAAGCAATCAAGAGAGCCGTTAGTATACAAATAAAAACGGTCTGTAATGTAATTCAATGTCACACCTTGACGCACTGCAAATCCGTTCGATCCCATATCTTAATGGTATTATCTCTTAAGCCAGACACAATCTTTCCGTCATCGTACTGCAAGCAATAAACGCCCTTTGAATTCTCGGATCGACAATTGATGCGGCGTAGCATGTGCCGTCCAGTTCGCCAGTTGTTCTCTATACTGTCAATATCCTGTAAATTACAATAATTAATTATTTTAATTTTTCAATGATTTCAATCTTCATTTTTGATAGCTACTCACATTCATGATCTTAGGGAATAGTTCCCGATGGAATGAGTGCGGTCTCTGTGTTTGGCCGGGTCGTGGTTTGAACAGATGCTGCATCCAATTTCGACGCTCGGCCAGACCGCGCCATAACGAATCAGTGCGCACCTTACGCTCAATGAGCTTCTTCCACAACATGCCTTCGGAGATGACACGAAGCCATTCCTTGCACACCAGCTCGGCACTCTTAAGGGACTCGGCATCCAGATACGACAAAATATTCTCGGCTATGTGATCAAGACCTTTTTCTATTACGAAGAAACGAAAATTAATCAGCAATATGATTTACAATTAGGAAACGGTATAGTTGTTATGAAAGAAACTTGCCAGGAAAGAATTAAAATTCTTATATATTTTATAGATTCTTAGATAACGTATTCTTAAACAATTTGTGACCTATTAATGTAAGCTTAAGACTTCTTTGCAAGTTATCTAATATAGTGAATGTACGTTAAAGAAACATAGTTGTGAGATACGTGCAGCACATTATTGTTGATGATTCATGAACATTTTCAATTGGCTGAGCGTCTTGCGCTTCTTGAGCACTTCAAAATGAATCAATACAAAAACAAGTAAATAAGTTAGGCGCAACTTAACTACGAGATACTCTGTTCCTGTAGGTGCCGTTTTTTGATTAATAAACATTTAATAAACGTAATATTTCGGCACTTAGCAAACGTACATACATGGCAAGCAAAAAACGTTTTTCCTATACACACTATACGAGTATACAGACTGCGTGCGTATGCTTTCTATTATAAGCATGAATTATGCAGTTGGCCACAAAAAACTTCTTTGCCGAGTTGCCACGCCCCCAGTGGGCGTAGACGCATAATAGTAGTTCTTAGAAAGAATCGAGGGTAACATAACTGTAAAATTTGGTTGCTTACACTCCAAAAACGCGAAAATTACAGAGTATTTTTCGATATGGCACGCTGAAAAATTATTTTTGGGTCATCGATAGAGGAAGACATTAGGAACTGAACCATCAAATTTTGAAGCTTCTAGTTCTAACACTGTAGGAGATATTAAAAATTTTGCGGTTTGCCACACCCCTGTGGGCGTAGATATATCTACCATAGCTTATTGATCTTGAGTTGTCAACCTATTATACATGCCAAATTTCAAGTCTCAATTTCAAATGTCAATAGTGTTCAAAATATAGTACAATTTGAAAAATCACTATATATTCGGTCCGATTTGCCACGCCCCCATTGGGCGTAGACATATAACTTTTTGATCGATCTTCTTAGAATCATAACATTAACTCACATGCAAAATTCTAGCTTGAACGGTGTAGAAGATACGTTTTTCCCGATTTGCCATGCCCCCAATGGGCGTAGATATATCCGCCATAGCTTTTTGAACTTGGGCTGTCACCCCGAGTATACATTCCAAATTGCAACTCCTTAGCTCATCAACTAGTATGATTACTGGCATACGGGTGCAAGAATTTTCCGATCTGCCACGCCCCTAGTGGGCGGATTGGGAAATTTTTTTACACTTTATAATTCGGGAGCATACATGAGTGTATGTTTCAAACTGGAAGTCTCTAGCTCTAATAGCGCCGAAAATTATTGCGTTCATACGGACAGACAGCAAGACGGACATTGCACAAAAGCAATAGACTCTTTTTTCATTTTTGGGAACAGAGTCTAACAAGTGAAAAGGCTCTAGTCAAGACTGCTTGACTACGAGATACCCTGAGCCCTGCAAAAAAAAAAACATTTACTCTTTACGCACGCATAACCGCGCACTCTGCTAACAGCGCAGTTGCTGCCGTGGCTTGAGGGTGTGTTGGGCTATACTTTGACGCTTTTAACTCCATTTCTAGATGGACGCTCCTAATGAAACTTTCAGAATATATTAATAGCATATAAAATCTGTAAATTACAAAATCTACGTATCCGTTATATCTTCTAAAAATATATATATCTAAAACCGTGTAGAAAGTATGCTCAAAAAACGATTAAAAAAAAAAAGTAAATGAATTTTCGATTGTGTATCGATAAATAGGAAATGGGATGAATTATCGAAAAAAAAAAAAAACAAAACAAAAAACAAAAAAAAAACAAGTAAGAAAGCTCTAGTCGAGACTGCTCGACTACGAAATCTCCTGAGCCCTTCTTCGAACGAATCATATTCCTAGAATGCCTCGTTTCGATTCTCCGCGCGTAAGAAACTATACATGCAAAAACACGAGCACACACACACGCTGATCTATGCTTGTACGCCTGAGTGTGTGTAAGCATTGCAAGCGTCTTGCTGTCTCGCTGCTTTTGTTTTGGGTTTTGCTGCAAAAACTTTGATGATTAATAATTCTATTTCCAGACGGACAATCGTATTGATCTCTTCAGATTATGATTATGATATTCATATCTATATGCTAAACCAAACTGCATGTCTCTAGTATTTGAAATGCATTTTTTTCACATTTGGGGGTGGAGGGGCGAAGTGGGGACCGGAACCCATAATCTGACAAAAACCGAAATTGTATTAAATTAGTATCTATATATATGCAGAAGACTTGGAGACTCTAACTCTAAAGATGAATTAGCTACAATTTTATAACTGGTTCCCGATAAATTCATTTATCGATAACTTTGCAAATATACAAGTTATCGAATTTCTGAAACAAACTAGTACTGCGCGTGCAATATACGGACCTAACACAAAAAGAATGAACTCTCTAGCTTTTGTATCTTCGGAAATCGACGCGTTCAAACATACGGACAGACGGACGGACGGACAGACGGACAGACGGACGGACAGACAGACGGACATGGCTATATCAACTTTTCTCGTCACCCTGATCAAGAATATATATACTTTATGGGGTCTGCCACGCCTCCTTCTGCCTGTTACATACTTTTAACAAAACCATTATACCCTGATTTCCCATTTTCAATGGGCTCAGGGTATAAAAAAGACTCGTACTGCGTAACTAGCATAAAAGTATTCATGTATTCAGCTCTCTAGCTTTTTGTAGTTTCCGAAATTTCGACGTTCATACGGACGGACGGACAGGGCTATATCAACTTAATTGTTTGTGCTGATCAAGAATATATGTATCTACTTTATGGGGTCTGCGACATCTCCTTCTGCCTGTTACATACATATACATATATACATATGTTATTGTCAACAAGCAGCAATTAGTTTAAGATCTAAGACATGATTCATTGATGCAACATCATACAAAGTTAGGCTAAAGAATTGTTGCTTTAGACCCACGCACCACCTACGAACGCGAGTAGGGCTGACACACCTAACGGAATTTTAGCAATCAAGAGAATTGACAGCGACCAATCGTCGGATGTCGCAAGAGATTACTAAGCAAATCTATCGACAAGCGAGGTAGGCAGGTAGGGAGATAGGCAAGGGGAAGGAGAAGGAGAGGCTACCCTGTTGGGTCTACCGTAAATTGCATAAAGTGCTGCATTTTCCAAACACAATTAAGAACGTGCATAACTGGCAAAGTGACTCTGCAGCAGCGAAAACGCTACATTTGCTGAGCTTATGTATGTAGTTCAAGTTGTTTCTATTCTTGCTTCAACCTTGCCTAACGGTTTATGTCGCCTGCCTATCCTCAGACTGTCCTCTCTCCCTCTCTCTCTCTCTCTCTCTCTCTCTTTCTCTCTCTCTTCCCTCTTTCTCTCTCTCTCTGCTCCTTATTCCCGCTCTCTTTCCCATTTTTAATACACGCGCTCAGCCTGACTAAAAACACATAGGCAAAGAAAGTCCAACGAGAATCAGTTTGTTCTCTTATTCTCTTTTGACTATGCCTCTGGAATAGGAGTCTTTTAACTATGTTATAAAAATTGCAACGCCTTGTTAGCAACGTATCACTGTTTAAATGGATCATTAACATACTACGTTCGGAACAACCTATGGATCACTCATTTTCCACAATTTTGAAGAATACTAATACTCAGATTTAATATAGAATTACTAAAATTAATTTTATTATATTACTGTTACGTAACTTCCTGAAAATCATATTCGTTGCTTTTACTGAGCATATTTAAATTTTGGTCAAATTAAATTTCTTAATAAATATTCAGTTCATCGATTCATATACTTAATGTATGGCGTATTGTTTTACGCAGTTTGTGCTTGTTTTATTTTCATTCTGTTCCGGCAAAGCGCGTTTAATGGAAGCAATGACCTTTCAGTCAACAACATAAGCAGCAGAATCACAGGCAGAGCAGAGGCAGCGGGAGAGCCAGAGGCACAGGCAAAAGCAAAGGCGGCGGCAACGACTCCACCAGCAACCTGCACTTCCCTCCCTCGCTCTGCTGCTCTTACTGTGTAACAGTTGCACGGCAACGGCTAGGGATGAGGCTAGGCACGAAAAAGGGAAAAGTAGATTCCATTCGCTCGTTCGGTTACCTTCACGTTTCGCAGTTCAACTCTGTTTGTATTGGTTGTTTCTCTTGCTGTTTTTACTTGAGTTGCACTCTTCTTAAACGGTTATAGGTTAGTTGTAACTTTCTGATATTAATTTTTGACTCATTTTTAGTTAAAGCAATACTTTTGATGTATTGCGAAAGGGAAATTGTACTCAAATTTTCCTATTCATAATTTTTTTTTTTTTAATATAAATATTTACCTTATTTTATTGACAAATAGATACATTTGGATCCTATTAATAAATTCCGAAAGTTTCATGAAGATCGTCCGGCTAAAAATGGAGTTAAAAGCGTCAAAAGTATAGCCTGACCCACCCCCAAAGCCAAGGCAGCAACTGCGCCGCTAGCAGAGCGCGCCTACGTTCGTAAAGAAGAGTATTAGTTTTTCTTTTAAGGGTTCAGGGTATCTCGTAGTCGAGTCTATTCGCTGTCTCGGCTAGAACCTTCTTACTTGTTTCAGTTTAGTTTAGTTTATGAATCAGTGACTAACATTATCTTTACCGTTATCTTGAATTGCAAAATTGTGTCCGTATGACAGTAACTTATAAACAACTAAGAGTGCTTCACTTCCCTCTGATCGACTACGAGATACCCTGAACCCTGCGAAAAAAAGTATTTCTTTATTTTATACTGCTTTCCTACGTACAAAGCAATTAATACACTTGCACAAATACGCATGCACAGGCACTCGCACACATAACAAAGCACTGTGTTAACTGCGCTTGGGCTATTGAATGGGCTTTAATACGGAAACTTATTTGTTTAATAACTTTTCTTCGGGATGTACTTTCTTAAACATAGGTCTTTGAGCATGAAAATGGAATTCATATACATGTTTTTGTCAAAGCATAATGGTTTTGGAAATTAGTTTTTTGCAAATTTGATGAAGAGGGGAGGATTTTTCCAAATATAAAAAACTTTATATTGATTAAACCTGAAGTCTCTAGCTTGTACGGTATACAAGCCGCACTTCAAAAACGATGGATTATAAGTACACATCTTAATTTTTAGTTTCTAGCTTCTGTGCGGGACAGACCAACGAATGGACAAATAAACGTAAGGACGGACAGTCCTACGCACGGACGAACGGACAAATAGATGTGCGAGCCGACGGACGGATGGTCATGGCTAGATCATCATTATCATCCAAACAAATAGTATATAAATATACCGTGATCTGCCAGCCATCTTTTTGTAAGTCAGACATGCATTTTTACGAAACTATTATATCCCAAATTCTCATTGTCAGTGTTTATAGGATAGAGAAAGGACGTTTTCGATTAGAGCTCTATTACTTGTTTGCATTTTATACTTACTTGGCAGCAGTGTGATAAAGTCGCGCTGTAGCATCGGCTTCAAATACGCATCGATCTGTCCATGCTGATAGTGGCACATGCGCGATAGCAGCTGCTCGACAAAGTCAACCTGTCCGGCTTCGCTCCATTGTGTGAAGTACTGAAAGCAAACATCCCGCTCCTTTTGATACGTGGGCGAAGAATCTTTCTTGCGCACCGGATCGTACAGCATTGTGGTTGTGAACTATAACAGAAACAAAGAAAGAGAAGACAAAGGAAAAGTTATTATTAAAATGAGCTTTCAGCTTGAGTAATACACATATATAACTACCGATGTCAGTGGTCAGCGGTTTCGTTAGGGACTGGAAACTGTATTACCAAACCGCGGTTTAAGTTAAAGTTAAAGGTAAAATTGAAGTTGAACTTGAAGTTGAAGTTGTGCAAGTCGCACATGAAATAACAAATGCTTTAGGCATTAAATTACCCCATTAGTTTTTTTATATCTTGTGCTGCTGCTAAATCGTTCACAACTACAGATGAACAGAAGCTCAAGGCGTACCTTTCCAACCAGAATTACAATTATACATTTAAAATTTTACATTTTTCATTTCGTATGTATTGTTTAGACTTTTTTACTAGCAAATCACTCTGCTTTGCTAGTATATCTACCTATCTGCCTTTCAAGCTATTAAATTACCATGAAACTAAAATTGAATACACTATATTTCATTTATTTTCTAGATTCATAATTATTTTGTTACTGAATTATTGAATATTGAACTGTTTGGTTTATATTTACTAAGGAGTTACGTTCTCAACACATTTCACAACATTTAACACATATACATACATATATATACATACATATATATAATATATACATATATGTAATTTTAACTTATTTGAGCACTTAGTTGTTGCATTAATACCTTGACAAATAAACCTTGTATATATGTACATAAAATTGTATGTATGTATGATTAAACAATAGTTTTTTTCTGTTTTCATGTGTGTGTGTGTGTATGTGAGTGTATCCAGTGGCTTCAATTAATAATATATTACAGTTGCCTTGCCATCGTTGTTGTCATTATCCTATTTTATTACTTCAATTCAGTTGTGTATGGATTAAAAAGGTAAAGTTCAAATAAGTCTCACAGTTTGTTTATGACTTTTGAAGCGATTGCCTCAGCCAGCAGCTAAAAATTATTTTTCAACTTGCAACACAATTTTCAAAATTTCCTTACTTTTCGCATTTCTGTGTGAGTCAGAAATATGCTGAGAAAATTACAAATACTATACAACTAAATTATAATGTACTATATTACAGGTGGCGAGAGATAATATGAGATTACACTTTAGGCAATTCGGTAGGCTGTTAGTTCCCTACAATCGATAATTTGAAATATTTGAGCATTGCATTCTGTTAGCATTCGGGAAGTAAGATGCTCCTATATTTAAAATAATAATGAAATATATATTTATCGCTTAAATAATTCAGTAACGATAACCAGAACAAAATTAATATGCCGATTTCTGTGAATGCTCTAGATTATTCAATCGTATTCACATGGGTAATAACAAAGGAACCACATATACGTTCATACATATTCTCAAATATTAATAATTAAATTTTACTTGGTTCGGTTGCTTAAATCATATAAAATTACCACGATTTTCAAGGAAAATTGTTTATATGTATTCAAGTCATCAATAAACGAACTTGATCGATAATCTACCAACCAATATCAATGGTACTGATTCTCAATCTTTCATTTTTCTATCTTTACTATAAGAAATGTCTCAAAAATAATACAATGAACATTTTCACGATTAAAACCGAGTCGAAATCCTTTTATCCAGTTATCAGTGTTATAACCAGTTATAAGTATATATGCTGACGCTTAAAAACAAAATGTATTCATTACAAAAACTTTCACAAATAAGCTCACAAAAAATTGATTGAGCAACAAAAAGTAGAAAAGCCAAAGTAAACAATTTTACTTATTTTAAGTCTAAATAAATGTACTAAATCATAAGTAAATCATATATATAACTGGTTTTAGGTTTGTATATAAATATATATATATATATGTGAATTTTTGCACTGTTAGTGTGCGAAAAAATGGCTTTTGCGCGATTTGGACACCATCTCACCTTGATTTCGGCTGTTGGGCTTACAATAACAAAGATGACTCAAATCTAACTTAATTGCTGAAGGCGAAACTTTTAGCCCAAAATCGACGTTTGACACAAAAACAGCATCAGAAGCAAAGTAAATACATTTTAAAGCTCTTATTGACTGCTCTCAAATGTAGGAAGATTAACCTTCATTATTGCGACCTCATGTCTCAATATAGTAGTATAATGTATAATCTGGATTGATGGAATTGAAATACACACTAAATAATAACAAATGTACATATATATATATATATATATATATATATATATATATATATATATATATATATATATATATATATATATATATAAACGATTTGTGTACATAAACAAAACTTGAAAGTAACGAAGGCCAATTAACTGCTAATTACAGCAAATATAAAAAATAAGCAGGTGAGCTAAAGTAAGTGAAGTGAAGGGGCTATGAGATACCCTATACGTGCATCTGGTGTAATAGACAAATTATAATAATAAACTAAATTAATAATACATAATTTAAATGTAATTGGTTTTTTTTTTTTTTTTTTATTTATTTTATTTTTTTTTTATACCTATTGTTTGATTGATGCAATAGAAAAATTGTAATTAAAAACTTCAATCAATGTACCCATTGATGTATGTATTGTATATCATTGATGATATACCCATTTATATTAATATTTAATGGGCACACAAAAGTATGAGTAACTGCGAAATTCTTAAGGTTAAGCATTAAAGAAAAAAAGCTAACTATAATTTTAATAGAGTGCACGAGTGCAAAATACATATATGTATGTACATATACATATGGATACATGTATTCGTGTGTGTATGTGTATACAAAAATAAAACACAACAAATATTCATGCATAAAGCTTGTGTGTATGTGTATGCATATGCGACACCTTGAGCATGATGTATGTATGTATAAAAACGTATCTATGCATTCATATAGACAATTACATATAACAGATGAACACCTGAAGAAAATGAATGAAGTATGAACTTACTGCTTGTGCATTGGAGTTAGTCTCGTCCATTATTTTGTCAGTCTCCATTTTTATCATTGTGCTGTTGTTTTTGCTGTTGCTGATTTGTTGTTGTGTTTCTCAAATTGATGTAGCTGTTTTAACTGCTGATCTCTTATTCACGCACACATACACTCACTTGGAAATTTTTATTTTTTTTTTTTTCGTAATTTATTCGAATATGAGTAAATTAAGCACAGATATTTTGGGCTATAATTTATAATTGGGCATTATTGGTAAATTGCAAGAAAATTACAAAATGTGATTTGAGGTTGTCCCTCTGCAACAACTCTCTTCTTGGGTGGTGACTTTAGCGCTTTCTCGTTTTTACCCACTTATAATTTTCATTGCTTACTCGTTCGCGCTTTATATATGTATGTACATGTATATTCACCACGCCGCGCGTTACTGCCTCTAACAAATTCGTGTTATTCTCTTTGACAAGTCATTCTTTTTTCGTTTGCTAGTTGCTGTAGCCTTTACTGTCCGATTAACACACCAAAATATTATTTATCACACCGAGCAATTGCCCGCAAATGCACGTTTATCTGTGTGACACTAATTAACATAAATTTTTATATTTTTTACAAATTTTTCTCCACAATTAATAAGCGACGGCACATAAATGTTAAAGTTGTACCAAATGTTCCCTGTACATGCGAACGAACGATTTTCTGAAATAAATGAGCAAAAAAACCCTAGTTCATTGGTTCCAATTGTTGGTCTAGTTCAACCTATCGATATCGTATACTTGTTCACATCATTTATAATATGAGCATATTTGCATAGTTATTTTAAATCATATGTTAATTTATTTTAAAAACATTTTATAATTTACTTACTTATTATGTATAATGTAATAGCAGATCAGATACCACATTTTTCTAAAATATTCACTCAGCAGATGAATAAATAGCACCTTGCCTGACACATGATTACATTTATTATTCTATTCTATTCAGATATAATATAAAATATTAAAAACACACTTCATCTGTTTTTATATCTGAATATATTTTAAAGCTATATTTTAATTGTATAATTTCACTAACCAGTTTATGTTCCTTAAAAAAAGTGAAATACGTCCCTACCTATTTATCATATGTTGCTCAATTCAGCGTTACTCAACTCTAATCTGCGTTCTTACTGATCGTGTTGAACGGCCACACTGCAATGATCTAGTTCACTGTTGAGCATTTGAGTTTTATGTTATTTAATTTTTATTGATAAACTATTTATATATAAGGCGGGGGGCACGTCTCCAGATAACCTTGGCACTCAATAAATATAGCATTGACGCAAGTAAGTGTTACTAATTAAGATCATTCCATACATTCACATTCTCTCGATCGTAGCGGTTGTTTGATTCTTCAAACTTTGCTTCCATAATGTAAGCCGTATTTCAAATAGACAGTTATTGCTGCCAACAAATATGTTTTGAATTTGTAATTTTTATTTAAATTTGTTCATTGCTAGTGGTTCTGCTCTCTCGTTGCCTGATGACCTGTCAACGCAGTCAGGATGTGGCCAATTTCGTGTCCGAGGGCAAAAAAATCATAGGAGTTGCTTTAAATTATATGTAACTGACGTGATTATTTAATAGTCATCAAATAATATTTGTCTATCTTGTGTAGGTGTGCGGTCAAGGCGAGAAATGTGCCAGTGCCAACGGTTCCGATCGTTTTCATAAAACCGACAACTTCTTATCTGAGGGAAGGTCGTCCTATTATCGTGAGTGCGCTGATCTTTGACCTTTCTTTTACTTAACTAATTCGACTTGGATTTGCTTTTAGTTGCCCAAAGTTTTTACCAAAGTAGCCTACGAAGTGGAGTTGGGGGTTGTGATTGGAACTCGGTGTAAGAATGTATCCAAGGAGAAGGCCATGGATTATGTGGGTGGCTACTGCTTGGCTCTGGATCTCACTGCTCAGTGCAATTTGACGGCGGCACGTGCCACAGGCGGCTCGTGGACACTTGGCAAAGGATTCGACACAGCGACTCCAATTTCACGATTTATACCCATGGAAGCTGTCGACGATCCACATACGCTTCCCCTTTGGCTAAAGGTCAATGGCGAAGTGAAGCAGAAGGGCTGTACTGCAGATCTGGTCTTCAAAGTGCCCGATATCATCTCCTATGTATCCAATTATATGACCTTGGAGCCAAACGATTTGATATTAACGGGTACGCCCCACGGCTCGGATCCCTTCAAAGCGGGTGATGTACTCGAGTGCGGCCTGGCCGACTTGGCCACTATGAAGTTCGACGTCTGTGCCGAATAAAAGCCCAGTGAAAAAGTGTGACAAATAACTGAAATTTAAATAATTTCAATTGCCTTTATGGATATACGACTTTATTTTACTGTCGTCTGTTATGGTTGCTAGTTAAATAACTTCGAATATATGAAAGCATCTACAAATAGAATTGCTGATTGCTGATATTCTCAAAAGATTTATTGAATACATATACATTTTACTTTCTGTTCCTAACGTCGTCACAGGCAATTAGGAACTTCTTCATAGCCACGCAGTCCTCCGTATTTTTCCACAAAGAAGCCGGACAATTTTGGTACACTTGTTCCATTATGCAGGCCAACAAAGTAGCTGGATAATAATCGCAATTGTCTTTCACGTGCAGCCATTCGAATTGCTTTGTGCGGGCTTTAGCTGTTTAAAATGTTTTCCAAATGTTGTGTTTTTAATTTAATTTTAATAATATTTTAATTACTTACCATATTCAACGCATCTATTCAAGCTCTTGACAACAAGTTTCGACAAAGTAGCATCCTTTTTATAGCGCTGTTCGAAGTTTCTTTGCATAACAGCGATGTTAACAGTACCATTTAAGTATAAGAAGCCGTTCTTTTTAAACACACACTCCGCCATGCACTGTGAAAATGGAGCATGTTAATCGGTTAATTGTAAATGTTGGATAAATAATAAATCCTCTCGACAACAAATAATTGATAAAAAATTTTATAAATACAAAATAACAGCTACTTTTCCGTATTTCAACTTACTGCATGCAAAGCCACTTTATCCGACTTTAAATTACGCGTTTCGGCATTATTCGTGGTATGATTACTCTGGCTCAGCAGAGATTGACGACAGGCTTTACTGTACTGATCATTTCTGGGTACATTACAACAGCTGCCTAACTAAAAACTAGCATCTAGTTAGTATTTATTTATATATAAGTCAAATATAACTCACGATTTTTGTATTCTTAGTTTTATCGCAGCTGGTTAATTTATTTGAAGCTGTATCAATTTTAAAAATCGACAGCAAGAGCATGAAACCCAAAAGTATCCAATTCAAATTCATATTTATAATAATAAAAAGTCTATGAAAAACATGCGCTTAAATAACCTTTTAAAGCTTGGTGAGTGGCAATAAGTTAAATTTTGCGTGCAAAAACACATTTATATTTAAATGAACTATAATGATTCGCTTGAAAGAGGAAGCGAGAGTGATATAAACATTTTAAAAAACAATGTCGGTTTTAGTGTTCAATAATTTAAATGAATGACAGTCTTAACAGATTAATATTAATTTAATTAAATGTAACTTGGGATTATACCTTTTAGCATTTTGATCTGCATGGCCGAGTGGAGATTAGAGTCATAACTCTAAATATTGATAGATATGTTTTGAAGTACTTACAAAATCATAGCGATTAGCGACATTTTATATGCATTTAATAATATTGAAAATAATACTTTTATATGAAAGGAAAACAGAAAAAAAAACCATTATTAATAATTGAATTGAAGTAACGGTATTGCCTTAGTGTTATCACTTACCATACATCATATTTTAACAGTTTCAGTTACAGCATTAAATGCTCACTGTTAATAAAATTTACAACATTTTTTCGACTAACAGAACAGAAAAGAACATGAATCGGAACCACTACGAAACGCAAATTACTTGAACTTGAGCTTGAACTTGTGAACAAGCAAAAAAAAAAAAAAAAAAGAAACACTTTTAATGCACAAATGGAAATAAATTCAAATAAGGGAAATAATATATTTCTGAATCAGCCATCATATAGGGTATTTAGTAAGCCCATCGAAGATTCCAACGACTCACTTTTTACCTTCTTAAACGACGTCGATTCTGAGGTACTCGAGGACGAGCAAGTGGCGCAATCGCAAGTTTTTACATCCTACACCTGCAAATTCTCAAGGAAAGATCCACGCACCCAGCAATTGATGAGTTGCTCCGTTTATGATCACACAAAAAATCGGTTACCATATAAGTTTCCCAATGCGCAGGAGCGATACTCCTCGCTAAGTGCCGCTCAGCAGGCCGCTTGTCTACGCTTGCTCCTTGCCTGGCAGCAAAACCTGGATGAGAGCGAGGATGATTTTGTCGTATGGCGTGTCACGAATGGCAAACGGTTGAAGGAGCAGGAACAAGTGCAAAAGCATATCCTTGACTATGCCAATACGCACAAAGAACGGATATACGCGCCGATGAAGCCGCTGGTGCTCATCTATGGCGAATGGTTCGAGAAGCGAATGCAGTGTTTGCTCCATGGACTACCCAATTTCAGTTACGCAACTCATTCGGGTCTGCCACAGCTGCCCCTATGCAAGGCTCTCAATGAACAGACGGCGAACATGGAAGACATACAGCTCATATGTCACCGAGGTGAGGTCAGGCTGTGGCCAGAGGTGCGGATGTCAGAACAGGAGCTAAATAACCTGCGTGTGCGATTTGAGCGTTATGCATATGCTGGAACAGCTGATGAGCCGGCTTCCCAACTGGTTGCTGCTGAGCTGGAGCAACAACTCAACGACGACTGCAGGGATGTGTATGTGGTGCCCTTGGAATCGTTGCTTTTTCTGTTCCTGCCCGGTGCATATGTGGACTTGCCCTCAGAAGTGCTTCTCCACATTCGCGAGACTCCAGACAGTGAGTACAAATGCATTCAATTCGAGGATCCAATGCCGGCGCGCAACTGTGGCTGGCACACGAATAGTCGTCTCCTGGCCGCTGCCTATGCGGCCTATGGAGTCAGTGGAGCAGGTCAGTGGGTGCAGCTACCTACTGATGCGAACCAAAGAGAAAAGCCCACACTCACGCAGAAGTCAGAGGACGAACTTCATGGAGGAGGTACAACTTTAATGGAGTATAAGCTGCTACCAGTCGATGAAAATGCTCCAAGGGTGACTGAAGGAAAGACCAACTGCGCTCTGGTCAGCTGGCGGCTACGTGCTGTAGAGTCAGACTCAGATCAGGGTTTGCAAATGTATACCAGTCTCTCGGTTGCAGCTGTGCACGATGCTGCGGCCAAAGAACTCCTTGGCTGCCACCTAATCAAGCTGGAGAGCAAGCCCAACTGTGGCTGTGAAGTTCTGACACAATACGAGCTGCTTAGCGCCTGGTTGCAGCTTCAACTACTCCAAAACAAGATTGGTCATTGCTCGCGTATTTCTTTGGGAAACTTCCAGCCGCTGCTGGAGCAACAGCTAACGCTGAATGCAGTGGAGCAGCAACTCCACGAATACTATCACATCAGCATGCCGCAGCTGCTCAGTCAGCTAGGAGAGTTCCTCAAGCTGTTACGCAGCATTTCACCCGGAGATTACCTGTTACGCTATGCTAGCAAGTATAATGACAAATTTCTACTCTGCCAACCCACAGCGGAGGACACACCCAATAGCTTCAAGTTACATGATCTGCTGAAGGGCTCCACCTCACCTAATGACATCGAGTTCCTCACACAGAACAACAACTATTTGCCCATTATGCCAATGCTTTGCAGTCGACTCCACGAGCAGCTGCAGCTCTTGCCCTGCTCCTTTCCCGTCAAAGAAGACGGCAAGAAAGGAAAGCCTAGTAGATTAAATAAAAATAATTCTAATCTCGAGGAGCAGTCCCCCCCAGTCCAGCGCATCCTCAAGCAAAAAAAGATCAAAAAGAGTAAGTGCAAAAATTCGCGTCAACGCAAACGAGCGTTAATCAAGGAACGGGAGGAGGAGGATAAGAACTTAGACAAAGTCATGGTGCTTTAAAGAATATTTGAATCAAGTGTATTTAATATAATATTTATTGCAAACACTAAACGTCTATCAATGTACTTTTTAAGTATGAGGATATAATACACAAATCTCTAAAGATGTATCAAAATATCTAAAAAGAAATGTTAAATAACAAACTTTTTTTTTTTAATGTGATATGATATGATGTAATGATTATGTTTTAATAATTATCTTTACGAATATCAATAAAATATGAAGAAGAATAATCAAATCATTAAGCGTTTTCAATTGAATCGGATTATACAATGGATATAGCGCGCTAATTAATAAGTATTTAAATTATAATTTTAAATCGAAATTAGTGCCTAACTACAAAACATTAAAATTTTTATCTGTAGTTCTTAAATTAGACAATAAGAAAATTGACTATCAATAACTGAACTCATTCCCTATATTTACATATTCATATAATTATAATGCTACCGGCTATCTATGTATATCAGGTCTAGGACGTAGAATCTTTTTAGATTCCTTTGAGTATTATTATCTAGTGGTGCTCCTCCTATATAGTCTATAAATTCTCGATGCCCTTTGTTATACCCTGAGCCCATTGAAAATAGGAAATCAGGGTATAATGGTTTT
This sequence comes from Drosophila koepferae, assembly GCA_030914345.1. Taxonomy (NCBI): domain Eukaryota; kingdom Metazoa; phylum Arthropoda; class Insecta; order Diptera; family Drosophilidae; genus Drosophila; species Drosophila koepferae. The sequence goes on along the minus strand of JAUESR010000206.1, from coordinate 8,300,948 downwards.
GTTAAAAGTATGTAACAGGCAGAAGGAGGCGTGGCAGACCCCATAAAGTATATATGTATATTCTTGATCAGGGTGACGAGAAAAGTTGATAATGCCATGTCCATGTTAGGTGCGTATATTGCACGCGCAGTACGAGTTTGTTTCAAAAATTCGATAACTTGTATATTTCCAGAGTTATCGATAAATGAATATATCAAGAATCAGTTATAAAAATCTATTTACTTCATCTTTCTAGTTAGAGCCTCCAAGTCTTCTGCATATGTAGATACTAATTTAATACAATTTCGGGGTTTGTCAGATTTTGGAGTCCCCACTTCGCCCCCACACCCCGAAATGCATTTAAAATACTAGAGACATGCAGTTTTGTTTAGCATATAGATATGAATATCACATTCATAATCTGAAGAGATGAATACGATTGTCCGTCTAGATACAGAATTATTAATCAATAAAGTTTTCGCAGCAAAACCCATGTGGCGCAGCAAGCAAGGCAGAGCAAGCCTACAAGCGTAGATCAGCGTGTGTGTGTGCTCGTGTCTTTGCATGTATTGTTTCTTACGCGCGGAGAATCGAAACGAAGCATTCTTGGAATGTGATTTCGTAGTCGAGCAGTCTCGACTACAGCTTTCTTATTTGTTTTCTTTAAATACATATGTCAACGAAGCATACACCATTTTTTCGGTTCATCATTTTTTTAGAGCAAGAAAACGATTATTGGATCTGTCACGCCTCCAGATCTCGATTATAATCATGTGCGCAATACCATAATCCCTCAAATATAATTTAATAGGCGCAGGGCAACTGCCCTTTTTAATTTTCAATCCTAATTGAAGCTGAGTTTCAAAGGCTTACAAATGGAAAACAAGTTTTAATACAAAACTCTGACTAGTATTATATTTACGACACTAAACTGCATTAATAATGTATTACATATGTAATTATAATATATACAAAATTAGGTTTAAAATACAGGGGTACACGTCGGGTGCAAGTGCTAATGGCAAGTCCTAAGGCAAATCTTCTATTCGTTTTTAGCTCCTTAGCATATCTGTAAGAAAACAATTTATTGAACTGGTTTACAGTTTAACAAAGTAATCTTACAGTTTCCGAAGATTTTGTCGAGTTTTACAGCGTTCTGGCAATTTAAACAGCTCCTCCTTTCCCTTGCAGTGCAGCAGTCCCTCAGATTGGGAATGCACAATGCAACGACCCAAGCCGGCATGACTATTCGCCGCTGACCAACTCATTGCTTGCATATAGTACTTGGAATCCGCAAAATGTACAATAATTAGTTTACAAAATATTGCTATTTACATATTACTAGATGAATACAATTGAGAGTTTGCACTTCGTTTACTCCATAAGGCTTAACACATCAGTTATTATCTTATGCTTAAACTAGCTATTTCGTCTTCAACATTTACGTCAGTTTGCAATTCATCATCGTTCACCTTTAAAGGTGCGCAACGCGTCCAGAATATCGTATTATCTGTTCCTGGTAGTTTGTTGCTGGGAAAACTGTGTAACGACAGATCATTGAATACATTTTGCTGCTCGTAATCATCCTCCAAAGGCTCCTCCGTGCAATAGCTCATTATGCGGGCAATATGATCGTTGGGATTACTTTTAGCTAAAGTTCTGTTCAGTGTTAACATTTCAAAGCTATTCGATATCAGGAAGACATTTGGCAAGGTGTGGCTGGTCCAATTGCACCACAGCAAATTATGCATTAAGGCGTATGGGCAATGCGGCAGATAATAGAGAGTAGGTACGTCGGCTTCATGCCTGCCCGCCTTGTCCTCATTAATAATGGTGCCATTTAAACGTTGAATTAGTTCCTTCTCAGTTTCTCGGAATACAGGATCATAGTAGAGTGTCTCTTTGATTTTATGGAGTTGCTGTGTGCTTATGATAAACGCCGCTTGATGCAACGCCTGGTAGGTTCTAGTGAACGGTCCCAGGCCGAGACAGATAATTCGCTCCAATGGTCGTTCGAGCGTATCCAATTGCTGTTGCAACGTTTCCATGGTCACTATGAAATAATCACTCTGTTTCATTTCATCACAAAGTCGCTCAAGGCGTCTGCAAGTCATAACAAAGTATCATAGAAGAGTACAAATAATAGATAAATCAATGCAATTACGCTTGAAAGACATCCACATTCACATCGGGACAATCATTTAAGTAATCACTTTCGGACTTGTGGCGGTTACGACGACTAAGGCATTTACGTGCTATCCATTTTTTACGGGTGACAACTTGAAATTCTTCACCTTCGCCAGACATTCCTATTTGTGCTTTAAATATACGAAGCTTGCTTACTGAATTTACTTTTAGCAATTATTCCTTAGTGGTGATATTAGTTATCAACTATCGAGTACTTTTGTCTGATAACACGTTATTTATCGATTCTCGACTGTCGAATACTTTAACACTCGCACCTAAAACAGCTGACTGTGCTCTTCTTCCCATTTATTTACTATTTGTATTTAAAAAATGAACGACCCAAACAAAGCAATCACTGTAAATCTATCATCGCTGCTTAGTTTGAAAGCGGAGTTACAGCGCAAGCAGCATGAAGTCAAATTGGCCAAGGAAATAAACACAACGGCCACTAAATTCAAACCAAGCAAAATTCACAGCAACAATGAGAAGCCAAAAGCCAGCAATAGAAACAATAATGGAAACTATGTGGAAATTAGTTGCAAAGATGAATTTAAGGTGTATGAATCGGAGGACTATGGACAGTTGGATAAATCTCGCCGTGTGCTGGAGGCAAAGAGCAAATATTACGACCAGATGACACGCAGCGGCGGCAGCCTGAACTCGGATGATAATTGTCTGGTCATGTTTAATCGAAAGCGCCAGGAACAGCAGAACGGCGAAGCACAACAGGAACTAATCTCTGCGCCCCACAAGAGACTATTTAGGAGTAGCAGCGAAAGCGAAGATGAAGAAAATGCTGCTGCAGGCAACGATGACGACGAAGTGGAGTACACTGATTGCCTGGGAAGGACGCGAACCTGCTTACGTAAAGACCTAAGCGAAGCTCTCCGACGAGACAAGCAATTGGCGGATAGCATGCCCGAGCGGTTGGACCAAACGAAAGCCAATTGGTTAATCGATACAAAGGGCAGCCACAACAGCGACGCTGAGGTGGACGATGATGAGCTCACCTATGGCCCAAAGCCCACAGAAAGTGTTTACAGCGAGGCGCTGTCGACGATGACAAAGCATGATGAGCAGCGCGTTAACTGGGAGCGCAAAGAGCAGGAAAATTTCGACAAGCCCGATGTACATTACCAAGATGTGTTCTTCGATGAAGCGCGCACACACGGCGTGGGCTACTATGCCTTCTCTACGGACGAGACCGAGCGAATGAAGCAGCAGCGTGAGCTGGAAAAAGCCCGAAAAGAGACACAGGCGGAACAGAAGCGACGCGACGAATTGCGTGCTGAGCGTGATCGAATCGTTGCGAATCGCGTGTTGGCTGCAAAGAATCGCATCAGGGCACGCAACGGTCTGCCAGCTATCAGCAAGGAGGAATATGAACGGGAGCAGCAGCTTAAGGCAGCTGAAGCTGAGGTCGAGGCACGGGAGCGCGAACGGGAGAAAACTGCAAAAGAAGCAATACTGGAGAAACAAAGAGCCGACGAAGAAGCTGAGCGTGAAAAGCTGCGCAAAGATCATGTTCGAGACTGGGATAAGAACAAAAGTGGCATGGCTAGAAAACAATATGACGATGACGAACAGTCATCGGCACCAGTCGAATGGCAATACAAGCCTGAAAGACTGCCCATGTCCCAGGCGCAGTGGAATGAACAGCAACGTGCGGTGCGTGCTCCTGAATTTGCACCGATGCCAGAAGTACAGGTAGCTCCAAAGCGCCTAAACTTCAGCAGCATGCCGCCCCCATTGTCTTCCATGTGGTGCGGCGACGAGCAGGAATTTAGCAGCTATCATTCCACGCAGCGGGAAAAGCAATTCCAGCGCCGCAACTATACTAATTCTAGCGATGATCTTGATGCTGAAGAGGCCATAGCAAGTCACTCTAGTCATGCCCAGCGACAAGGCACTGCTATACCTTCACCTGATTGCCTTGTGGAAGGCTTCAGTGGGCCATCCGCACCCAAGCGAGCTAAATCGCAGGCGGAACTAGAACGCTCCATCGAGGAAGGCCTGAGATTTCTGCGCGAGAACTGCGATAAGGGAGTGCTGGGTAGCAAAACGACTTGGTCCTCCAAGGCGGATTATTAGCTATTGGTAATTCAATAAAATTAAAAAATACTAATTGTATTTTACTGCTTTCTTTTTCATTTATTGCTCTGTGTAAACACAATATTATAGAAATACATTGTGTATGCACCGTCAAGTTGTCTGGTTTTGAATGTACCTAGTTTAATTTTAACGCATACTATTCACATTTCGTTTAGAAACAACTTGTTAAGTTGGCTGCGTACAAAACGTAACGGTAAATACATGGTATATCATCATGTTTCGAAGTAGATTATTGCTAAGCTAACCTATATTTTGGCATAATTGTCATGAACGTAAGTAATTCACTATATCGTAGACTACATATTCCAAGAGAATAAAGCTAATCTCATACTAGAAATAAGCTAACACAAGGTTTTGTCGAGATTCATGCAACAATTGGTTGCAGAAATTGCCGAAAAGAATATTTCATAAAAATAAATTTCTACTAGTTGAATTTACCAAAAAAAAAAAAAAATAAATAAATATATAAATAAATAAAAACCTTTATAATAATAATAAAAATGTTCTTGGGCTAGTCAAGATCTAATTTCATGTTTTTGGTAGTTGCACCTTCATCTAGAGCATGTCACTGTCGACCATATCAACTAAAATTTCAGACATCTTTTGTCTACACAAGTCGTTGGGTGGAAAATTCAAAGCAGGAGCACCAACATCTTCGTCATGGTCATCATTCCGATTCAAGTACATGTCGGGAGCATCTTCCGATGAACATGTGCTAATGGGTATTATGTCCATGGCAAGGCCAAGGGCAAACCGTCCATAGGTTTTTAGTTCCTGAGCAAAGCTGTAAGAAAACAATTTATTGAACTGGTTTACAGTTTAACAAAGTAATCTTACAGTTCCTGAAGCTTTTGCAGGGTATTGCAGTGTTCTGGCAATACGCTGCAAAGCAGCTTCAGCCATTTAAACAACTCCTCCGTATAGCCTTTGAGCAATGTCTCCTTCTGGGCGTCCCTCATTTCCTTCGTGGTGCAGCAGTACATCAAATTGGCAATGTCCAATGCAATGGAACTGTAGCGTATCAGCTGAAAGTCAATCAGTGCCACCTCCAGCACACGTTGGCGATCCGCAGGATCATAGCGATACAGAAAATTATTGACCCAACAGTCGCCATGGCAAATGGCTGACAAAGGCGACTCTGCGCTGGCTAACTCCACCATCTGTGCAAAGAACGAGGAGCTCTTTGCAAAGCTGCGCATTGCCTCCATATACTTAGAATCCGCGGGCAAAACATCGGAAACCATTTTAATGGCGTTCTTCGTAAGGCGTTCGTAATAGTTTTTATACCAGTTCGTGTTCGCTGTGCAGAAAATGCCCTCGCTAATTAGGCTGCACATTTTTCTAAACTCAAGTGGATGCTCAAACTTGTAGGCCAAACTAAGTGCATGGAGCTGAGCAACTTGCAGCAGAACTGATTTCGTCTCCTCCGTGCTGAGGCCCTTGTGTCGATCGGACATCTCAAAGCCACGAACACGCAGGTCCTCTGAAAACCAAAACAAATACAAGATATGAGAATACCTGAAATTTAGTCAGAGTGGCTTTTTTACCCATAATGAGCAAGTCTTGTCTCGCTGTATAGCACTTTGGTATTGAGTTAAATAATTGGGATTCCAAGCCCGTTTTGCTGGCCTGAAATTTAACCAGCTCCGGCATTATTCTAGTATAAAACTCAACTTCATTGCTGAAAGAAAAGAATGAGAATATTTGTATTTACACACATATATTTAAGCTGTGTATGATTATACACATATATTTAAACTAACCGAAAAAGCTTATCGCTCTTATAGGCTTCCCGTTGGACGACGCTCTCTGGCAATACTTTGCATATAACGTTCTGCTGCCATTTATGCGTGCTGCCATCTAAGTTTAGGCGGTGCCCACTCAGGACATATGCGGTACAGGGCTGCCGTATAGTTGTCGCCACGGTCTGAGCCTTGCGCTAGCTAACCAAGTAAAACACATACATATACGCACACAAGTTTATTTATTAAATTTTGCAAAAATATACATATACTCATTTCAGATACATACCTCAAATGCCTCGATGCGCACTTCCGGCTCCACATGCTTAAAAATGTCTTGAAACGTGGCCAACGTTAAAACTTTTTTACTTTCGTTAGCCGCTTCTGTGCTTGTCGTCGTTGTTGTTGTTGCTGCTGTTTTCGGCGTTTCTGTAATGCCCATTTTTTGCCTAATTCGTTTTTTATATAAATATTTATTTACAGTTGTGCAGCCGCTGTGAGAATATGTTGCGCAGTCCTTAACGTTTTTCGGCAATTTTAATAATCAATAAATGTTAACTTTAGTTACACCACACAGCACTTTCATGTATAAAAAAAAGCCCCTTCACATTTGCTTTCGGGCGTTTATTCATCGATTTTGCGCGAACACATGTTTTCGCCATTGTCGTTTCTCGTCCTTTTTGTCCAAAGAAAAATACTCATGACACTGATAAAATACCAACAAAAATTCCAGTCCTTTTTGCAGCATTAAGTTAGCAACTCTGTCTTTTAAGCTTTGACATTCGAATCATGGCGCGCAAAATGTGTATTTAAAAAGATTTCTTTGTTTGTCTGTTTATAGCATATATGTATGTAAAAACGTTTTATTTATTTTTTACAGGAAAATAGTACGTAAGATTATTTGCGCTTATATAGTGATATTTTGACAAAATGAACATTTTATATTTACTACTTTAATTGGTATTTGAAAATGCCGCAGTGCTGTTAACATTTAAGAATTAACCGTTATTATCCATTGGCTTAGGGCGTTTCGAACGCCTTCACTACAAAATACTAATATGTGTATACGTGTGTGCTCCCAGCAGTTAACAATCAGTTAGCATGAACTAAGTGTTTCCCTAATGCTCCAGCTGCTGACCCATTGTTGTTACCAGTCCCATGTCCTGCTGAAGCTCTAGGGGCAACGGCAGCGGTCTTTGCTGCCAGGTGCGCCGCTGCAATAACGTCTGCCCACTGGCAAGCTGTTGATTCAGCGCATTGATGCTGGGATAAATGTGCTGCTCAACAAATTCTGCCACCGTGTGCTCATCATACACCTCCCACAGCAGTTGCTGAGCCTCCCGTGCCATGGCGCGCAACTCCTCCACAAGTTGGGGCGTACGTGCTGTCAATTCCTGTACTCGCAGCGGCGAACTGAAATTGTGTCTCACATTGTAGTCCGAGAGCCAGGCACTGTGCTCCCGTGTCTGCTGTAAATAGTTTCGTACCTCAGCCAATTTGTCGTACAGGCGAAGCGCATACTTAAAGACCAGGTGACCTGGGTAGCTACACACTGCAAACAACTGACTGTAATGCGCATTCGGATGCAACTCCAGCCAGGGATGTCCAGAGCGCCGGCTATCTGGCTGGAAGACGCAGCGCAGAACTCGCAACAACTCGTTGTCCCGTGGGTTGATGCTGAAGTAGCCCTTGGAGACTGTGGAGAGGGATGTCATCAAGCTGGGCATGCCCACAGGTAGCAGCTCACAGAGTACGGCAAAATGATCGTAGCGCTGCCAGCCGGTGAGGGCCAATCCTCTCAAGCCTTTCGCAAAACGTCCACCCTCCTTCGCTATGACCGCCAGCCAACGTATGTTATTCTCCAGGTGCTGCTGCAGCGGCGGCACCAGCAGACTCTCCCCAAAGGCTCCCTTGTAGGCGGAGGCCGCCCATGCGCTGGGGAACACCTTGGCGTAGGTGTTCCACAGCTGTGGCTGTATAAAATGATAAATATCGCTGGCATATACCCACACCATGGGCTCCACATAGCTGCCAATCTGAGAATTCTGCAGCTCGCTGAGACTTATGTCACGCAGCTGATCATCCCAGATGACGACGTTCAGTTGCGGCCAACGACGCCGCACGAAGTGAGCTAAACTAATCACGTGCGACAGAAAGAGTTCGCTGCGCAGTCTCTGGCGACAAAGCGAGCACTCGCCCATGCGTTGCACCTCATCGCATCCAATGTGCAAGTGTGTGAACTTAATGGGCATCTGTGTAGTCGAGGATGTGGCATTGTCCGATGGTCGCATATGCAGCTCAATCACCTGGGTGAGCATCTGTTCCAGCAGCGCCATACTCTGCGGCTGACTGGGGCAAATGGATTGCGGACTTTCGGGCAGCTCTCGCATCTGCTCGAATCCGGACAGCTTTAGCGCATACTCCATATGTCCAAATGTTTGCACGAGCGGCATAACACTGAGTCCATACTCGACCCATGCAGACTCCAGAAAATCCTGCAAAAAAGAAAAATATACATGTGCAGGTGCAGTTAGCAATTGGTTAGAAGCAATTAAAAAGCAATTAAATTCAAAATATTAGTTATGAAAACAAACCATCTACCTTTAATTCAGCTTCTTTGTATGCGTTGCGCGCTGCTAGCGGTTGCAGAGTGCCGCTGTAGGGAAACATGTCTTCGTATTCGATGAGCAACCCAGTGGCGCCCAAGGCGCGTAGCACAGGCAAAAGTTGCTTCAGAAAGCTGAGTTTGGGTGGCGCACCTTTAAGATCCAGGTGGACCAGTCGTTCGGCCGGAGCACGTGGTCCATCCGGGCCGATGCCAGCTACTGCAGGCACACCCATGCGTTGCAACTCGTGCTCGTATTGTGTTTGCCGCTCTGCTGAGCTAAGCATGCGATCATCCTCCGCATTGGCATTTAGCTCGTCCATGCCTGCGTTGCGTTGACGTTGCTGCTGCTCCAGAATTTTCAAGCGCTCCTGCTCGAAGAGATAACTGTCGGCCACGGGCAGCGGCGCCTTCTTTGCCTGTGTGGGACGCACAAAGCGAACGTTTCCCAGCAGACGATGCGCCGGCGATGGGCGTTCCGCGTTGTCCTTTTGGCGCTCTGCACGCAACACAGCGATTTGCTTGGGCTATCAGCTTCTGGATTATGTCAACGTGCTGATAGTTCGCCTCAGCGGAGACCTGTTGTGGCGATGTCTGTTGTGTGAAGGCTGGCAGTGTCTTGCTCGTATCATCCAGTATGGCCCATGTCCAAAGTCCAAGTAGAACAACAGCCGATGCCAGCAGCAGCACTGAGAGTTTGCGGCGCCAAATAAATATCAGCAAATTTGAGTGCATCTGCATTGAAGAGAGACGGGCATATGTTAGAGCGGGCAGCGAAACAACGAACAAAAGGCAGCCCTCTGCTATATATACTAAATATTTGAGTAGCCCCCGAAGCTATGCTACATCATTTTTTGTTTTGCCTGCTCGTTACTCATACGCCGTGCTGCGGCTGCTCATTGAGGTTAAGAGTTGTTGATGCTGGTTTGTTTTGTGTGGGCGCTGAGTGTGTGCACACATACAAACATGCCTGTGCACACACACACACACACACACACACGCACACACATACATATATTTATACACTTATGAGGTGTTTGCTTTAGCTACTGCTCGTGCAATGGCAGCGGCAGCAAAACTGGCAGCTCATTTAAATGGAATGAAATGGAATGAACTGCAGCACGTAGATAAAACTTTACATTCAACGGCTAAAGACAAAAGACGCCACGACCCAACTTTGGCGGCCGACAAATGTAAGTGTTTGAGTGGAGCACTGGAGCAGTCTAGCATTCATCTGTCTGCCGGAAATTGCATTGAGTTTTCCTCGTTTCTCCTTTCTCTTTCACTGCCTAAACTGAGCACCAAAGCAAACACTCCGCCGCTCTTTTCGCTGTACGAACTCTGAAGTAAAACTCGAACAGTTTCGAGTATTTGGATAGCGTCGTCACGCCGCACGCTGTTTGCTTTTCATTGCCTGAATGCTGCAGAACGCGTGCATCCTGCACTGCAGTATAGTTCGCTATTATCTTAACTACTTTTAAGCTAAATTAGTAATTGCAAATGCCAATAAAGATTAGATTAGATTATTGCTCTCGTTCACAAATTAAACATTTGCTATTGGTTTTGTGCCGTCTTGCTGCCTGGCTACGATAAAAAGTGTTAAAGTACAATATATTTTAATAAACATTCCGCTAAATCGAAAATCGCGATAACTCGAAAGAAATTCTATCCCCTTGAATAAAAATTCGGTAATTTGTAGAAATTCCATACATTTTGGTTCACTCGTTAATTGCAGTCTTTTTCACAACTCTTAGAATATCAAACCTCTTAAAATATTGATATTTTGTTTTTGCATTTTGCAAACAGCTATATACGCCTTAATGTCGCTGTGCAAGTTGAACTCTGCGCTTCTCAAAGTGTTTTCACTTAGTTTTGAAGTGGTAAATCGAGCAAAAGCAAGACACTATTTCAGTAACAATTTAAAAATGATGAATTTTGTTATTATAATTTTATTTCCAGTTCAATTATGATTTAATATGAAAAACATACAATTGAATGTACTTAAATATTTGTATACCCTGAACCAATTGAAAATGAAATTTCAATGGTTTTGTAAAAATGTATGTAACAGGCAGAAGGAGACGTCGCAAACACAAAATAAGTTGATATAGCCTCATCCACCTGTCCGTCCCTATGAATGCAGAGCTTTCGTAAACTATAAAAGCTAGAGAGCTGAAATTTTACATGAATACTCGTATGTTAGTTACGAGTGCGAGTTTAATATACATCGATAACAAATTTTACATCTTTTGAGCTAGAGACTTTTATATGGATAGATATAGATTTTATATAGATATTATGGATACGCATATTCTGTGATTTTCAGATTGTGGATGGCACGTCCCCCTCGCCCACAATTTGAATGAAAAAGCATTTCAAATACTAGAGTATTCAAATTTGGCAAATGACGATATTAATATATTCTTGAAGCTTCAAGAAGATCGTCCATCTAGAAATGGAGTTTTAAGCATCCAAGGAAAGCAAAATTAAATATCTGATTCTGCCGAATATGTGACTAATTCAGTGTTTCAGTAAAATGAAATGTTGATCTGTGTAGGATTATCAATATATATACATTATATTAGCTGTTAAATTGATACATATTCTTTCAAATTTCAATTTCAATTCAAGTGTCATTTGTGAAATCTTAATCTTAAACAAACAGTAACGCAAGGCAGACTATCTTTGAGCAACATTGAGGATTCAAGTGCTGTAGTCCTTCTTCTATTTGCTATTGAATGCATTACTGTATATATCAACGTTATCTGGATATCTGCAACTGACACTTTGTCTTTAGTTGCTAAAGTAGAATTCATTGTCTTTTGTTGATTCATTTGGAATTCTGATATATGCAGAGCTAAGCTAGTTTAATGGCAATAAGTCGTGTTGTCGAAGTCAACTTGTTGACTAAGGCAATTCGAGCATTCAAATTATGCAAATTCCTGCCCATCAACTCGTATTATCTGGCGCTTATCGAGTTTCACCTGTGCCAAGCCCCACTGGCTCACAACTTGCAGTTAACAAGCCAAATTGTATTTGCAAACAAGAGAATATTCGATTGCTGACCCAGTTGGCTGGCAATTCAATGTCGCAAGCTGCCTGCTTAAGGCATATCCTAATTTTTACGATTTACTCTTGGTTCCTCCCTCGCCTGTGCTGCATGTAGATGCAGCCTACACAAGACAGGCAGCAGGACATGCCAAACTAATGTGGCTCCAGCTCAGACGCCACAATGTCTGCTACGCCTCTGACGCGGCCCTCGCGTGCGCCTCTGCCTCTGATGTCGATGCTTATATCATGTTTTTGTTGCTCTCACAGCTCGGTCCGAGTGCGAATTGCACACGCTGTGTGCAGCTTCAACGATTTGCCGGCCAGTTTATAAAATGAAATTTAATTGCTCCGGCAGCCACAGGAACAATTTGCTGGGGTTGGTCTATGGGGTGTATGTCTATGTGGGGTCGTGTCCGTACCGGGCTGGGGCTGTTGCAATTTATGCAGCGTATTTTCTACAGCAACACTTGAAAGCAATGAAGCCCCCTGCATTTTGGACCAGCTGTAAGCTGTCACGCCCCTCCCGCCAATTTCCCGAGCTGGTAACCGCCCACGTCAAACAGCGCAATTTGGCTGCTTGCCAGATGCAAAAAAAAAAAAAAAAAAAAAAAAAAAAAAAAAAAAAATGAAAATTATAAAAAATGGAGCTGAACGAATACAAAATACCCATGCTATTATAAATAAATTAAAAGCTGTGCTCTAAGACAATTATTGTTTTTAACAACTCATTTATAGTCTAGCAATAACATATAGAATTCAATAAACTATAGACGACATACCGAAAAGTACCTGATCGTTGAAGTATTTAATCAAGCCTCTCAAATACCTCGAGTAATACCAAGTTATTTGTGGTTTAATGAAGAGCTTGGCCTTGCTGATGGAGCACTTCAATAATATCGAGGCCATTCGATATTTTAAGAGCAAAAAATAGGTACGATCGATAGTATCGCTTTTTGAACTTCTTCTAAATTTTTTTTTAGCTTTAACATTTATTTTAGTTAGTTCGTTACTGAAGATTAATTAAATATTTTAGTAGTATTCCAAAGTTCATGTATGTATTTAGATTTACGTTAATATAATATCTGTGCATTAATATTTCTTTGTTGGCTTCGATCGATGATTGAAATCATCAATGGAAGAAACCATTGAGTGGAGTAATTTTCGACTTTTCAAACAAAAATAGTTTTAAAATATGTATATATTTTCTTTCTCATAATAAAACTCTAGTATTAAATTGGTTTCACATAATTATAGATTATACAAAAAATTAAAATATATTGGCTTGCTCAACATTTCCCATTAACAAATAGAAATGATAGGCTAGAAAGTCTTGTTCCTATTTATTAAGAACATCGATTCAATTTTATTGATTGCAGATAACAATAGCTTATCGTTCGATCCAAGCCAGGCTAGTCTTATATACTCGCTTATTACTTCATGAGTAGGTGTAGCTAAACGACCTCAAACATTCTCCAAAATCCTTCAAGTCGCTTCGGTTCTAGCTATTCGTGCTGCCCGATTCAAAATGCACTCAAGCGCGCCTTTTATGAGATTTGATGCTATTCTCCTTGTTGCTTGTGTTTTTGTTGTTGTTCGGTTATTGCGTTTCCCGCATTAGAGTTTGAAGTACGGAAATTCATTTGGTGCCCAACTCTAGCCTGCCAGGCTGCCTCAAACTCACTTAACTAGGCTTTATTTAAGAAGTTTAATGTGCACGAGCTTGTCAAATATGGCCCAAAGTCCCCACACAAGCATAGTTACGAGACCAGGCAAACTGGTCTTTAGCTCGGCAATCATCATCGGTAATTAGGCAATTTAACGGCTTATAACCGTTCACCTTGCTGGCTCGCAGCAAAGTGAAACGTGGTTGGCAACTGGTTGCAACAGGCACTTAAATTTTCTCAAAAATTTTCTAAAGATATTACTATTTGGAAATGATTATATATTAGTCAACGTTCAATATAACTCTTGGATTAGATCTATATGTATTAATCTAGCTGAATCTTCACTCCGCAAATCTAACCGTATTAAATTGATTAAGCTCAATACTCTATCTCAACTCAAATTGATATCTCAAGTATGCTTGAATTAAATTTATAATCCCCGGCTTACGTGACCTCTCCACCTGAACACAATTATTGATCCATATTCAGCCGCACTGCATTTGATTTATATTCAACAATGACTACTCCAATATATATACAAACGAAATCAATTTTTGTTTTAAATGCCACAAAATTGAGAGCAGACAAGTAAGAGTGCTCTTGCCGAGACGGCTCGACTAGAAGATACCCTAAACTCGGCAAAAGCTGATATTCTTCTACTTTATGCATACACCAAAAGTAACACATAATAACTTTAGCGATACAGTTCATCGCCAAGAATGGATATTTTGAGGGTTTTGTCTTTCCAGTACAACGGGACACTTTGGTCTATTGCATTTTCATTTGTTTTATTATATTATTATTATTTGCACAGTGCGTTTCGCGTCTAATGTATTAATCAAAATAAGTTCTATCATGTATGCCCCTGAAAAAATTTTCATCTTCTTTTCTCCCCCATTAATAAAAAACAAAATTCCCCTAGATTTGATAATTATTTTGTAAGCTTCCTTGGATACTTTTTATTTTTCATAGTTCAATAAAATGACTAACCATACTTTCCTCTAGGTGTTGCTTTCTTTATGCTACATAATATATTATTCAATTGTTAGATTTCTCAATATCTGAAATAAATAAGTATATAAGAATATACTTTATGATGTCTGCCACGCCTCCTTCTGTCTGTTATATACATTTTCACAGAAACATTCACATTTCAATGGGCTCAGTTCAGGACGTAAATGTAACCTTGCGTCCATACCAGATCCGGCCAGATTAACAGAGAATTCGTTGGCTCCCAACTAAATACTAACGAATCTGCAAAATGCGCAAAAGTTTTCGCTAGCTGCTTTTTGGTTCTCCCAAACTGGCGCGCATAATAATAACGTACTTAGTTACCTACTTCATAACTGCATTAAAAATGGTCAAACTTTATGGCGAGGGAGAGAAAAAAGACAGTGGTTGCAAGTGCAAGTGCGAGTGAGAGAGAAATGGAAAATGGAAAGCATAAATTGCAGTGTTTCACAAATCCAGACGCCTCTAACTATGCAACACTCACTCAGGCGAAGGGGAAAGATGGGCGCAAAAAATGACAGCTGCACAAATGCTAAAATCTATTGCAAGAACACTTTTATACTTGGCATAAAAAAATAACAAGGGCATACATGACTGCAGGAATTGCCGTGAAAGTGCAGCAAAAACCACACAAAAACACAAACGAATATTTTTAAATATATAAATATTTTATTTAGTTCAATTATTTTTGTTTATAAATTTATTTATAAAAATATACATTTTTTATAAAAATAAATGAATTGAAAAAGATAATATTTTTGTTAGCAGTTAGTTCCTCTTCTTAGTAGCAATCGTCGTATTTATATAATTTTTCCACTTCTCTTAGAACTGACCAAGGGGTAACTTTGAATAACCCTCTCAAAACGTATTCAACTAAAGTACGCATTTTTGTTTTTCTGGTAATCAATTTTTAAATTGAAATTGTTTGACAATCTGTTAAATAAACATTAAAAACTTGCTTAATCCGTATAGTTTTGTGTCAATTACAGGGTATACAACATTTCAATCGCTAACATTTTACGTTCCCTTTTGCGTGCTTTAGATACTGTCGGAATCTAGTTCTGCCTGCCTGCCTGTCTGCCTGTTTGCCTGGGACACATAAAACGCCGCACGACCATCGTGTTTATAATTTGAAATGAGTTTTTCCTGCATTCTAGCGGAGTCGACAGACATTTTAGTCATTTTGTCTGTTGTTTGTTGGCGCTGATTTCTAAAATAAAAATAAATGTGTTCCGGCTGAGACTGCCAGGCCAGAAGATACCCTCAACTCTCTAGGATGCCTACATCAGATGCATCGCATGCATGCATGAAATACATCTTAATGAAGATACTGAGCTAATTTCTTCCTTCTGCTATTGAATGACTATGATCAATTATTATTATTATTCGTCTGTACCAAGAGTTTACTATTGAAATTGATAAATTTGAATTTATTGTGTAAAGACAATCGGTTGTTGATAAGCGCCCACTTTATTTGTTGTCTCAAATTCGAGCAATTGGAAAAACTGTATGCCCCTCTTCATTTTCCGTTAGGGTGTGCAAATAGAAGTGTTTCCCAGCCACTGAACCAATCTAGGATTTTGCTGATTGTGCGGTCAGCGATTTGTTTTGTGGCGTGTCCTATGCTCGAACGTGTTTGGGAATATAATTGATAGTCGGGACGACATTTGTGAATTCAATTCATATCGAAATATCGATTTTAAATGCATTGTTATGCGTTTGATAAATGGCCCAACTATTGTTGAATAGCGCTAAATGCGCTACAGACACCTAAATATGTTACATCCAATCTGCTGCTCTAGTTGTCGGGTCAACGTCATTTATCACTAGTTGTATCTATTTTGTATCAATTCGACTCTGTTGTCTGACTGCCTTTGGCTTAGCACTCAAGCTGGATATCAACTGAGTTTATATATAAGATTTCATGCAAAGCGGTATTGATAAGCTCGCAACTAATCATAAATGAAAAGCTTTATTTAAACGACGCTGCCTGGAGCTGATCCAAAGTGATCCTCTACCAAGCAAATCTTAATTGAGTGAATTGAATGAATGTGTGCACATGTGTTGGAAAAATAATTTCGCTAGCCGCTGCTGGCCTCGTGCTTCTGCCTATTCGCCAAACGTTTTATTTAATAACTTTTGTTTTACTTAACTGATTTTCATGAGCTTTTCAGCATAGTTCAAATAGATAAACATATATAAATGAAACTAAATGCAAAATTTGAATGAAAAATCCAGCTTGTATAATTTACGAGATATAATTAATAACTGGCGTCCAAAAAGCACTATGAATATTATTACTCATATTACGCATCTAATCAACTTTCATAGTTACTCAGAAATCTGGTTACAGATTTACGTGCATGGAATGTTGCACAATTTGTGCTTGGCTAGCAGCATTTGTGGAAAATATTTTTCATTTCAATTTTGTGTCAAATACTCGAGGAAGTTTTGCCAAGTGCTGCAAAACTGTTGTCAGACTCAGTACACATGACAGTTGATAAAGGGTGCAAAATAGCATCGGTCGCATTTTTCAAATGCACTTTATGGCATTGTTAAAATTTTTATTTTTTAAGAGTATCTTCAGACATTTTTATTGTAAATAAATAATATATGGATTACTTCTACTAAACGGATGTAAAATGCAAAGTCGAGTCACTTAAGCGTAAATGATATGAGGGAAGAACTAAAGCTCGATAAAGTGTTTAACCCATTAGATATGTTATCGAGTATTCACTAAATTTGATCTGCGAGTGGTTTAGCATGAGATCGGCTGACACGTTAATGGATGAAGGGGCAGACAAACAAGTAAGAAGGCTCTAGTCGGGACGGCTCGACTACGAGATATCCTGAACCTTGCAAAAAAAAAAAAAAAAAAAAAAAAGATACTCTTCTTCTTTACGCACTTATGAGCGCGCGCTCTGCTAACTGCGCAGTTGCTGCCGTGGTTTGGGGGTGGGATGGGCTGAACTTTGGACGCTTATAACTCCATTTCTAGAAAAACGATCTTCATTTTCAGAGTAGAATAAGAGCATCTAAATCTATCTATGTGCCAAATTGCAAGTCTGTAGTATTTGAAATGTGTTTTTTTTTTTTTTCAAATTGGGGCGAAGGAGGCGTGAAATTCAAAATTATATATATATAAATTTTCAATGGGTTCAGGGTATAAAAATTGGCATCGCTTTTTATGAAATCTCTACTGACACAGGCTCCCAAAATGGAATCATATTATATGTTTCATGCTCAAGCATCTATATAACCTAAACGTTCTTTAGTAAATAATTATTAAATGTTGAGAATAAACTTAAGGATAAGTAAATGAAAGCAACAACTTTTGTACTACGCTAAATTTGTAAGAAAAACTTTTAGTTTTATTTTCTCTTTTTCTACTTTTCACTTCACTTTTCACTTCACTTCACAGCATATCAGTTAACCTGATGACGCGCAGTGTATGTGCAGATTTTGTCCGCCTAATCTCATATAATAATGTGTCTTTCTATTCGTTCATAACATCTAAAGATACCTATTATTGTAAAGACGTTCCACTAATAAATAGGCACATAAGAAATATTATCGGTCTATGAAGAGTGCATTATACTCTTTTAAAGAGACTTATTTATGGCGGAGACGGAAATATGAAAATATCAATACAGAGTTACTTGAAGTTCACATACATACAAAAGATGAGTGCAACAAAAACGTCCTCGAAACGTCCTTGGGTCTTCACCCAAAAACAGATCGTCGCAGTTCAAGCGAATTCGTTAAGATTTTTTTCGAAAACTTATCCCATTTCCTTATTATCGAAAATTCGTTTACATTTTTAAAGTCTTTTGAGCATAACTTTTACACCATTTTAGCTAGGGCCTCAGATCTTTGATGCCAAGCCCCTTCGCCCCAATTTGAAACAAGTAAGAAGGCTCTAGTCGAGACGGCTCGACTACGAGATCCCCTGAACCCTGCCAAAAAGTGATACTCTTCTTATTTACGCACTTATGAGCGCGCGCTCTGCTAACTGCGCAGTTGCTGCCGTGGCTTGGGGGTGGGCTGGGCTGAACTTTGGACGCTTATAACTCCATTTCTAGAAGAACGATCTTCATGAAACTTTCGGAATATATTTAGAGCATCTAAATGTACCTATTTGCCAAATTGCAAGTCTCTAGTATTTGAAATGCGTTTTTTTCAAATTGAGGGCGAAGGGGGCGTGGCATCCAAAATCTGTAAATTACATAATCTGCGTATTCATAATATCTATCTAAATATATTAATTTATAGTCTCTAGCTAAAACGGTTTTTTATCGATAATTTGGAAATGTGATGAGTTATCGAAAAAATAAAACAAACTCGTACTGCGTAGCTAACATACGAGTATTCATGTAAAATTTCAGCTCTCTAGCTTTTGTAGTTTCCGAAATCTCGACGTTCATACAGACGGACAGACGGACAGACGGACAGACGGACGGACGGACGGACAGACGGACAGGGCTAGATCAACTTATTTTTCGATGCTGATCAAGAATATATATACTTTATGGGGTCTGCGACTTCTCCTTCTGCCTGTTACATACATTTTCACAAAACTATTATACCCTGAATTCCCATTTTCAATGGGTTCAGGGTATAAAAAAAAACATTTCAAATACTAGAGGCTTTGCAATTTGGCAAATACATCCATTTAGATACTCTTAATCTACTCTGAAAATTTCATGAGGATCGCCCAAGCCACGGCAGCAACTGCGCGGTTAATAGAGCTCACGGTTACACGTACGTAAAGGAGAAGAGTATCACTTTTTTTGCAGGGTTCAGGGTATTTCGTAGTCGAGCCGCCTCAATTGAGTGTCATACATGCATATGTATGTAAGTATTCCATTTTGTAAAGATTGTTCATTTAAAACATACATATGTACATGCACGTGTGTCTTTTTATGTAGTATGTATACAATAAGCACTTAAGGATTGAAGCATCAGGGTATCTCCTAGTCGAGAACTTGAAGTACTCGAGGTAAAGTTTTCCCTTGCTGCTTGTTTGTGTTTGCATTTTTATTTATATTCATACTATTTATTCAAGTTAAGCATTAAGCATCATTAATGTTGTACAATTTAACTTCTAAATTTGTTAATGTGACTGAGTGTGTGTGTGTGTGTTGTATTTGTTTATTGTTTGTGCTCGTTCGAGCTGTTGCTTTTAATTTCAGTGAAAGCTATTAAAATGAGGCTCTTTGTGACTTTGCTAGAAGGCAGCTGAAATTCCGTACGAATGGTTCATTCCTTCACCAAGAGACTGAGACTAGTGCAGGGACTAGGACTGGGAACGGGACTGAGACTCAGCTGACAGGTCGTCTCACGTGCTTTGACGAGCGTTGACAACGCAATGCTCACTAATGCAGACAGCTCATCCACACAAATCAGACAAACACATTGAAGTGTTGATGCTGTTGCTGATGTTGCTGTTGCCCTATTCCACATGGCAAATGGAACAAGAGAGGGCAGCTACTAACGAGTCATCCATCTGCCCAGATAAATGGCAGTCCCGTCGAGCTGCACAGCCTGATGGAATGCACTCTGGGCTCCAGTGCCTGATTGATGTTTCTGAATTATTAAGTGCGCACTGCGCAGCCACCCTGCCATACAGTCAGCCAGCCAGCTGCAAGCAGCCTGCTTCAACAGCCAACATACTCTATCCATGTTCAGCGATGCTTTTTGAGCTGCACTCAAAGGCGGTTGGCATGGCATCTATCTGGCAAAGCCAATAGAAGTGCTCCATATGGACACTGAGCATTGAAAATGGAGAATTTAGAGGATAAGGCATTGTTAATATATATGCCCTTGGAGGAGGATGAAGAGGAATGACTGACCTCATAAAGTAAAGTATGTTCTTGATCAGGATAGGTCGAAGGGACTTACCACTGAATACCCGTACTTGTATTAAAGCGTCGAGTTCTCACACATAAAATTTATGTAACAGGCAGAAAGAGGCGTGGCCGACCCATAAAGTATATTCTTGATCAGGGTGACGAGCTGAGTCGATATAGCCATGTCCGTCTGTCCGTCTGTGCGTATGTTTGAACACGTCGATTTCCGAAGATATAAAAGTTAGAGACTTCATGTAATGAAATTTGATATATTTTATCGTTTCAAATTCATCGATAAAACGTATTTTACAAAATTATATATTGGTCAGAACTAGAGCTAAAGTCTTCAAGACACTAGAGTCTACATAGACACTAATTTTAATACAATTTCGGATTTTGAAAGATTTTAATTTCCGGTCCCCAATTCACTTCCGCCCCCCAAATGTGCTAATAATCTATTTCAAATACGAGAGACATACAGTTTGGTCTGTATGTATGTACATAAGTAGAGATCAGTGTAGATGCGTACGTGTTTGTGCATGAATAGTTTATTAAACAAATCAGAAACGAAGCGAAGCATTCATGGAATACTATTCGTTCGAAGAAGCCTTCAGGATATCTTGTAGCCGATCAGTCTTGACTAGCGCTTTTTTATTTGTTTATGTTCATATGTAATTCGCAGTTTGATTTAGACATTACCGGTTTAATTTGTATTTTTTACTCAGGCTCTAAATTTGACAAATTTATTAAAGCCATTATATAGCAAAGTATGCATATTAGTAAATGGACGGTCATGTTCGGAAAAATGCATTTACTTCTGCTAAGTAAAAAAATGAAATTATTCAAGAAATCTTAAGGCCAATTACATGCCCCAAATTCCATCATAAATAATCACTTTATGGTAGCAAACCTATAAATAAAATATGCTCTACATATGTATACATACATACATATGTATTTCATTCAAATTAAATGGTAGCATAATATTAGTTAAGAAAACTTTTAAATAGCCCGACGCGTCGTTACGAACGAGGAATGCAATGAGCACAGACTCAAAGAGTCCAACTATGTAAGGCCACAGCATATGGTAATTTTGTAGTGCTGTGAAATGCGTTTAAATGAGATTCAACTGAAAGAGAGTCGCTTCACAATGGCGAATGTGAAGCTCTAGAGGAGAGGAGTCGAGAGAAACAAAAAGCGCGGGCAGCATATGAAAAGAGAAGCGCGACAAATGCGAATGCGTGTTTAAATAAATGTAACATAAAGACTCTAGTCGAGACTGCTCGACTACGAGATACCCTGAACTCTGCAAAAACAAAAACTAATACTCTTCTTCTTTACGCACGTATAAACGCGAGCTTTGCTAACCGCGCAGTTGCTGCCGAGGTTTGGGGCTGGGTCGAGCTATACTTTCGACGCTTATAACTTAATTTCTATGTATATACATATATAGCATCCAAATGTGTCTATCTGGCAAATTGAAAGTCTCTAGTATTTAAAATGCGTTTTTTCCAAATTGGACTCTCTCTCTCTCTGTCTCTCTCTCTCTCTCTCTCTCTCTCTCTCTCTCTCTCTCTCTCTCTCTCTCTCTTCACATCACCTCACCTCACCTTACCTCTCGCTTTCTTTATCTATACTTTCCTCCTCCTACCGCTAGTAAGCAGCTGAAATAGATTGACAGTTTACAGGGGGGCTTAAAAAATAATTTTACAACGTGCACCCTGTTCTGTTTAATACGCTCGCGAACTAGTTTCCAATTGTGTGTTAGACACACAACCGCAAGACCGCAGCACGTAATTTGTCTTACAGTGCACATTGTCACGCCCACAACAGCGCCCTTCCCTCTTCCGCTCCGGTATACAACTTCACTTATGCGTTATCTACACGCACACAAATTAATCAACGTCAGATAAACTTGCAGCCAAGAAAAACAGAAGATTATGCCTTTGCCTTTGCCTTTGCTTTGGCTTGTCGTACCCACTCCTTTTCTTCTGCATCTGTTGTCTTGACCATGTTTTTAATCTGCCTTCAAAATTAATTAAGAGTCCCCCTGCGCCATGCGCTCACTTGTGATGTTGCTATTGCTTTTACTTTTGCTTTTGCCGTTGTTCCGCATTGTTGCAGCGACAAAGGCGCAGCAGCCGCACTAGGAAATTGCCAACTCATCTCCATTGCAAAATACTTATGTATACACACATACAAGCACATACATACTTATATGAACGTCTAGAGTTTTTCAACAGACACATTCATATGAACAGTTAGGAACTAGCAATGGAACTCCTATGAACCGCCACGAGGTACTGCAATTCTGAACTTAGTTCCGTTTTCTTTTGCTTGCTTCAGCATTCTTCCATAGCGCATGCAATTAAAATATTTTCTCTAATTTTATTTAACTCGCTGCAGAATTTTATTTAACCAGCAAATTATATACATTCCGGATGAATGAAGAGCAACAAAAACAGAAAACAGCACTTCCGACGCCTCAACGCCTGCTGCCCTTCTTCACATTTTATAAATTCAAATAAGTATGCTGCATTTTCTCCTGCATGAAAAGCTTTTAAGTACAGCTCACTGCTTAAATACTTATATAAATAGATTTTGTAACATAAGATGTATGCGTTCTGTTGGCAAAGAAATTTCAAATTACAATCATATTATTCGTATCCCTAAATGTAAAGAAGTTCTTAAAAGGGAAAGTATTTGGAATCTGCATAAAAATATAATTACCATAGCAGAAAGGCAATCAAGTTTGAAATCCATTTGTAAACAAGTAAGAAAGCTCTAGTTGAGACTGCTCGACTACGAGATTCCATGAACCACTCTTCGAACGAATAATATTCCAATAATGCTTTGTTTCGATTCTGCACACGTAACAAACTATACATGCAAAATCACGGACACACACGCTGATCTACGCTTGTACGCCGGTATGTGTGTATGTATTGCAGATGTCCTGCTGTCTCGATTGCTCTGCCACGTGGGTTTTGCTGCGAGAATTCATATTTTTAATGAGTTCAGGGTATACAAATACTATTCGTTTTTCAGCCCAGAAATGCCAATGTCCAGATTGCATTGACTCAAATGTTATTGTTGCAAGTGGTACGTGGTTGGGATGTTGTTGATGCCGTTGCTGGTTCTGCTCCTGCTCCTGCTACATGTGGTTCTAGCTTTGTTTGTAATGTTTCGTTGTCGACAGACTCGGTCGCCGCATAAGCGTGTCATAGGCGGGTCTGCAGCCCACACGCCCCTGCGCAGCTCCTGCCGCCCGCAGCACTCCGGATAAGCTTCTGTCCTGACTTCAAATGCAGTCAAACGCAGTCATGCAAATATAGCACGAATCTCTCACATCTCTGCCACATCCGGCACACAAACACGCCCCACCAACTGCTCACTGAGCTCTCCGAATGCAGCAACAAAGTTGCAGCCGAAAAGGACAAGGGTGATTCTGGGCACCGCAAATGGATGTATTAATGAGTTGTGGCAACAATGGCAATCACAGCTAAATAAACATTTAATTTACCCCCGATCGATGTTAATTCCAGTGTTTCATGCCCGCTCGCGAAATAAAAATCGTATATTGGTTTTATGATTGATATTTAGGCAGGATATATAGAAGCATAGTAGTGCAATGAGGAAATAAATTTAGTTTAAATGTAAATTTATTTATTTATTTTTTTAACAATAACATATTTATTTCAAGTGAAGAAGCAGTAAATTCAGATTTAGTACTTTAACAACACATTTATGTACATAAAATTAGGACCAAACCTCACTCAATTCGTGAGGATTGAAAAAAGAAAGGTAATAATAATATTTATTGTGTAGCCATTGTTTTGGCAAAGCCTTGCCGTTTCAGTCGTCTTAGGGGTCTGGCAGGTATTAAACCTCTTGCGAGTAGGCTTTGATGTCGTAGCAATCTATCAGAGTATCTGCTTGTATGTTTATTTATTTGTTCTTCGACAGTACGCAGCTTCAGATCTCTGTGCAGTGTTGAGCCGCGTATGTACCAGGGACAGTTTGTAATCTGCCGTAGTACTCTGTTCTGCAAAACCTGCACTCTTTTATAATTTGATTTTGCAGCGATCCCCCAGATTTGCACTCCATAAAGCCATATCGGGAGGATACACTGCACATAGACAGCTCTTTTGCATCTCAGCGGTGAGGTGCTCTTTTTAATGTTGAGCCATCTTAATTCTTGCAGTCTGTGACGACATTTTTTTTTTTAACCGTAGCTTTGAGGTGTGGCCCAAAGCTGAGACGCTTATCCAGGGTGATGCCAAGATATTTCACTTGTGCAGGTTGCTGAAGATTTACTCCCGACATCTGGATTGGGGGGTATGCATTGGCAGTCTTTTTAGAGTGAAGCAAGTGCTCATTGTTTTTAGCGGGTTGACTTTGAGAATCCACCGCTTGCACCAATCATTGAGAGTATCCAGATGCCTCTGCAGTCCAGTGCTTGATTCTGCAAGGTTTTTTGGTCAGGTGCAAGAACAAATAATGCTAATGGTTTGCCGACACGTGAGCATGCCACGTACAATTGACCATGAGAAAAACAGGCATTCTCTAGATTGAGGCCACAAATAGTCAAGGATTGGCCCTGTGATTTGTTGATCATCATGGCGAAGGCAAGACGAATCGGGAATTGAATTCGTTAAAACATATCTGTTGAGATCATCGGAATCCTTGGAATAAGAACTACCTCATCTTTAAATTTTCCTTTGAGTATCGACGCGTGGATCACATTGCTCATCAGTTTTTTTATCACCAAACGCGTTCCATTGCACAATTTTGGTTGGTTTAAATTTCTAAGCATGATAACTACCAAGCCAACCTTCAGTTGTAAATTGTACGGTGGTAAACCAGGAACATCCAAGGAGTTCAAAAATTCAGTTCAGTGGCTTCTTCGTCGTTAGTTACACAGTCGATAGATTTGAGTGAATACAGAGTACCAATGATTTGATTTTGAATTATAAAATTGAGGTCATGTACAACTTTATTTTTAGCTGCCAAATTGCTCGCTCACTTAACCATTTAGTATTTTTGTGGTTAGCAATGATATCCGGAAATACTTTGTTGATAAGCTCATCTTTTGATGAGACGAAATTGCAAAAATTTGGAGGAAATGAAATCAAACCGCTCGATTCGTCAACAGGAACACGGCCATTACCGATATTCAGCAATTGCTTCGAGAAATCATCAGCAGATAGATCGTTCAACAATGTAACTCTCATATTTACAGACAGTTGAAGTTTGTTTACATATTGATGCTTTGAGGCAAGCGTTTATTTCGTCGGTAGCAATAGATCTTGGAAACACTGGTAGTGTTTGTCGGAAATCGCCAGATAATAAAATCATTGAACCACCAAAACATCTCCAGTCATTGCGCAGATCTGTTAATGTTCATCTGTACGATAAGCTCGACGACTTCTCGTTTCTGATCTAGCCGTTGCACGGGCTGCCTCTCTTTGCTCTTCTCTTTGAGAAGCACGAATTAAGGCCCTTCTTTGTCAGATAATTGACTCGCAATATTCCTTTGCCTAATTGCATTACGGGTCCGCTGGGAAAGATAAGATCTTCTAGGACGCGGCATCTTTATTATTAGTAATACTTATTTATTTTGCACAAAATAAATTTCTGCACAAAATTATTTAACTGTTAGGGAACGAATAACTTTAACCGCAATTTCCCAATTTCACAGTGAACACAATGAAGTAAGCGTCACAGTTAACTAAGCGTTTGAAAAAACATGAAATGAACTGAGCAGAGTACAATTAGGAAAATAACGCATTTTGCAAGTATTCATAAATTTTTCACTATTTTTAAGATATATTCTGCTACTCGGGGCGGAGACAAATCCAACAAATCAAAAACCATGAAAATTGGTCCAGCAAATCTCAAGTTATAAGTCCTTGCACAAACCCGACTTTGTTAAATATATATATATATATATATATATATATATATATATATATATATATATTGATATAGATATATATTATTAAAACAATCTATTGCACGCGCAGTACAAGTTTGCTTCAGAAATTTGATAACTTGTATCGTTCCAGAGCTATGGAAAAATATATATCGAAAATCAGTTATAAAATTATATCTCGTTCATATTTACAGTTAGAGTTATATTTCAAAAACTAGAGACATCGAATTTGGTTTGGCATATAGTTATGAATGTCATTATCATAATCAGAAAGCTTGAGTACGTCTAGAAACAGAATTATTAATCAAATAGGTTTTCGCCTCATAACCCACGTGGCAGAGCAAGCGAGACAGCAAGACGCCTGCAATGCGTACCCAGTCACTGATGTCATTTCAGCTTTTTTCCAGCTAGATCTGGCTGTTTTGGAAATGCGAATGCGGGAAAAATTTGAAAACAGCCGGCAGCGGGAATTCTAGCTTTTTTAGCAAATTGAAATATTTTTTTTTTTTCTACTTTTTCTCAATTTTCTATCGCATTTGTTGATTAAAATCTTATAAATGTAAGTCTATTTCACTTAAAAATTGCCTATGCAAATTTGTGCGTCTTCCATCACTAAAATTGTGAAATTCGTAGCGATGCCGAAAGTAATTTACAAACAAAAAGTCAGATATATGGCTGCAGAGCAAAGAGTTTAAGGATTGGCTGAGGAAGGATCCCACAGACTTAACACGGGCGTATTGTAGCTACTGTAAGTGCAGCATAATTGCAAAATTATGTGATTTGCGTGCACACGGTGCTACAAAAAAGCCCATAAGTTCGATGAGCGGCTTTGTGCAAAAAAACAAAATACAGTTTAGTCAAAAGGCAACAAAAACAACTGAGCAGGAGGCAGCACTTTGCCTATTCGTTGCACAGCATAGCGCAATCGCTCCTATTAATCATTTAAGTGAACTTTGCCAACAAAAGTTCGATGACAGTAGCACCTCGATAACAAAGATATTGATAACATAGTATTATTGGATAATACATTCATTCTTGAATAAAAAATAACAATATATAAAAATCAGCTTTTTTTCCGCTTATTTTCCCGGGGATCCAGCTTTTTTTAGCTGTTTTCTTGAGTCGATTTAGCTGTTTTGGCGTTCCAAAAAATGACATCACTGTACCCAGTGTGTGTGCGTACTACACACATACATGCATACAAGCGTATATCAGCATGTCTGTGCGTGTGTGCTTGTGCATGTACAGTGGCTCACAGCTTATTTCGTGCAGCGGTATAGTAAAACTTTAAAGACGTATTGCCGCTAAACCAGTAAAGATATCCCAAAAATTTAAATGACCTTTTTAAAGGTCAATTTGCTCCCATGTGCCGAAAAACTGGGTCTAGAGGGGCGATTCCGATTTTATCAGGATAGTCATCCAAAGCATAAATCGGGATTGCCCAGTCCTGGTTGATCTGGAACTGTCCCCATATGGTCAATCCTCAAGCCCAGGCCCCCGACATAAACGTTATTGAAAATGTGTAGGCAATATTGGACATGGGCATCCGGAAAAGGTCAATATCTAATAAAAATTAGCGAAGTCACCCAAAAATTGGTAAACTCGATGGAATCACGTTTGTAAGAGGTTATTAAACATAAAGTATATCATACAAAATAATAATTTAAGAATTTGTTGATAATTTTGAGTGTTAAGTGCAGTGCACGAAATAAGCTGTGACATAGAAAAAGCCAGTTTTTTCAGTTTTCTTTAGTTTTAAATGTTATTTCTTAGAATAGAAAAATAATGAAGTGCTTTACTATATAATGAATGACTAATAAATAAGACCTCATTTAAATTTTTGGGATATATATACCGCTGCACGAAATAAGCGGTGAGCCACTGTAGTTTGTTACGCGTGCAGAAATAATAATTCTTGGAATATTATTGGATCTTCGGAGGGTTCAGGGGATCTCGTATTTGAGCAGTCTCGACTAGAGGTTTCTTACTCGTTTTAAAATATATATTTTTAAACAAAAATATATCAATATTACTACAAAAACCCGTTTTGCTTTTAAATGTATTATCAATCGTTAACTTCATACCGAGTACAAATAGGCTTAACAACTAGTTGGAGTGCGATATTTGTTTAACTTAAATTTCAACATCCCGCTAGTCACATCCCATGTGAGCTGACACGGCGAGAGCAGAGCCGATACGGCTAACTTTGTCCCCATAAGGCAGCTGGTGACCACAGATACTACGTGTCATTGTTTTAAGCTTTACTGTACTATTTCTATAGGAATCCAGCGTATATCGGGTTTGTTAAAATGAATCGAACGGACAGAAGGGGCGTGGTATATTCCATACAGCGGCAGTCCGTATGCTTAAACGCGTTAATTTCAGAGCAAGTAACAGCGGAGACTCTCTATCTCTATCTCTATCTCTATCTCTAGTCAAGTAAGTAGCAATAATAAGCATGTATTTGCTCAATCAACTATTCAAGACTCTAATTTTAACTTTGAGGAAAATGAGATAATAATATGTAATATATAATATTTGATAGATTCACTAATATATCAAGGACTGCACATGAGCAAATAAACATATTCATCAAAAATCATATGGAAATAAAGCTCCCATCTTAAGCGTGCGTATGTAGGTAGGTATTCCCCGGACCGTACTGCTAATGAAATATTTAACTTCATTTTTGCTGCCGTCAAAATTAAAGTAAATTAACTCTGTCAGGCGTTTTCATTAAGCGATACTAAAGCCCATAAACCACGAAATATTATTCAGATAGGGGAAGAGAGGCACACACAGTAGCTGCGATTTGGGTGATGGGAGCTGGGAAACGGGAAATGGGAAATGGGAGTTGAGAACAGGGAGATGAAGCTATACAGAATTGCCCATGAAAATTTAAATTTTTACAATAATTAGGCATGCAGAGTTTATTTGTCGAATAAATAATATCTGCATGTATCTAATATGCGAGCAAATATTTATCATAAAAGCTATTTATAGTAAACTTAATATAAACCTATTCTGTTTCAAGATTGATTCAATCGAACAACGATATCAAGGAGATTATCTAATTATAATAGCTTTTTCAATTTGCTTTTTGGGATACACACACTCTGACACACACGCAGACACACACACATGTGCAGCGCAAGTATCAGTCGCATACGAAGCTGATGACAGGAGCTGGACTCGAGCTAGCGGCTCACAAAACGGAAGTCGTCCTAGTCAGCAGTCGCAAAAGAATGGAAACTGCCAATATACAGATCGGCAGCGTCACCATGGCGTCTAAGATAAAGGCGATAAAGTATCTTGGCGTCATGTTAGACACAAGGTTAACTTTCCGCGTGCTGAACACGCGGGGACCAACGTCGCGACGTCTCCTCCTAATGAGCATCATTAGGTCCGTCATCCTCTATGCTGCACGTCGCCGAAGCCGTGGAGCGGAGGACATGGTGGAATAGCTCAACAAAAGGGCGGTGGACGCACACGCTCATCCCGGAGCTTGATCTATTGATAAACTGCAAAAACGATGAAGTTATTTTCTATCCTTCGCAGATTCTCTCGGGACATGGATGCTTTTATGGATGCTACTTGAAGCGCTTTGACCACGAGGAAACCGACGCATGCCCCTGATACGGACGAGGTCTGGTGAAAGACGCCAAAACCAATCTTATTTGAGGTTGGGCGCTTACTAGAGGAGAGGCGTTGTCTAGAAGAGGTAGTGGGCCGCTCCATTAGAGCGGACAGCATTGTCAACGCCATGCTGGAATCAGAGTCGATTCCATAGAGCGAATAAGAAGATGTGCTGTCACAGGCTAAGGTAGTGCAAAGCAATACTTTAATGCCGTCCTGCAAGCATCGTTCGCTATTCTTAGTCACCTCATATTGAAATAGTATATTTATATAGATAATTTGTAAATAAACGAAAAAAAAACACACATACTTGAGCTTTTGTTTTAGAAGAAAATGAATCTAGTTGCAATTGCTAGCAACATTCACATGTTTTGTGGGTCAGAGGACCAAGGCAGAGCGCATAAATCAGCTGCCATATTTTCGTTGTTGGAAGGGCAATTGAATTACGAGTAGCAAACCTGAAAGTGCGACGGAAACGGAAGCGGAAGCGGGAGCGGAAACGGCCGCCTTTGGGGGCGAGGATTTCATAAATGCTGGCAACTAACCAACAAAGAGTCGACGATGTCTGCCAGCTGCAGCTGTAGCTGCAACCGGAGCTCCACGATGACGCACTTACTCGTGAAACATGCTCCTCGCAAATCAAACAATACCCACTGGCCCAGACTTGGTTATGTGAGAGTATATACTATATACATACATAAATACATATCTACATATTAAGTAATGCATGTGTCTGGATGTAGCACCTAAATCGCACCGCACAGCTATTAAGCTGCTGGAGCGCCACATAAATGCAATTTACAGCAACAATTTTAAGGCTCTCAGCCAATCAATTGGACTGTAGAATATGCTACACACACGTCTAGCTTTAGATTAATCCGTAAACAAAAATCCAATTAGAAATTATATTTGCAAAGTGCAAATTGAGGAATTGACTGTGAAGTGCATCTAAGAGATATTGTTGCTTAGATGTTACATGAGATATTTAACATTGGAGTATGAGTGACTTGTTTCTTATGTATGGAACAGAATGTGTTAGATATCAGCTCTAAATTTCACAGAGTTCAGTGGCAAATACAACCAATACATGAAAGAATCTACATTTTTACTCAACAAATATTCAAGAATATGTAGACTATACGCAAAGCTTGCAATTGAAACCACATGCTAAAATATTCAAATATTTTCTATTCTAAGAATAGTAATTCCTTGGCATTATCAGATTTTAAATGTGATTTAAATGTGAATGCGTTCGAACAGTGACATGGGGATGTTGGTAAAGGCGATGTCCATTGCCCAGGAAATGTGTGTTCAATTCCTGCCCATGGTATCAGCCCCTAAGGGCAAAGTGGATCAAATTAAACTTAACAAAGGCAGAGTCCAACAAATGTTTTCTATAAAGACTACACAATATGTACCGAGTTTTTTCTGCCACATGATATATGTAGGGCTATCTATTATTATCTAAGGGAAAAACTTAAAAGCTTATAAATACTCTTATTTGACTATACATTTATTTACATTATAATATTTTAGATTGAATTAAATCTAATTAAAGTTTTTAAATATAGAATATGAATAGTGAATACTAATTCAAAAGGGATACTTTTTAGATTTATTTTGCCAGTTTTATAAATATTTATATACATATGTACAAACACGTATATTAATATTTATATTTATTTAATTAACACTTAACATTTGGCAAAAGTTAATTTTTAATTTAAGAGGAAGAACTTGCTGCATCTTTGTCAAAATAGTATAAAAACTAAAAAAAAAAAGAAAAAGAATAATAATAATTGGAATTTAGCTTTAGAATGCAATAACGAAACTTAACTGTACTTTTATTCCTGAATATATCCTTTCACACTTGCTGCTTTATTTAACTTTTATTTATTTATTCAACATTAAGAGATTGCACGGACAACACACAACAATTTCACGAAATAAATAGATAGTTATTGTAATACGAAAATCAGAAGCTCAAACTGTAGTCGCGCACAGTTGCAGTTGCACTGTTTTCTGTTTACTCCACGCGACGGCAGCAGCAGCAGCAGCTTTTTGGCGGCAAGCTAAATTGTTCTTGCGCACTGACTGCCATGGCCCAAAGTTTTATTTCAAAATGTAAACGGAAAATTCACTCACTTATAGAAGCTAAATTGCACGAAGCTTATGAAATTTACTTTGTTTCTTATCAGCGAAAGTATTTCTAGAATTCACTTAGTCACCTTTTCCAATTTGTTATTTATTTGTAATTAAAAATAGGTTGACTTCAACAAATTACGCTTTAAACATTTTTAAATTATTTTATTTTTTTACTTAACTAAACATTGGATTTATCCTTATAAATAAATCGATATCAGTGCATATTTCGATATACCGATTAAAATGAACATCCCTGGCGGCAGTATTTGCCGATGCATCGGCAAACTCTTATTGGGAGTAATTATACCCAATAATATATGTACATATATACTACAAGTTTCATTATTTTTTTTTTTTTTTAATTTCAACTCACCCGCTTGCATTTTCATGTAATAAACAAAACATAGCGATTGCAATATTGACGCACTCGTAGTTAATTGTACCAACCCATACACACAAATGGATGTACACAAAAATGAGACAAGAGAGACAAAGAGAGCATGTAAAGAATGGGGGAAAACAAAATGAGTAAAATGCCGGAGCTATAGCGTTGCCAGAGTGAATGATACCGGTTAAAAGCTCTAATTGATTTAAATGTACTACATTTATATATTCATTGTACAGCTGACAATTAATACAAACCAATTTGAATGCCTTATAAGGATAGCTTCTCCATAAATGACTATCAGTTTTAGGAGATGTATATTACTTCAACTACTTTATTCGCCTATCTGGCAACTCTTCGTCAACAATGTGCGTGCGAGCGGGACGACCAGCCTATCGAGGCGCAAAACACTTATCAAAATAATGAGCAGAAAAAAGTGTTGGTTTGTTCGTTTCTTCCCACCGAATTCGCTATTTGAAACGCGACGACGAGAAGACGACGACGGCGACGGCAGCGCAACTTGTAGCAGTGAAAATATTTATACAAATAATTTCCTGTGTTAAAATATAAATACTTATTAATTAATTAAAGTGAAAATGTAAATGCAGTGTTTGGCAATGAAATGAAATTCATTTAAAATGTATTTCCACGCAATAACTCGCCGTGAAAATTTCGTCGTACAGGCAAAAAAGAGCCGATTTTTAGTGAAAGAAGAAGAAGCAGTAGTAGCAGCAGCCGTGAAGGCAGTAAAAGCAATCGTCGACAACGACGACGAATACATGGACAAAGCGCAGTGCGAATGAAAATTGTGTAAAGAGAAACTTGCAAAAATTACAGCAACAACAACAATAATAAGCAAGGCGAAAAGTGTGTTTAGAAAAGAAATTAAAAACACACACATATACACACAAACTAATACAATTGCAAGTACAATCGCAATTTTGAGAATTGGTGCAAAACGACGACAGGCGCGCGGTTTAATAATAAACAGTTATATGTATGTATGTTGTGCAAAACCATATGAGAGGACGAAAAATCAATGAAATTGTAATAAAATTCCGTATTTTGTTCTCTTCATCCTCCATTTCTGTCTCTACCATGCGCCCGCCCTCTCTCTCTTGTTTTTATGATTAAATTTGCAAATAGCGACCACAACAATAAAAACATTTTGACAAAAAAAAGAAGCAGCTCAACTATATTCTACAATACATACATAGATTTATTATACAAGGTGCGTATGCAGCAATAACAACAACCAAATTTAGTACAGTGTAAATAAATGATTATGTGTGTGCGTGTGTGTGTGTAGTTCAATGTAGAACGTGTGAGAGAAAAAAAACCCGCGTACAAAAATATGATGACGTCTTCAAACCATGAGATTGTTGTTGATTTTGTCTAGTGAACAGCAGTAACAATGGTATCGAATAGTATCGCAACGTATGTAGTATAGTACATACAAACACACGTACAAACATATACATACATACATGCTTTACTACTGTATACCGGTATTTCTTAGCCCCTCTAGAGGAAGCCCAGCATGCTGTGATGCTGTTGTTGATTAACAACAACATCGAGATTTGGCTAGAAGAAACCCAGAAAGTGGCAAAGGCAAAACAAAAATTGAAGCTGACAACCGAACCGTGATGTAGTCGAATTTGAATAGGCACCAAAGAGTTGACAGTGCAACAACAACAAAGCAACAATAGTTAAAGTTGAAGTATCTTTTACCTGTGCAGTGCGTGAATTAGAAATGCTGCCCGAAAGAGAAAGAATATTGTGAGATTTAAGAATTTTAAAGAAACTGAATTTAATCAACAAATTCATTTGTAAAGTATTTTTAATAGATAGTTATTTTAGTTAATGTGACTACTAATAATTAGACATTTACTTTCTATATTTTTAACATATCATATAAAAACATGTTTCTTATTGTAACTTTTGTTGTAATAATCCAAATAATTTATGATAGAAAACAAATATATAGTCAAAGCTATTTAAAAATGCATTATTAAATAAATATATATATATATATATATATATATATATATATATATATATATATATATTAAATTTATTTATTTAAAAATGTTGTATTTTAAATTATCCTCAATTGGAATAGTTTTATGCATTCACAATGATTTTATAATTACACAATGATATTTATCTAGTTTATTTTACCACAAAAAAAAAAAACATTTATGTAAATCTCTACACATGATTAATAAACAAGGTTCTAAAATTATAGCTTTCAATTGGTATACAAATTGGTTTGTTGGAGAGCATTGATCTAAAAAGATTCTCTAGATCAACTTTCATTTATTAATATAAATTATAAATTTCAAATAAAGAACACTGCAACTTTTAAAAATTAAATGTCTTAGAGAATATAGAAACATAATTGTTTTTTTTTTTTTTTATATATATTAAAAGCCTTTTACTTGTTATTTTGAATTAAATTATTAAAATATATCTCAGCTATCCCTATCTATATGTTCAATACGTATAAATAAGTTCAAATTAGGTAGGTATTTCAATAGGGTATACAAATAGTTTATATATATATAATATACATATGTATATATAAAAAATAAATATATACTAAACATTAGCTCTTAGCTAGACGTTAGGAAAATCTCTGTGAATCAATTCCAGATTTCAGTATATATGTCATATATACTCATATTATATATATATATATTGCATATATAAGCTTTAGACTATCAAATCGCTGCTTTGGCGAAGTTCTATCTATCTTTGCTTACTGTCCTGCCCAGTTGTAAAATCGCAATACACCTGTCCCCGTGCCCCCGTTTGCTAGTGTCTTATCAACACGCTCGTTTTTTGTGTCAGTGTGCGTCCACTGTACAGAACGGAACAGAACAATGTGCACGAAATTTGATTTGAATATAAGTATTTGACAGTCGGCGCGCGGCAACAGAAGCAGATTACGCTGCCCAGCTAGCTGCGCTGTTCCTTGCCTTTTTCAACCTATAAACGAAGCATCACTCACTCACTCACTCACTCACCTGGTGAGCAAATAGAGGGGAACGCACATGAGTGAACGACGCTTTGAAAGTCTGTGCAATAAGTCAGTACACAGCAAATCTAGCAATTTTAAAATACACAATTATCACATGTGCTGAAATGAAGTTAACAAGTTCACTTATTTAACTTATTAATATTTACCAATATTTCAACTAAATAAGAAATAAACATAATCGAGTTAATGCACTGTTACCAGTTGGCACGTGTAACATACTTTTTAGCTATCACTGTAGCACTTGTGCCGTTTTGTCGACAATGCGCGCGCTCCCTCTCTCTCACACGCGCGCTCAAGCCGCAGCCATACTCTCACTCACACATACAGTTTTTGCAAGCACACGTACACACATACACGCTCACTCGCTCATTTGGCTCTCTTTGCTTATATATTTTTTCTACTTTCAGTGGTTGTGCAAGAAGAAGAAGCAACAATCAGGCAAAATACCTGAAAAAATAAAGAAAACATAAACGGTAAAACGAAGAAGTGGCGACAGCAAGCAAGCAAGAGGCAACGATTCAAGGTAGCGCGCTAAAAGTTTATTGTAAAATCCAAAGTAGAAGGCACAAAGTGATTTTTGAATTTCTGCTGCTTTCGAACAAACGTTTAACAACATATAAAAACAATAAAATATAAAAATGGTGGAAGCAATAGAGCGGCAGAGAACGGCTGCGTGAGCAGCGCGAGATCTGAGCGCCAATTATAAAATAACAACAACAGCAACAACATCAACACACAATAGCAACAGCAACAAAACGGCATTAGCAAAATAAGAAGAACATAGAATAGCAACGAAAGCAACCGAAACGAGCGCGCAACAGCCGTTGGAAGCAGCAGAGGTGCCGCTCACAAAAAAGTAACGCTAAATAAAAGAAAATTTAAATAAAGTTAAAATTGAAGTGGAAGCGGAATTGGAAGTGGAAGTTTGTACACAATAGCGAACGACAACATTGATAGGAGTAGAACAAACTCGAAAGAAAAATAAAATAACATCACAACCACAATAACAACAACAAGAACAACAAAACATAATAACAGAATGTACGGTAAATCGAAGACATCCGCCGTGCCGTCTGATGCGCAGGCCAGAGAGAAATTGGCGCTTTATGTGTACGAATATCTACTGCACGTGGGCGCTCAAAAGGCGGCACAGACATTTCTCTCGGAGATCCGATGGGAAAAAAACATAACACTTGGTGAACCACCGGGATTTCTGCACACTTGGTGGTGCGTCTTCTGGGATTTGTATTGTGCGGCGCCGGAGCGTCGCGATCAATGCGATCACAGCTCGGAGGCGAAGGCCTTCCACGATTATGGCTTTGTTAGCTCCGGCTATGGTGTGAATGGCATCGGTCCAGGTGGACCACACAATGCCGGTGGCCCAGCGCCCAGTCCACTTGGTCAGATGCCACCGGGCGGAGATGGTGGCCCAATGGGACCCGGCGGGCCGATGGGTCCCAACTTTTTCCCAAATACGACAATGCGGCCGTCACCGCCAACGCACGCCTCAAGTCCACAGCCGCCGCCTTCGCAGATGATGCCAGGTCAGCCTCCATTTATGGGTGGGCCGCGTTATCCGGGCGGACCCCGACCGGGCGTGCGCATGCAGGGCATGGGCAATGAATTCAACGGCCCACCTGGACAGCCCATGATGCCGAATAGCATGGATCCCACGCGGCCGGGACCGGGAGGCGGAATGGGCCCAATGAATCCCCGCATGAATCCACCACGAGGCCCCGGCATGGGGCCCATGGGATATGGTGGACCTGGCGGTATGCGAGGTCCTGCGCCAGGCGGACCTGGTGGCATGCCGCCGATGGGTATGGGCGGCGGCGGCGGAAGACCGCCTCAATGGCAGCCAAATGCGTCAGCACCCATGAATGCGTACTCTTCATCGTCGCCGGGCAACTATGGACCCGGACCCGGCTCGAACGGACCGCCTGGTCCCGGAACGCCCATCATGCCCTCGCCGCAAGACAACACGCAAGGCGGCCCCGTCGGCGGACCCGGCGACAGCATGTACTCATTAATGAAACCAGAATTCCCCATGGGGGGTGGTCCTGATGGTGGTGGAGGTGGCGGTGGACCCGGTGGCATGGGACCAATGGGGGGCGGTCCCAACTCCATGGGCCCCGTACTTAATGGCGGTGGCGGTGGACCGGACGGCACCGGCCTGGACGGGATGAAGAACTCTCCAGCTAATGGTGGCCCGGGAACGCCGCGCGAAGATTCTGGCAGCGGCATGGGCGATTACAATTTGGGTGGCTTTGGCGGACCGGGCGAAAATGATCAAACCGAATCGGCGGCCATTCTCAAGATCAAAGAGAGCATGCACGAGGAAGCAAAACGATTCGAGAAAGACACAGATCATCCGGACTACTTCATGCCATAACAACATCATCATCAGCACCATCAACAACAGCAGCAGCAGCATCAGCAACATCTAAGTAATGTAGCGGCTGCAGTGGCAGCTGTCGTTGCTGCAGCCGCATCAAACAGCAACGGAGGAGCAGCTGGAGGCGCGACGAGCAGCTCAACGGCTGCATCAATAGCGGCTGCAGCGCTTGGTGCAGCTGCCTCCAATTTGCTTAGCGGCACCAGCAACAGCAGCACCCACAGCAACAACAACAACAACAGTAACAGCAACCAACCAGGCAACCCGACTGTGCCCAGTGGCGCTCATTTTGCAAAAGAACTCAATTTCTAAATACACGGTAGTGAAAATCCTTGGTACATAAGCATAAAGTAAAGTAAATA
The DNA here is from genome assembly GCA_030914345.1 of Drosophila koepferae. NCBI lineage: Eukaryota > Metazoa > Arthropoda > Insecta > Diptera > Drosophilidae > Drosophila > Drosophila koepferae. The sequence continues at coordinate 8,262,847 of JAUESR010000206.1, read as the reverse complement.
AAGTAATTATTATATGTAATAGTTTAGAAAAAAAAAAAACAATAAAACAAAAAAAAAAAAATTTTTTAAAAATCGAAAAGGAAGATATGTAAAATTGTAAACCGAACAGTTAATAATAGGCGGATCAAAAGAAAACAAAAAATAACATATTCCAACTCACATTCAAATTCAAAACGTCCAGCTGGCAACGCTAGATGATAACAGCTGGGCGGACCTGGTGAGAACCAGAGATCGAAAAAATAAAAAATAAAACGAAAATTCACAAAAACAACAGCAGTAAAAGCAAATATACTTAAAATTTAATGTTAAATACAAAAAGAACTATAATATGTTTAGCAAGTCTTCTGATTAGTTTAGTTCCAACAAGTCAAAGCTGTAGCTCCCACATATACAATCACACTCTCATACACACACACACACACACACAATCTGTCTACTAATTTTAGCAATTTAACAATTTTACTTGCGCTTTGCAATATTAAAAAAGTCATAAATAAAAAAAAAAATAATAATAATAAATAAATAAAGAAAAAGAAAATAAAAAGAATTATTGAAATATTAACAAGCTACACCATCTATGTACATTTTCTGTTTGTGTGATTTTTTAAATATATATTTATATATGTATATGTATATGTATATACATACATAAACTAAGTATATAAATATTAAATAATATTGTATTGTAGAAATTGAGATGGCAAACAAGATTTTTTTGTTAAACGCGTCTTAAAGCCGCATCTTGAAAAAAAAGAAGAAAAAGCTTCAAAAGAAGTTACAAAAAAAAAATAATAATAAGGAAGTGAAGAGTAAATATTTATAATATAATAAGGAGCATAGTTAGCATTATTAAATATGTATATGCAGAGCCTTCAACACACATACACACAAATCTTTATGTATGTGTCTATGTGTGTGTCTCTCTCACAATGCACGATTTTATTTGTTCAGTGTTTTGTTCTGTATTTTAAGACAAATTGTAAAGTTCGTACTTTGTCGTCGTCGTCGTCGTCAATTTTATTTTCCTTTTGATTTCTAATTTGTTTTAAGTGTTTCCAGATAAGCCCCTTTAACCATGCCAAACTTCAGCCTGTAAATTAAATTATGTCATTTTATTGTATATTATTAAGTTCCTTTAAATGCCAGTTCTGGCGAATCGAGCAATATTTATTATATTTTTGATCACATTTTCGTGCACTTATTTCGATTTCTAAAAAAAAGTCAAAAAGAAAAACAAAATTCAACGATGTCGACATTGTGGCATTAAGGCAGCGAAAAAAATATACATATATAATAATATATAATATATATATATATATATATATATATATATATATATGTATGCACATATAATTATATGTATACACCCACACACATACACACATTAATATATATTTAATTAATTAATTATTACTTAAAGGCAGCAGGCAACATAAATGTAGCGACCATAATCTATAAATAAATAAAAAAGTTTACTTGAAAATATCACATAAAAGAATTAAAGCTGTACAAAAGTTAGTTAATGTTGGCTGCATAATATATATGCAAGAATAAAATAGTATATGTCATTCACATTTATAAGAAGAAGCAGTAGTATATGGAAAACCCAAGAAAAGCGTAGAATTTAGATATAAATTGATTTATAAGCATACAAATTATAAAAAAGTAAACTAAAAACGTAACAAAAAACAAATCAAAATGAAATTCTTTGCATTACAAACACAAATCCCAAAATAAATTTCATAAATAATAACATTTAAAAGGAGTACGACAAATTCTATTTTAAATATTGTATGTATATGTTTAATGTGTCGGAATTTGAAATATATTTATATAAATATTGATCATAATGAATTATATATATATATATATATAAATATATACATGTATTTATATGTATATTTATATATATAAATAATTGATCAAATTGAATTATCATTGAATTGATGGAACAGCAACACTTAAATAGTATCTAAGTTAAATTTATTAACTGCAAACGCTTTAATTTTAAGCGTTTCAATATGCTGGATCTATATGAATATATGTTTAGTAAACAAAACAATATATATATATATATATATAATTATAAAACAAAACAAAATATATATATAGCAACACGGCAAATAGTTGCGAAAAGCCCAGAAAAAAACTTGATTGCATATAACAAAAAAATAATGTTTAAATAAGTATTTTAGTGTTAATTATACAATTTACAAGTACACAATACAAAAAAAATCAAGAAACAACAATATAATATAAAATGAAATAAAGTTTTAAAACAATATTTGTAAAAAGTAAAAATCGTGTTTCTTTGAGGTTATTTATATTTTTAATTTTCAACAAATCCTTGCATTTATTAAATTATTTTTTATAATATTATCGTACGAATTTGTTATACTGGGATGTGACAGACCCCCCAACCACATCGTTTTTATATATTCCTGAATGTGATGATGAACCCGTTCGATATAGCCATGCTCGTAAATCCGACATCCAATGTTTCCTTTTTAGAGATCGAGTGTTTTATGTGGAATACGCTGATTAATAAAAATCCGATTTTAGGACTCCCCAGGGCACCTATTTCAATATGAAACTCATAAGAACCGAAGTTATGCAATATGCAGGCAGTTCAAGCCAGCAGCTGCATAAACAGCGCGATAATCGAGATTTTTCTTTGTGCTAGAATGATCATAGCTATAACTCTTTGCAGGTTATGTCATATTGAGGGTATTCCATAGTCGGGTATACCCGACTAAATAATCAATATTTTATTTCTAATCAATTAAAAGGCTGAAAAGCTTCATGCTTAAATTGATAACAACAGTTATTAAATAATTAAAAAAGTAACAGTTATTGAATATTAGCAATAAATACTATATTTACTTTATGTTAATTATAATTCACTATTTTAAATAAATATGCGGAAAAGCAAAAAAAATTTTTTTTTTATAATAGATAAGTTATAATTATTGAATATTAAAAAATAATCTCTGAAAAAGTTTTATAACAAAAAAAGTTTCTATATTTTGGCAATTTTTTTGTTTATTATTATTATTTTATTTTATATTTTATATTCCTATGTAATTGTGAGGTCGAGAAATTGTTTAGTATATTTTAAAAAGTTTTATGTATATTTTTTGCTAATTTATTTCAATTAAGAAAGTTTACCCTTCAGAGAATGCTTGTCAATAGCGTTTTTCCTTATTTCTTATTAAACGATTTTCAATATTGTGTTATTTAAAATTAACATTTCTCTAACTATATTTAGAAATTAATATACATATAAATTTGCATTTTATTAAGAATATAAACTCACTTAACATATTTTAATATAACAAAATATTTTAATACATAGTATACTTTTATAGTTTATGAAACTATCAACATGCACAGAAACTTATGCAAAGAAAGATAAATTGGAACAGTTGGAAGGGCAGAGATTTGTAATATCTGCAATAGTGTGTAATGATCTATTAATTGTTGTCGCTGTTTAGTTTCATAATTTTGTATATAAGTGCGTGCTGGACTAACATAGGGCGAAGTCGCGACAAATCAGAGGCAAAATTACCGTGTCACACGCACAACTCGATATATGGCTTAGAGCTGTGTTGTTTCGTTCATTAGTTCAATTTAACGGTTCATTGGACTGAGAGACAGAGTTACTCGTGCAAACGAAACTATTAATATAATCAGCCATTCAGTGCTTGATTAATAAATTAGTTAATATTAATTCGTTATATTAAGCTTTTCAAATATCGAATAAAAAACTGACCATCGGTGCTTTGGCGTAACGATAAATCTTTTAATTCATTCATTTAAAATTGAATCTCAAGCTAGCTTCGCAGTTAAATAACATTTATTCAAGTATCGAGTTGTAAATTAACTTCATAAACTGAACTTGTTCATAAAAGTGAACCAGAACTCACAACTCAAATGTGAACGTTTCAATTTAATTGTTGGTCGATCGCCGTGGCAACCGTGCGAAAGCCAGTTGGCCCACACAAATCTGTAAGGGAGTTAATTGCGTTGGTTAACCACTGTCCGAGCAGACTTGGTGCTGATAACGTCGCCTGCGTGTCGGTAAAATCAATATATATGTGTTCTTATATATCATAGGCAAATTGTTGAACGCAAACCGTCTGCTGTCCATTGAGACGAAGTCAATGCGGCAAAGTGGCGTCCTGCTTTTACAGTTGCTTGGGATGTGCCCGCAACGTGGCTGCCACTTCTGCTCCAGAGGTCAATTCAGACGCCCAAGCATTGTCAGCGCTGCCTAATTGCCTAACCTATCGACAAGTGACGGGCGCCGGCTTCATTGCCGGTTCAGCACCAGCTAGACGTGTCCCAGTGCTCTTCTCCACGAACCGTGGCTTATATTTGCGTGTGGCACGGCCAGCATCGATGCTGAGTCCAGTTCTCACTGCTACTAATCAACATTACGACATTAGCTTTTGCGATCTGGAGCGCTGGGTGAGTTGAAGTTCTTTTAAGCAAACCCCATATTTGATTAATTTTATACAATTTATAGAGCACAAATCGTGCCTATGTGATCAGCCTCGAGGACACGTTTAGCCAGCTGCAGCCACAACAGCATCAGCAGCAGCAGCACCAGCAGCAGCAGCAGCTCCAGCAGCAGCCACAGCCACTGAACAGTTTTGCGGTTTACAATACAAAGCGTTGAGCTGCGGTCGTGGTATTTAATCGAGAGTAGGCTGAGCTACTTGTACATATTGTATGCTTACTTAAAAAATTATAAATAATATGTTAGTTAACTAAAAGTTGCCCATGTTCATGCGGTGTTGCTGGTCAGCGATGCCATCAGAAATTCCATTTTATTCAGAAAACTCTTGCCTTCGATTTTATCAAAACGCACCTGTAATTGTATAATTGTAATTAGTAAATTCTGAAATTCTATAGGGTTATCTACTTACCTCTTTGAAATTGCCACCCAGATTCTCCCAGAACTTCTCGGGCACCAGTGGACTAGGAAAGAAGTCTGGGCGGGGACTGCGCGCTATGTATACCTTGACATCGATTTGTGGATCGCAGCGTATTTGAACAGCAATCATGCGATCACTGTTGGGCGAGCCCAGCAAACAAGAACTGGCATTGCCAAGTGGTTCCACCTTACCAATGCCCAAATGATTGCTATTTGAGAGCACTGTCCAGGCCATGTAGCGGGCTAAGCTCACCAGGCAGCTGATCTGATGCGAATTGATCTGGCAGAGTATGAGATCTCGCAGCTCCTGTGGCTCATATGATAGTCTCATGACGCGTCCATCGCGACAAATGCACTTCAGCGAACGCTCTTTCACATGTATAACCAACGAGGTGCGACCGATGGCATCATAGCCATGCGTCACAATGTTGATCTTGACGCAGGACATTGTCGGACTGTTCATAGCATTCCAATGCGATACAATTTGGGGATCCTTCACATCGCGCGCCAGCGTATCTAGCACATATTGAGTGCGCTTGCGCATGAAGATATGCTGCGCCTGTGCAATGATTTGCTCTAATATTGTCTGCGTCTTGGTCATGTCCAACAGCGATTCTCGATCCGCCGCTGTTGGACCCGCAATCATGCGTTTCTTGCTAGGTCCTAGGGGTGCGCTGGCCGGATGCGGAAATGGATGATGCGAGTTCTTAAAGTGCACCTCACGCAAGAGCTGATGAAGGGAGTGCTCCAGCACATGATCGTGATCGTTAATTGGCGCTGGCTGGCTGGAATCGAAGCTGGTCGAGTGGCATAGTGAGATGATTAATTGAATATTGGGCAACAGTGTAGCCCGAATCTGGTTGCCAATGACTACATGGGGTATGGGCGCTTGCAGCTGAATGGCCTCTCGCGCCAGCTGGGCAAACAGCTCTTTGCAGAAGAGTACATTCTGTGCGAACTCCAATGTCTTTTGCCAAACTCCCACCTGGGCAGTTATGTTGGGTCCATGCCCCATTAGGTTTACCTAAGATAATTATTCAAAGTAATTCAATAGTATTCGATTAGCTACAATTGAATATGGCTTACTTGCGCCGTGCACAGATCTTCCTGATCCTTTTGTGTGATGACCTTGATGTAGGCCACGCCCTGCAGCTCGGCTGGTACGATTACGCGCAGAGCAGAGCTTGCCTTTAGCTGCATGCCATTGTTAGTGCTGTTGATGCTCGCACCAGAGGAAGCATTGGTACTGCTGCCTGTACCATCGTCGTCCAGTGCTTCTTCCGCTTTGGTCACCTCAAAAGTGCCACTCATACCGAACTTGGATCCCGCTGTGCGATAGCTAAGATCGCCAATAATTGCACCATTAGAGACCTTTTTCAAACGCCAGTTCTGTCGCAGACGCAGTAACTCAATGTGAAAATCGGACACGTTCCGACTACGCTGCTCACTGTGGGCATTGCGTAGCCGTTCGGCTCCGCTCAACAGCACCTGAGCAGCCTGCGAAAGGGCCTTCTTCCGACTGTACACTTGCACAATGGGCTTGGTATCATCATTGTCCTCCAGCAAGGGATCCAGCACCAGATAACGCTTATCCTTGGCAATTGATATTACGTCGGATAGCACACAGATCTCCGTGTACGCATCCTTTAGTTTGTTGCGTACCGCATCCCAGGGCCAAAGGCTCTCTTGAAATTGATTGGCATCCTTGTCATCCTCAGTCGCTGCTGCAGCTGATTTCTCCTCTTTCCTAAGATCATCCAGTGACGTTTTGCTAAAGTCTATGCGTGCCGCGCATTTTGCAAGACTCTCCGAGAGCGTCGGCGGCCTGTGAAGTAACTTGTTAAAAAATAAATGCATACGATATTATTTGTTCCGGTAGCTTACGCTTGGTACAGCTCAGTACCATCGTATGCGATCTCTCGTATTTGATTTTCGCAAGTTGTCTCCACGGATATATTAACCGAGTTCGACATGTTTTCATCCGCTAAACCTCCAAGAACCGGGCATTTGCACAAAAAAATGCACAAATAGCAAACGGGCAGGGTTGCTCCAAAAATGATAGTTGAGCAGAGTTATCGATACTTCTTAGCACATGCTGTCGCTTTACAACACAGCAACATTACTTTCATATTTTTGTTGAATTTCAATTATGGATCAAACGGCACAAATCAGCTTCAGCAACATGTTGTATCTTAAGAATAACGCAAAAATTTTAGATGTGGCCAATTACACCGTGATCATACCCAGTATCTGTGTGGGTAATGCAGCGCAATTGGCCTGTGACCTGTTGATCGCATCGAAGAAGCTGCATCGCATTGGCAGCCTGTCTCATTCTGCTTTGATCCCGGTCTATGGACCGTCGGCATACCAGCATGAGCCAAATGAAATGGTCTCATCCTGTGAGCTCTACGAATCTGCAGAGGAAAAACTGCTGGTCATACAGTTTCGTACACCGCTCATTGCGCGACATACAAAAAATTTCCAAATTAATTTGGTGGAAATGCTTCAAGCAGCCCGTCGTGTTATCATATTGAGTGGTAGCTTTGGCTTCGAGCGTCGTTACATTGATGATTCTCCTTGGGCTTACCGTGCCAATGATAGCTTTAAGACCGCCCATGCCGCGCAACTGGGTGGTAACACATCGCTGGTGAAGTGGAAGGAGCACACTGGCGAGCACATCTTTGGCGGAGGCAATGGCCTACAATTATTTCATGCGTTCGATGAGAAGCAAGTCCCAGTTATGCTGCTCTTCCGCTATCTGCTTGAGGGCGACAACTCCACTGACGCGTCGTTGATTGTCCGCGAACTGAATGAGCTTTGCGAGGATTTCCTTCAGCTACGTGACGGCGGCGACGGCAGCTTCAAGCTAACCGTTCCCAAATCCTGGAATTTGTTATTTGGAAATGAAGTAACTGAGCTATTGTTCTAATTATTAAATGTCATTTAATTGGATGCTTGTCATAAATAATAAAATTTAATCTTTTGGTGTAGGATAGAAGATATTGCTCGCATTATGCTCCTTAAAGTATTCGCCGCCGTGCTCCCGGTAAAGCTGTCGTGTGGTCAAAGTTTCACTGAATCTCTTGCCATTCGCCTGGAGGCAGGCGCCCAGCCAGGCGCCTAACATGGGCTCATTGGATTCATAGATGGCAAAGCTGGACTGAAATGGACGCAGCTCAAGCAATTCTTTGGCCAATCTTTCCTTTAAGCCACGAAATTGGGCACAGCTGCCCGTCAGGTAGACATGATCGACCAGCCGCTGCTGCTCCTCGGCCGTGAAGAGCTTCAGTACAAAGGCAATTAGCTCAGCGAGACCAGCCTCCGAGCACCCAATCATGCTTGGCTGAAAGAGTATCTCTGGCACGCGAATAGCCTCGACTCCAAAGTGGAGCTGATAGTTCTCGGCTGCAATCAGAGCCTGCATGGCGGCATTGTTGCTGGCATCGTCAAAGTTTGCGTCGTAATGCTGTAGGATCTTCTCGTACTCGAGCATCTGTTCATTCTCTGCATCCGAGTCGCTGTCGTCGTTGTACCGATTGATTCGCTTGTACACGTCCCAATCGTTGTCGTTCATGCCGAAACCATCGTCCTCCTCATCCCCGCCGTTAGCCTTGCGTCGTTTCTCGCTGCGCGCCAGCGTCGAAATGATCCTCATGCGTTCCTGAGCAGCATGCGTATGCCGCTTGGCCTGCTCCTGTCGTTGCTGCTGGCGTGCCTGTTTACGTTGCTGCAGCTGATCTCGCTTTTCTCGCAGCTCCGCCAACCACTCCGATTGTGGCACACCCTCTGGCGGCTTTGGCAGCTTGTCCAGTTTATCCTGCTGCTTACTTGGCTTCGGTTGGGCAGTGGCTCTATCCTTGACACGTTTAATGCGCGCTGTAACCGTGCCCACCAGCTTGTCCAGCTCCTCCAGGTTGGCGATTTGCTGTTGTTGCAGCGCACGCTCAAATTTCTGCAATTTCTGTTGCTCATATAGCTGCCTTAGCTTACGTAGCACCTGCAGGTAATCCTCGTCCTCTTGCAGTTTTTTCGCGCTCTCGACGATTCTTAATGTCCAGCAGTCGCAACGCCAGCTCGCGGCGCTTTTCCTGTTTCTGCTCCGCTGTTAGCAGCGCATTGGTCGCAGTGACCTGGTTGTAAGGCAATTGAATCTTCATAATGTGCGCCTCGTAGTAATCTAACTGTGCCCACTTCAACAGCTCCTCCTTGTAGTCCTGTGCAATGTGACAGTGCTCGTGAACCAGTTTCTCGATGCGACTGGAGATGGCAGTCAGATGCACTGGGTACTTCATTTGCATCAGCCGAAACAAGTAGTTATTTATGTGAAATCCGCCCACGTTCAGGCGACGAACATGTTGCAACTGCATCTTGCCGGCCAGTACTGGAATTACATGTGTTGTGCTATACCCAAAGGATATGATAAGTGCATCTTCGACATTCTTATGTTGCTGTTGCTGATGGTGATGCCAGCTGTAGAGTGCATCGATGCCATAAGAGACCGCCGGCACATTGTAGCACTCGAAGAGCAATTCGCTCATTTGCCGGCGACACGAATTGGGATTGGCCAGCGCTTCAGTTAACACAATAGTATGGTCGATGTTGGGCTCACCATCAAAGCCCATTTTACTGAAGATGTAGTCAAAGATTTGCTCTTGATGATTCCAGTTAGTGATCACATTGCGCTCAAAAGGCGATTTGAGATGGGCTCGCACTGCTTCAATGTTGGTTATATCGTTCCCAATTTGGATTTCACTGTTGGCTTTTACCTCGTCAACAGGGGCTGCAGGGGCAGCAGATGTATCCGGCAACTGGTTATTATCTTTCTTGCGATCCTTTCGGGGCTTCGTGAGCACATTGCGGAATCGCAAATCCGGTTTTTTGCTATTATTCCATCCTACACGGCATTCATAGGATCCGTTGTCGATAATCAGCGATCGCTTGGGGATTGACATATTAATGCATTCTTTAGTAATAAATGATTTTTTTTTTTCAGCGTGTTTGTTTACATTCCTTGCGGACTGTAAGTGCTCTAAACGATATTATGCTTCCGTTATACAGCACTTAACAACAAGAAATCGCAACTCTGAAATATAACTGTTGCTTTAAATGCACAGTGGACAAAAGTGAAATAAAGTAAGTTTGAAATTATGTTAATAAAATATTAATAATGACTGTAAGGAAGTTGAGTAAACCTAGTCCTTATCATTATTTAGTAAACAACTTTAAATGAAACAAATAAACGAGAATTGAGCACCGGAGAACGATATATTGTACTCTTGAGAACGTTTCACTGCAGTAATTTAGTAATTAAATTCTGCACAATTTTTATTTTATATTAAATTTATATATATAGTTATTTATTTATATATATATTATATATATATATATATTTATTTATTTAAAATTTTCGGTATGTTTTGAATTTTAGTTATATTACTGACTTGGATATATACGGAATTTGTTCCGGATGCTGTCATTATTAATCAGCAATTCAAAATTGACCGGTCATTAATCGATAGCTGTAAGGCATCGTTTATATACCCTTATGAACTAATGAACTTTGTGAACACAGCTTTTAAAAATTATGGATTGTTGGCCTCCCCTATGTGTTAATAATTTATTACAACGATAAGCTAATCTCCATTGGAGTTACTAGTAGCTAAAAACTCAAATGAAGATTATTTCTACTGCTTATGATCATATTTAAAGGTAGCGGGAACCAACCGACAAATCTAAAGTCGACCGGGCTGTAAGTATCGATATTCCATTATCATCTAACTTTAATTTCTTCTATTCGATTTATCGAAATTGTGGATGCATTAAACTTGTTGGCCACCTCTAGGCGTTAGGAGCTCATTTTTTGCAAAATAGGAATAATTGATAAAGCCAAGTCCTGTTGCTAAATTGCTAGGACTTGGGCTACACAGGTGTAAAATTAAAAATAGGTGAATATGGAAAATATGGAAAACGAGGAAACAATTGATATTGCTCGTCTGGAAGAGGCAGTGGTTGTCTTTTACCGATCAAACTCGCAGGACCAGGCAATTACACACGAATGGCTGACGAAGGCCGAGGCCAGCCCACAGGCTTGGCAGTTCGCCTGGCAGCTCATGCAGTTGGGCAAAGTAAGTGGGTGGGGGTGGAGTACCTAATTGAACACCTGAAGAAAAATCAATTTTGCTTGCACCCCAACAGAGTCAAGAAGTGCAATTTTTTGGCGCAATAACATTACACTCGAAGTTAATGAAATATTGGCACGAAGTGCCGGCCGAAAATCGCGAAGAGTTAAAACAAAAGATTTTGGAGACAATTGTGCAATTCGCCGCCGGGCCCAAATTAGTGCTCAATCGGCTCTGTCTAGCGGTAAGGGCATTATTTTTAAATTGTAATTATTTTTAATATCAGCTGGTCATCACAGTTGAGCGCTTATATTGTACACATGCTCGAAGAGTGGCCCTGCGCCATTGAAGAAGTCATCGAAACGTTCCAAAGTCAGCGTATGCCGAATGTTAGTGCCGATGCTCAGCTATGGATTATGTTGGAAGTGCTGCTGGGAATACCGGAAGAGGCGCAGGTGATTCACACCTCCGTTAAGAGGGTTACGCTGCGAGGCGAGATTGGAAAGCGTATACCACTGGTGCTGGAGACGATTGAAAATTATTTGCAGCAGCAAATGAGCATCGAATGGGACACTGAAGCCTTCAACAATATGACGCGGGCGGTGAAGTGCGTAAATGTATGGATCAGGTACGAATCAGCTTAAATTAATTGATTTAATTTAATACTCATACAAGGGAAATCCATTGTAGGAATATTGGTTACTGTATTGAAGCTTGCATCAGCATCTGCGCTGTACTGCTAGAGATGGTAAAGAAATGTTATTGGCCATGCATTCGTTCCGGAGTCGGCTGCATGTCCGCCGACGAGAACGAGCTCGCGGAGACTTGTCTCGGTGCAATGGTCAGCATTATAGTTCAGCCCGATTGTCACAACTATCCGAAGACAGCGGCAGTACTGATCAAGATGTTTTAGATTCACTGTGCGACATTACACAATTGGAATGGAAGCGCGATAACGACAATGAAGACATCATCGTGCATATCTATATGCTATTCGTGGCCGCTGTAGAGCGGCATTCTGGTCTGTTCTTAAGCGGCATTACGGCCACCGAGCCAGAGCTATCTGAAATATGGAATCGCATGGTACACGAGATATTGCAATGCACAGATAAACCGGGCATATATCCCGTTGAAGAATCATGCAGCACCATGGCTTTGGCTTTCTGGTATATGCTGCAGGGCGATGTCTTCGCCATGCCTGACGAGCAGAAGCACAAATGTTGGGAACATATTAAACCACTATACGCGCACTTGACCACCGTGCTGGTTCGTAAGTCCGAGCAGCCCGACGAGAGCTCCATTGATAAATGGAACTCGGATGATCTAGAATGTTTTCGCTGCTACCGACAGGATATATCCGATACTTTTGTAAGCGTTGAATTTACTAATACATCGCATATACTCATATTTCCTATCCTCTGCAGATGTATTGCTATGACGTATTGGGTGATTATATATTGGAGATATTAGCCGCGATGTTAGATGAGGCAATTGTCGAGCTACAGGCACATCCCACCCACTGGACTAAGCTCGAGGCTTGCATATATTCGTTCCAATCGGTGGCCGAGCACTTTGGCGGCGAGGAATCTCGCCAGATACCGAAACTAATGCGCGTGCTCTCAGAGATACCGTATGAGAAGCTTAACGAGAAACTGTTGGGCACGGCTCTCGAGACAATTGGCTCCTATTGCTCTTGGTTAATGGATAATCCATCTTATATACCACCGGCCATTGATCTGCTTGTGCGCGGTCTCAACTCTACTATGTCGGCACAGGCTACTCTGGGTCTGAAGGAGTTGTGTCGCGATTGTCAATTGCAACTGAAGCCCTACGCTGAGCCACTGCTCGATGCTTGTCAAGCAACGCTCGTAACAGGTCGCATGAAGAATTCGGATTCAGTGCGTTTAATGTTCAGCATTGGAAAATTGATGAGTTTGTTGCCACCGGAGCAGATACCCAAATATCTGGACATTATTGTCAGTCCTTGTTTCGAAGAATTGCAAACTATTTGCCAGGCAGGCAGCGTAAGCAACTATTTTATTTAACTTATGATATTACTATATTCTAATAATATTTTGTAAATTTAATTTAATATATGTTTTTATAATCTGTAGACAACTCCAGCTGCGCGAATACGTACAATCTTTCGGCTCAACATGATATCCACACTGTTTTCGTCACTTAACACAGATCTGGATGATGAGCTCAAAGATGCACACAATGTGCAGCCGGTACTATTGGTTATGGAGAAGACTATGCCAATATTCCGACGTATAGCAGAAGTCTGGGTGGAGGAAATAGATGTGCTAGAGGTGCATTTCCAGCTAGTATAACTGTTGCAATTGTCTAAAACTTTATATCCACAGGCTGCTTGCAGCGCACTGAAACATGCCATCGTTAATTTGAGAAGCAGCTTCAAGCCAATGTTGCAGGACTTGTGCTATTTCATTGTTGCAAGCTTTCAAACTCGCTGCTGTGCACCCACCTTGGAGATATCGAAAACGGTTAGGATCAAATAAATCAGTTATATATCAAGATTTCTTATATATGTGCACTTTTTCAGGCCATTGTCATCTTTTTCTGGGAGGAGAACTGCAAACAGATGATGCAGCAACTGCTGCTCGAGTTTATTCAGCATAGTTTCAAACTCTTTGAGAATACGCCCCAGCAAAACTTTTCGAATATATCGGACACCATGGAAATGTTTTTCGCCTGTTTGACACAAATTATTAAGAAAGTGCCGCAGGTGCTGGAGGACAAAACTATCGCATACGATCGGCTTATTTATTATGGACAGCGTGCCATGTTATTACCAGAGAATGGACCCATCCGTGCAAGCACACAATTTGTAACTCAATTCGTAATGCAGTCGAGGAACCATGCACACATGACCGAAGTGATGCTGGCCTCCGGTGAGCAGATCATACACACTGCAATGATTTGCGTGGGCTATATGACACCGCGACAACAAGTTGAAAAATTTGCCGATGTATTTCTGTCCATTAACAAAAAGTATCCAGCCGAAATGGCTGTTTGGCTAAAGAATGTAATGTCCGTGCCCAATTTTCCCACTGAGCTCATTAGCGAGGCTGAAAAGTCACGTTACGTGTCACTTATTATCAAGTAAGTACAAAGACAGCAGTTTCGTTCCTTAAACTAATTACGTTTCCATTCACTTATCAGAGTAAAAGTCAACAAACGCTTGCTTCAGCAACATCTTGGAGAGTTGGCTGCTAAGACGCGCGGACTCGTCCCTATTCAATCCCCAGTTAATTAAAAACCTCATTCTGAACCTCGTGGCCAAAACTCTTATATTTTATAGCTCGTCTTTATATTTTCTATTTAGATTTTAATTGTGATTAAGACGCATTGTAAATGTTCCTTGCGATTATGTTGTTTTTTTTTTATCAATGTCAAATATTTCGCTCGAACCGGCAAAATTCGAGAGTAGTCCAAAAAAAAGTTCCGATCTAAGCAATTATATATATATATATATTAATTCAAAGAATCTTTGTAATATTTTTATCTTTTATCTTGATATCGGAAGTTTTTTTTTTTATTTCTTAGACTACGCTCAAAAATCTTGCAATTATTATTCTGCCTAATTAATTTTATCAAATGTATTGGAAAAATGCTGTTTTTTGACAGAATTGAACTTTTATTCATACTTTTACAAAAATTATACGCTTTTGTTAACGTTTTTAATGGCTTTTATTAAAAATTCCATACATTTTTGTTTTAGGCCTGTATAACTTAATATGAGTTTTATGTGGATCTTAAATTGAAAACTTTGATTTTTTCACCGTTTTCCAACCTAGACAAATTTTTGCTTTATTCACTTTTCATTGTTTTCATTTATTGTTCTGTAACCTTCAATATAGATATATATATCAATAATGCCAAAAATATGTAAATACATCTCTATATTTAATATATAAATGTGTCTATAACTAAATGAAGCCTTTCATTTACTTGGCCTGTACAGCACTTGGAAGTGGTAGCAATTTGTTTTTAGCTTTTGCAATCCGACGGCTAGATATATTAGTTACAATTTCTTTTTACTAAGAATTTGGAGCAATTACCTGCCCTTAAACGTTTGTACATATACGGCAGGCAATGGTGCAAGTCTGCAAGTCTCCGGAGATGAAAGTTTATAATGGATGATATATAATGATCAGGCGACATATATTTACTGCTTATTCGATTTATTTTTTTTTTTTTTGTATATTAACTTTGAGTATTCCCGTAATAAGTGACGATGCTCCAAACTTATAAGGAAGAGACAAATTCAGTGAACATTTATTAACAGAGCATCGGCTTTCAGATCATAGTGAAGTTAGAGCATCCCTCATCGACTCCGGCATCAGGGTGGTCACCCATCATTTATAGCACTTTTAAATATGCGCACACACAGAAAAAAAAACAGACATACATTCATAGAAACACACACAAAAATGTACATACCACTTTTGTTTTGAACAATACGTGTATATATAGTACATAATTAAGCTGCTATTGGTAATCGCATATAGTATAATAATATAATTTATTCCGTTAGGTTTAGCTACCCTCATTCGAGTTCTTGCTGAATAATATATATAAGTAATAGATACTCGGAACGATACACAAATGTCAAGAATATTGCACTAAAGTGAGCAGATCCTGAACATGATTTTGATTATATGTAGAACTGTATGTACTGTTTGATCAACTCTATATTGATATACATTGTCAGCAAAATAATCTCAATCTTTCTCCCTTTTTTATTTATTTAATAAGCTCGGTATATTCTATAATTAAGTTTTAAGTTTTCGCTTCAAAAAATATTTCTCAGCTTTAATTGTTGTTGGGTTATACCATATATACTATATATCTGGACATTACGAACAAAAATCCAATTATTCATTGAAGCCATTATTCATATTATGCATATAGTACATTTACAAGGAGAATTATAATGACTAGTGTTGGAAAGGGTATTTATAGTCGTTACGACCGCTCACTTGGCTGGCATATATACCGACATATGTATGTATGTACGTATATAATTTTTGACTGTTTGTATACCGCTAGATATTCGCAGTGGATGAGTATAGTAGTTATAACGAAGTAGTAGTACACATACGTAAAGTCTGTATTTATAAATATATATATGGATATCTAATGCTCAATCATAGGTGGCTGATTCTTACGCAATGTCAATTCGAAAACTGTACAAATTTTGACGAATTCACTGAAATGGTAAGAGCATAATGAGTCCATATTAATATCGGGAAATGATAATTGTCAGTATTTGCATGCAAAACAACAATTTAGGGTAAAGCTTCGTTTTATTTTATTAACATGGTTTTGTTTTTGTTTCTGTTTTTACATGCAGTGTTGAGTAGACCCATAAGCATTCAGCTAGATCTTGATTGGGATTTTAACTCTTTATTGGTTGGTACTTTTAATGTTTATTTACTTAACGTGGTTTATTTTAAGTTTTAATAATAATATATATGTATTTCTAGTGTGCTGCACACGCTCACAAAACATAAAAAATATTGTTATCATCATTCTCGTTATCATTAGCATTATCATTATCGCCATTATCATATCATCTCCAGCATCGTCCACCCCCTATCATTATAATCTTCGATTAAACATACAATTTTTGTTTTCGTTTTCGTTTTCGCTTTGTGTATAAAAGATTTTCTTGTGTGCGTTAATCTAAATAGAACCTTTGCTACGCCTGCGTTCGGGCACTGAGGACCAGCCCGAGTGGGGTTGGGAGCGAGGCGCGTGGCCTAATAGTTGTTAGCATCTGGGGGCGTTGCCAGGTACTCATCGGGTCGCTTGTGCTCGATGAGGGCGCGCACGGTGCCGCTGTCTGAGGGCAGATCGGATTTTCGTCGTATTAGCGGCTTCTCCTTGTTCCGTTCGCCGCGTATCTGCAGACATAAAGCATTTTTATATGTTGATCCCCAGCTGAGCCCCACACTGATTATCGTATACGATTAACGATTAACGATTGCATAAGTGCATTCGCTTCACAGTTACAAGATCTGTATATGTTATTGTTGCCGGTGCAGTTAAATGACGTGACTCAGAGAATGTGTGCTATAATTAGTTACCGAGGCACCAAGTTAAAGAACCACATCACACATAATACATATATGTTCACACACATACATTCTATACTATGTATAATAAAAAAATTATATATATATATATATATATATGTGTGTGGTATTTAGATTTGCAATATTTGAATTGAAATAAAAGTGAGTAGAAATTATCGTTTAAGTGATTCAACATTAATTTAGAACTTCTTAATAGTAAATAAAAATGATTCTCTTACATTACTTTAATTGAACTAAAATTTTTAATCTGATCTCATCTATCTATTTACCTATAATTTAATGATTTAACCGAACTACCATCGTCAGCTTCGGTTATCGATTTTAAGAATTTACAGGACATTTTTCAAGAGTGAAAAAATTGAGTACAGAAATCAAATTAATTTGTTAAGTTTTATTGCACAGGCAACTTCATCGATAGTTCAATCCAGCTATAAATTATAACTCTAAACTAAAAGTAGCCTAGCTACAATGCATGTTTTGTGTATAATTAGATATGTTACCGATAATAAATAAATGGGATCATGTTACAAGACATATATGTGTGTGTGCGCGTCTATTAAGCTAAATGCGAATAGAATGTATTTAAGTGTATTTCTTGCTGGATATCTTTTAGTCAAGTAGAAAATCTGTGACTTGCAGATAGTCAGATTTTTCACTGTGGGTATGGGTGAGTAGGCATTTGTTATTAATTGTGCAGTAAAAAACGATTAAATAAGTTGTACATATATTAAAAGATACAGATACAGAAACATGTATTTATAGCTGAAACGAGTGCTATTAGTTCGTTCGTTCTTAGAATTAGTGTTAAAAAACAGGTGGTTCAAGGATAAGCTGGCAGCTTGTTGCGCAGGCGCATAATCAAACACCCACATATACACTCACATACACATACATAGACAAGTGTGACCGCGTTCAGTTAGTAGTTGTGTAGTGTGGTAAGTGTAGCTAGAGCTTGTCTCACCTCTCTGGGCTCCTGGTTTGGTTGTTGCTTTAGAGGCGTCTGCGACTGTGATTGCAACTGCGGCCTAGGCTGCTGCTCAATCTTATCGTAGGTTAGATCACAATTCTCATTGTATTGATCGTATAGTGTTTGACTGTCGGACATTGGCAGGCCGTCAACTTCAGGGCGACGCGCCTTAGTCCATTCTGGATTGGTTTTGGCCAGGCTTTCCACTTGTTGCCAAAGCTCCTCGCGTTGCGTAAGTTTCTCACGTTCACTGCATTGATACAGATATTAATATACATAATATATATAGTTATGTGGTATCAGTTTAAAGGTTTTCTTGTTTTTTCTTACAGTTGCTTCTCCTGTTTATAATTCTTGCTGCACTCATCGAATAGCCGTTGATTCATCTCCATGAACAACTTGAGTGCATTGTAAATGAGGCCGTGTATAGTTTTATTCCAGTGGGTCTTGGAGTTCCGATTAAGCGCTGGAAACATGATGGGCAGAATGGTCTGCGAGTTGTCCGCTATCAGAGACATAATGTACTCATTGTTCCAATAGTAAAGCGCACGCTCTGCCACTTGGAAATGCGGCGAGGAGACGCATTTGGCTATCTGACGAAAAAGGGGTCCCATCACCTTCTGAAATTCGGCCGGCTCAATAACATCGAGCAGCTCCTCCACCTCATTCAAAAACATCACCTCCTTGGGACTGTGAGTTTTTGGCCAGAACTTTAAAAGACTTCTGCAGAAAGTATTTGGTAAATAGTTAAATTCAATTATATTATTAAGAAAGGAATATGTCGAAAAGCTTACTTGATAACCGCCTCCGATAAACTGGGATCCTTCTCAAGGAACTGCACCACACAATAGGTCAACTGCGGATGGTAGACGGAGAGGCTTTTAGCTTTGTGCAACGGCAGCAATACCTTAAGTAAAAATTGTTTGTGCTCCTCCTTGAGTGGCAAAGCGAATCCATTAATGATGCTACCTAAGATTTCCAGCAACTCGGCAATACCATTATGATGTTCCGTTTCATAGATGAATCTGTCAATAAATTAAAAATGGAATTAAACAGCAAGAAAACAACAATATCAATATAATAGGATCTAAAGCTTAAAATTTTGCAATCTATATATTTGTATGCATATTTAAGACTAAGTGATTTCTATTTTTGTTATTATTCTATATGTTACCTGTAAAACACATTGTTGATCTGCTTTCTAATAAATGCCCTCAATCCCAAGAATTTGCCATAGATGCGATGTAAAACAGTCTTAAGGAAATCACGTTCACGGGGATCCTCCGAATCGAATAAATCCAATAGTTGTAATACAAATTGATGATCAATATACCGTTTCGCAATATTTGGCTGGAAATCGGGCGACTCCAAGAAACGTAAGAATAGTTCATAGACCAATTGCAAATGTGGCCAGGATGACTCCAATGTAGGCTCATCCTCTTCTGGGTCAAACTCAGCGCCATTGGGATTCGACGAGGGCGGTAGGGTTCGAAATAGATTCACGGAAAACTAAACGAAACAGTATACAGTTAGAATGATATTTGATATTTGATGAATATGCACTTACCATGTTGATGGCCTCCGGGTATATAATCTCTGTAATAACGCCATTCTGATTGGACAGATACTCCACCATCTCGTGGAGAGCGGCTCGCTTGACCTCCTTCCATTTGAGATCGCTTAGCGGCTCGGAGAAATCGAATAGAGTGCAACATTGCCGTAGCTTCTGCACGAACAACTCCTCCCGTTCCTGAGCCGGGGTCTCTATGAATGCACATAATCAAAGGGTAATTAGTAAGTATATATATGTATAGTAAGTATACTAACTAAAGCGCTACAAAATTGAAACAGAGACGAACGAAACAACATAAATCAAATGACAAAAACAAGCTAAACTAAAAGCAAATTGTTTCTTAAATGGAAGCTAAGGTAAGAGGAGCGTAACCAATAGGAACCTCGCAGTGGCGGCAAAGCCAGCGCAGTTGATGCGTTGGGCGGCGAATGAAACAGATTCCGATCGCGTGCACGTCCTGGACTTCCAGTCAGCTGCTGCAGCGTCTGCGACGGCGACGACAGAGTGTGGCCAATGACATCGCCATTCTGACGCAGCACCGTGACAGACGTTGCCGAGGACGACGACGAGGACACAGTTGATGAGGTCGATACCAATGCCACAGTCGCTGCACTATTGATGCCATTGCGCTGGCCAATGCCCAGGGAAATGCTAATGCCACCGACCAGATTCTGTGCCACTGTCGAGCGCAGCGGCTCGTCATTTGCCACTGCTCCTTCGCTGCTGCTGCCACTTGTGCTGTTGCTGTTGCCCACACTTTTCGTGGCATTCAATATGTTCTTAATGGCCGCGGCGGCGCTCACGGGTGACTGTTGAATGATGTATTGAGAGTAGGTTGCGTGATTTTGATTTATGAAATGAGTAGAGCAGAGGAAGTTCTTTCATTATGTGTACAACATTTTTCTCTCTGTGTGTGTCTGAGTGTGTTTGTGTTCAATGGCTGCAAACCTTGTTGCTGGTCGAGCTGCCTGGGGATGTGGCCGATGCGGCAGCCGCTGTGGCGGTGCTTAGCAACGAGCCGGCTGTGCTTGCTACGGAGAAGTGTTGCGCCAAGGTGGACACCAAAGAGCTGCCACTGCTTCCAGCTGCAGCCCCACCTGTGGTGGTGCTGGGTGCTTGTTTAGACATTGCTGTTGAGGATGTTGCAGCCGGAGCTGTTGTTGTAGTTGATGTTGCTGTTGTCGTTGCTGTCGTTGTTCCTGCCGCGGACGACAGCGACAATGAGGACGTTGAGGACTGTGAGCCAAAGGGTGACGAGGAAGCAATTAGCGCTGCAGCCGCCGAGTTCGCACCACCACCGTAAGTAGCTGCCGACGAGGTAGAGGCCGTTAAGCTCGCAGCAGCCGAGGCCAGAGAGGACGACCCAGCCTGTGAGAGCGACGACAAAGCAGAAGCTGACGAGTTCGAGCTAGTCGACGAGGACGAGGGCGACGATGAGGCGTTAGTGGTTGCGGTGGTTGTGCTGGCAGCTACCTCTGGCGGCGATAGTGGCATCTTGCGCGCCTGCAACTCGAACTTAGCCTTCAATTCTTCTACGCTGCTAAACTTGAATTTGGTGCCCTGTTCCGTTGACGATTGCTGCTGCTGCTGCTGCTGCTGATCCTCGTCGTCAGCCAGCTGATCTAGTCCGCTGTGAAAAGATGGCGACTTGGGAATCCGTATTCCGCCCAGTGCATAGTAGCCAGCAGCAACTGTTGCTGTTGTCTGCTGTTGCTGCTGCTGCTCCCGCTGTGGCGGCTCCTGTTTTACTGATGCTGCTGCTGCCTCTGCCGCTGCCGCTACTGTTGTGTTGTTGTTGGCAGTCGGTTGCTGCTGTTTGCTGGTGCCGTTTAGTTGGTTGCCCGTCAACAACATAGCACCGATGACCATTTCATTAGAACCGCACTTGGTTTAATGGCGGCGCACTTTGGCTTAATACGCGCATTTGCTAATTGAGCGACTCCTGAATAACAATCAAAACATGGAACGAACAAACAAACAACCAACAACAACAGGAACGATGGTGAGTAGGAAAAATGTGACACTATTTAAGTTAATTTTTCTAATAGTTTCTTTTCTGTTTGCGCAATTTATGTTTATAGCACCTGTAAATGGAATTGCAATATATTGATTATGATTTTTTATGTATGCATATGTGGGTAAATGTTAACGAAATGAAATGCAAAACGTAAATAAAAACTTTTGTTGATGAAAACGAAAAGGAAAAGAAGAATGCTATTTCAAGCAATCTCAAGCGTGAAATTACAGGGATTTAGAGACACCTACGAGATGTCGGCATATATACAATATAATATATATACATATACATACATATATATGTAGAAATGTATTTTCTATATTTCTTCATCACTTACGGATTTGTATTGGGAATGCTACCGGTTTTTGCAATGTCTGGAATTTGAGTCAATTTTTTTGTTATTTTTATTATTTTTAATAATTGAATGCTAAAGACACCTGATAACGGCAAAACTTCGCTCAACAAAACTGATGTACAACAATTAAAACTGTTTATTTAAAAAAATTTTATTCAGAGCTGCTAGAGAACCGTGTTGACTGCAGGGCAATTTGTTAAGGGCAAGCAGACGGAAAAATCGATAACATTTCCCGTGGGCGAGCGCAGGATGAGCAAAAGAGAGAAATACGTATATATATATATATATATATATATATATATATATATAGGGAGAGAGAGAGAGAGAGAGAGAGGCTAAAAGAGCCCCAACAACACTGGCCAAACAACGAACAAGAACAACGAATTGACTGCCAATAGAAAATATTTAAAAACTAATGGATAAGCCGTAATAAATAATATTTGAACAAATCATTGTTTTTTAATGAGATAAAGAGAGAAAGAGAGAGAGCGAGAATGTGGGGAGATACTGTACGGAAATTGGGGGATGCGGCGATGGGTGAGAGTAAATAGCGCGCAAGGCAAGTGGCAAAAATGAGACGGCGGGCGTAACTAACACATGCATATTTAAGACCCTATGTGCGTATGCATGTGTGTAAGTGTGTGTATGTCTATGCGGTGAAGTGTTGAGCAACCCAGCAAAATGAACATCGCTCACTTGACCTTTACGAACTTGCTTAATAAATAATAACGCAATACAAAATACCGACAAACAACTGCAATTCGACAGCTGTGCGGAATACGCAAATTATACGTACATACAAAAAAAAAATTACATGTGTAAATACGCTCACACATACATATGTACATGTATATGCATTATACTTACTTTCATTCAGCGTGTTGAGCGCCGTTAGTTCGCAATTCTTGGACACATTGTAACGGGTGCTGCTCTGTCGCTTCTCCTTGCGCACCAGCGGCGTGCCGGTTAGGTTCAAGCCTTTTGTGAGAGGAGTGAGTGGCGGAGCATCACGGGGTGGTGTGCTGTCCTTGTCTGTCTTGTTAGCCTGCAAGTATCGAGCAAATTCATGGTCAGCCAAAAACGGGACTGTTTTCACATGGAGCGAGTGTGGGGCAGGGGAAAGTGAAGCAACAGAGCGAAACAAAAAGAAAAACCAAAGAAAGTAAAGAGCAAAGAGCACTTGCAAAACATTTAGCCTGCGTTCCTTTCGCGCAGCACCTGTCCACTATTACCTTGTTCTGTGCGAATCCTTGCCGTCTAAGTCGAGCTGTCGCCTGTGGGTGTTAGTCTTGTTTTTAGTAATGCCAACAGGTAAATGTGCACTCTCTACGCACTCGCACTCACACACACACACATGAATACATGAATGCATGTGTGTAGTGTTGGTGAATGACTACATAGAATTCTGATTCGAAGGCAAAAACTATGAGTCTAATTGGAATCAATCATTCGGCATATGGTGACACATGGGCGATGATAAGATTAGATATACATTAGAGCGCTTAGGTTGGGGCCAGAAAGAAGTTTATACATATGTATATAAGTCTATTGGGGGTATAGCGAGACTAACACAAAATTTGTTCTATAATTGTCGTCAATCATTAAACATGCTCTATTTGGACCGGGACATGGGATATTTATTGTGTCGAGGATTACTAATAATCACATGCATAGTCCATGTTGCTTTTTAGAAATAAATTTATTATATACATATGTTATATTTTGAAAAATATCACATTAGAATTCAGTTTTCCTTCAAATGTTGAAATATGAAATGTGACAAGTTTTTGACAACGCATTGGACACATAGACATAGTATGTACATCAACAAATTACATTAAACAACATTTATTACTCACCTCGCTTTTGACGGGTGTAGCAACGATTCCGCTGGTCACAATGATCGGTGTTGTCGTTGATGTTGCTGTTGCTGGAGTTGTTGCTGTTGTACTAAAGCTACTGTTATTCTCTTTGATACCGTTAGCGGCAGTTGTGACTTTAATAGTGTTGTTGTTGTGTGTTGTTGTTGTTGCCGTCTCGCTTTTGGTAGGCGCTGTAGCCTCTGGCGCTGATGACACCGCCGCCGCCGCTGTTGTTGCCGCTGCTGCTGTCGTGCTTTTTGTTGCTGCTTCTAACGCTTCGTTATCCATAATACGCTCTCAGACTTATCTGTCGCTGCCGGATTTGACTGCTTCTACTGAATTGACGTTTGACAACACTAACAACAGCTGTGACCGCAAGCAACAGAATTAAGAGTTTTTAAAATACTCGTTTCTTAATATGTTTTGCTTTTATCTCTTGTTCTCTTAATTGATTTGTATTTGGTAATTCAAGCTCCACTGCTGTGGACGTGTTCAGAAGAAAATTAACACGGCAATAACGGCAATAAAGTTAGACAAAAAGAAGACAACATGCAGAAAACTTTACTCATCATACAATACACACACACACATACATATATACACGCGAGTATTCTGTGGGGATTATCAGGGTAGAATGAAAAGTGCTAGAGTAGAACACAAAGTTGTCACACATCAACATCAATACCAAGCCGAATCCGGTTCTAAACATATTCAAGAAGTTGCACTCAATCGGTTCCGATACAAAATGCATTGGTATATGTATGTGTGCTTATGCACTCAGTGTATATGCTCGCAAATATTCATTTCTAATAAGGCTTATTTCACTTATGAGGTGCACAGGAACTACTGATAAGAGTATCTTTGTCTTTCGGCACTTCCGTAAAATGGCAAACAGAAAATAAATAAAAGAAAATATCAAAACACACATACGCAATGCGACAGCAAGCAACAAGTTGCGAAGCAATGGCCGTCGATGAGAGTTGCCAGACTCAGAATTCATCCCAGGCCCATGCGAAAGTCAAGTGCGTGTGTGTGTGAGTGTATTTGGACAACAATGTTTGTTGATATTCTTAAAAGGAGTCGCAGTGACTGAGCCGCTTGTTGATGATGGGCCTTTCATTGCGTTACACAAAAATATATTGTTTAATCTACCGACTATAAGTAAAGAGACATCAGCAGTTTATATGTCACCTTTGAGAGAGCTATGAGGAGGGCGATAGCTCTGCTCGTAATATGGGCGAAATAGAGAGAATGCGAAATAAAATGAATGTGTACTGTGCATAATTAATAGTTGCAGCAAAACGTCAAGCTAAACAATAATAGATATGCAAAAAAATAAAAAATAATAATAATGCATGTGAATGTCAAATGGGGTAGCGTTTTGGGCTGGTTAATAGCAAGAGGGAACCTTCTATTTACCGCAAGAAGCTGCAAGATCTTATTCCATTTGCCTCTACTGCGATTTAACATTAAATATTTTGCTTTTTAAAGATTTATTACTGTTAATGTTTTTACGTAAAATGTGAATTCTAGCACACTCACACACCACACACTCGCAAAACTCGCAATAGCACTCGCAGTGTTTTCTGGTTTATTCACTCAAGCTCTCGAGACTGGGATATTTCTGTGTGAATTTTTTGCGCTTCACTTTTGTGCCATAATTTTCATCGTGCGATTGCAAATTTTACAAAACTGATGTGCACTAATCACGGTGTGTTATCAGCACTATTATTCGTAGTTAACCTTTTTATCAAACACACTTAACATCAAGGGCTACTTTAATTATAAATTATTATTTTTGTGAAATATTTTGTTCACGCAACGTCGCTGCCAAATAAAAGTAGTGCTGCCAGATAGGCTAATGTTATTTCTTTTTTTTTTTTAATATCGATGGTTATTTCTATTTCAGTCGTATCGATATATATATAAATTATAATATATCACATCAATTGAATGGTTATACCACTAACAATACAACATGGTTAATGGTTATACCTTCATTAAAGGTTTTTTTTTAACAGATTGAATAAATTTAAGTTATAAGTACATTAGCGAAGCACTTTTTAAAACTATTATTTGCTAAAATTTGATATTATTGAACAATTAATTCAGAGAATAATACAAATTTTACATTTTAAATAACTAAACATTTAATTAAAATAACCCTAATAGGATTTTATGAATTCATTTTTAACAAACAACCAATTCAAAAATGTAATATTTTTTATCGATGTGAATAAGAAATCTGAAGTATCACAAATATCGGAATAGATATGCATCACTAACTTGCAAATGGCAACTCTTAAATGCGATTTTTTGTTTATAAAATAATTAAGCTGTAAAAAGTCAACACATACGAATTGTCATGCAAATAACAATTAAGGTGCTGAAGGGCAAAGATTGCACTCTTGAGGTAGGTTTTATTTTCGTTACATGCTAGAAATGTTGAAATGCATTTCTCTCATTGCCCAGGTGTCGCCGACGTCCACAATTCAGGACTTGAAAGAAAAAATAGATGTCGCTCTACAAATTCCCGCCACAAATCAGAAGCTCCTTTTGTTTGGGCGAGCATTAAACAATGACCAGACAATTGCATCCTATCCAAATATTAAAGAGGGCACTAAGCTTATTCTTGTCGTGATGAAGCCTGGGCTACGCGACTGCATTCATCGTGCCTTTCGCAAATACTATACGGAGGCTCAATCGGAACGGCTGACCAACGAATTCATGACAGATTTCGAGGCAAAACTGAAGGAACAGAGTTTGGACGATTTGGAACGATTTGCTGACAATTGCTTATAAAATTGATAACGGATAAATCAATGAACATATATTGACGCTGAAAAGAAAACATTATAATCGATTTAATTTAATTGTTTGCCGAGTTTTAGTAAAAAGTATGATAGTTGATTTGAATAATGTGTCATATGCGATACGGGTTTAATTTCGAACAGCGTGGCAACTCTGAGTTCTGCATTGGCAATTGAGTGAGTGTCAAAAATGCAGGCGTGCAATTTTCTTAGCCGAGTTGTTAACTCTACGAAGCCGAACGTGCGATCTTTTTCCAGAACACTTGGAGCTATGGTTAAGGTAGGCAACGTGCTTGTCATTCCTGTAAACAAATTCGCGTATAATTTCTAAAATATAAAAATTACATAAGCACAAGTAGAGGGCGTCATAAATATTGATTGCGGCGGCAGAGATGTCACGAAGTGCAATGTATCAAGGTTACATCAATTCTATCACATCTAATGCGTTTGTATGTGTGCATGTGTAAACTTTAGGTTGGAGATAAAGTCCCGTCTGTTGACCTCTTTGAAGACTCGCCAGCGAACAAGATAAACACCGGCGAGCTAACAAATGGCAAGAAAGTGATCTTTTTCGGCGTGCCCGGTGCGTTTACGCCTGGCTGCTCAAAAGTAAGTTGGCAATAGAAAAGATTATCGATTGACAGTATTACGAAATAATGAATTGTCTGTCCACAGACTCACTTGCCGGGCTACGTAAGTGGAGCAGACTCTCTTAAAGCCGAACAGGGCATAGACGAAATTGTTTGCGTCTCTGTCAACGATCCCTTCGTGATGTCCGCCTGGGGCAAGGAGCATGGAGCAACTGGCAAAGTGCGCATGCTAGCCGATCCTGCTGGTATTTTTGCATCCGCCTTGGATGTGAACATCGATCTTCCACCGTTGGGAGGTGTGCGATCCAAGCGTTACTCTATGGTCGTGCAGAACGGCGAGATTAAAGAGCTAAATATCGAACCCGATGGCACTGGCCTCAGCTGCTCGCTGGCCAACAACATTGGCAAGAAGTAAAAATCGTTCACACAATAATAATAGTGCCGAAATATCATGTTTTCAATTACTAAACAGCTACGTAGAATATCAAATACAAATGCAATTAGATGAATTATGCGTACTGAATGTTTTTTAATATCTAGATGGATTAAAGTGCTAATTTTATCTCTAACGGTTATCAGTGTTAGGTGCAATCTTCTGGGAGAGCAATTTGCCGTAGCCGCCTCGTCCCGCATCGTAGTCTGTTCTATATTCATCTCGAACCTGTCCGCCAGTTTTGCCGCGTCCATATTGTCGTCCCTCAATAAAGCCCGCGTCCCAGTCCACACGAATCAGTCGGTCGTCCAGCCGCGTGCCATTCACAAATCTGTAATTAACAACTGTCTAGTAATTTTGCTAAAATTGTTATTTATTAGAACTGACCTCATGGCAGCTTCTGCTTCGGCTCGCGTGTAATATTCCACAAAGCAAAACCCACACGGCGTCTTCTTATACTTGTCCAGGCCCATTATAATGATGCGCACGTCGCCGCAGCGCGAGAAGAGCTCGTGTATTTGCTCCTCGGTTGTGTAAAATGACAAATTGCCTACATAAAGTGTCGTGGAGTCGCGTAAAGATCGCTCCTGCTCTGAGCGAGAACCCTGAAAGAAGCGTGTAATACAAATCATAAGTGTAGAACAAAATGTCATATGAATAGTATTTACCTTGAAGTGCTGATCACGATATGAGCTCAAATCTATAGACGCACTCATATTATTGCTCAGTTCGATAAATAAAACAATGCAAACATCAATTGTTAAGTTTTTGCTTAAAAGTAATGTCAGTGTATACACACTAAACAATTGATAATTATGGGGTAGCCCTATGCAACAAACCCAATATATTACTCCATTTAATGGTCACACTGTTCACTATTAAGAAACAGCGTAGCAAAACAAAATCCAGCTATTCCGGACAACAAAAATTAAAGTAAAAATAAATGGTCAAAGGCGCTCTGAAAAGTAAAATGAGAATAAAAATATTTTTTTTTTTGCATAGTAAATAAAGAAAACTGTTGGCTACAATTTAATGCCATGGAATTTATACAAATAAATGTCAGATTTATTGTTATTAGAAGTACCGTGTATATGCATACACTGTTCTATAAAACTGTGCAACCAGGGCTACATACACTTATGCATTTGTTATGGGTACACTCGCATAAGAAACAGCGTAGCAAAACAAACTATAATCGGCAGACAAGCTGACAAACCGAAACAAACAGAAAAAGGTATTAAATGCATAATTCTCATACGAATATTGGCATTAAAAGGCAGCTCCGCTACCGGGGTGATGTCAGCGGAAATGTTAGTCACATTGAGGTTCTGCAGACCGAAGAAGCCCTCAAACAACCAAAGGTCAAGTCCCCAACTGCTGCGGATGACGTTGGCGTTGCAGCAACAGCTACGCAGCACCGTCTCTATAACGGTAAATATAATTGGAGAATTAATGGTTCTATCTGAATCGATGCCCCCACAGCCGGCTCAGAGACCAGCACCTTTTACGACTTCTTCAAAGTGGAAATGACACGCGGCTATATGTTGGAGCACGACGAAGAGCGGTATTCTGCACGCCGGCAAAAAATCTACAGTTTCATGCGGATACCACGAGATCTGGAGCGCTTTATGGTTTATGGGATTATGCAGTGCGCTGACTCGTTTCTCTATATCCATACATTTTTGCCGGTTAGATTTTTGCTCGCCGTGTGGTCACTGCTGACGCGGAGTGTCGGCCGGATCTTTCGACTGCGCGGTGGCGGTCAGCGACTGTTGTCTCCTGCAGAGATTTGTGATTTACTCAAGGGTGCCATTTGGATAACGGTGACACTGATAATGCTGCTTGTGGACACGAATCGTGTCTATCATATCATCAAATCGCAGTCGATAATCAAACTGTATATATTTTATAATATGCTCGAGGTGGGCGATCGTTTGCTGTCCGCCTTTGGACAGGATACGATTGATGCGCTATTCTGGACGGCCACGGAGCCAAAGAATTCGAAACGGGAACACTTTGGCGTACTAACACATATTCTCTTTACGCTTATCTACGTGTTCCTCCACAGTGGCCTCATAATGTTTCAGGTGCGTGCTATCGATAGCTATCGATTACTAATCTAGATTTGAATTTAAAAAATGAAGATTCTGTTTTATGACACTCTTGCAGGCAACTTGCCTAAATGTCGCCGTCAACTCGAATAACAAGGGTCTGCTCACAATTATGATCTCGAATAATTTCGTGGAGCTCAAAGGATCGGTATTCAAGAAATTCGATAAGAACAATCTGTTTCAGTTGACCTGCAGTGATGTCCGCGAGCGTTTCCACTTAAGTGTGCTGCTATTCATTGTGATGATACAGACGATGAAGGAGTTTGACTGGAGCATCACCCAGTTCTGTGTCATGTTGCCCGATTGCTTTGCTGTGCTCTTTACCGAAATACTTATCGACTGGGTGAAGCATGCGTTCATTACCCGGTTCAACGAGCTGCCCGAGAGCATCTATCGGGAGTACACAACGAGCTTAGCCTATGACATGACGCAGACGCGGCAGAAGCACGCCTTTTCGGATCACTCGGACCTGGTGGCTCGTCGTATGGGCTTCATACCATTCCCACTAGCTGTGGTGCTCATCAAGGCCATCTATACGGCGGTGTCCTTCCACAATTTGGCTGCCTGGCTGCTCTTTTTATTTGCATATTTATTCGCTCTGGGTCTTCGTATTTGCTTGACTATTTGTGCGTTGGGGAAAGCGTGCAAGCTGATGAAGGAGCACCAGACAGAAAGAAACACCTCCACACCCAGCAGCATGACCAATGTGCCCGTGATTGGAGCAACGGCAGTTGGCTTTGCTACCTCCAATGTGCAAGTGCTGAACAACAATAATAATATCAACAGCAGCATCAACAACGGAACTTCCTTCAAGACAACTTGTGCGGCCACTTTGGCTTCGGAGCCAGGTCTGAATTTCTCACGTGCCACCTCGACGTCCACGCCGAAGAAGGCGACTAGCGAACAGGAGTTGGATGTAACCAATTCGCTGGAGCTGGGCGCCACTGCCTTGTTCTCCAACAGCGACGTCGATCTGGATGATGTCTGCCTTAATGAGCAGGTGACGAATGTCAATTCGAATGCCAATAACCAGGAGGTCTATCAAGATGAGGAGCTGGCACGGAGCGAGCCGGATCTAATGCAGCTCAGCGATGCCGTGGGGGCTGTGGCCAGTGTCAGTGCCCACCTGGAACGCGTCAAGGGGCTGCCCAAGCGCACTCACAAGCGCTCCGAGTCGGAGCCTTTTAAGGGTGTGCAAAGTCTTAACGAAAAACTAACTGCCCCATCTTCTGGCAACAATGCAACGTAGCTTAAACGGATTAGTTAATTAATTTTTGTTTTGTATTTTGCGTGTGTCTGTTGTAAATCGGGATTGGAAATTATTAAGTCATGTGTAATGCCTAAGTTAAATGAATTTATATATGAGTGTACTTTATTAGTTAAGCAAAGTAAGCGTACGATGTTCTCTATAGGCGTAAATTTTGTTTCATTTAAGTGTGATTATTCACATTCATGCATTAACAAAAATGAAAGAAGGACCTAAATATCTAAATGGTTTCAATTCTATTTCCGTTCAAATTTTTACCGCTATCCAGGGGTGCATTGTTATGTGTGCCGATATGTGCGACTCTTTTCAGCACTGTTGGTTTCTGTTAGTTTAATAATGGCCGTCGATGTTCAGGATTGAGTGATAGAAACTGTTAGTTAACATTCAATGTAATGAAACTTTTCTCTACAGAGCATATTAAGTCTGTTTACAGTACGGATCACAGTACAGCACGGAGCTGTAAGACATTTTACAGCACGACTTAGCTGTTAGTTTACATACTTAATTGCACTGTTAACTTTTCGAAATGCTATTTTTTGTTGCCTACTTCATAGGCACTGACTTTTCTGTAGTTGGACTATTTATTGTAGAAACAATTGAAAACTGAATTATTATCATTGCATATAGCCATAATGTGAGTTCATATTTTTCAATATTTCAATAACTTAAGAATAATATTTTATTTATATTAATATTCATATAGTATATGGGCTTTTTTTTTCCAGAAAAGTCAACTTTTTGTCGCGTTCGACCCTTTGGTTTTTAAAAATTATCTTGCAATAAAATTAACTATTTGCCAAATTGAAGAAGTATTTGTATATATGTATGTAATATATATTTGGATAGTGTTGATTTAAGTTAGCTTGACATTCAATTAAAGTTTGCCGAATCATACAAATTTAACAGGAAATCTGTATCAACTTCCTCGACGTTTAGCTTAACCATTAGTCATTGGCGGCATCGGACATTACTGACACTGCTCTTACTAATTCGATGGCCCGGCAACTGGGTCTATAACAACAGGGCACTCTGGCAGGGAGTTTACTCATTGACTTAAAGCTGAGGAAAAAGTTAAGTAAGCTGTGTACTGTGTGTAAAGGGCAACAAAAGGGGTGATGGTGGCTGCGGGTCCCCTGTCAATGTTGAATGGCTTTTCATGAATGAAAATGGCTCCATTCGCTGGCATCGTGTTTACACGCGTAGAAAAATCAACAAGCTACAAATAGCGCGCTTTTACCCACAGCTAAAAGTGCTGCAGAGTCCTGCTTCGTCGCCCCTGAGGCTTGCACGCGCGTGTACACACGGGAACACTCACACACATATACACACATGAGCACTCTTACATTTACATTCAATTTACCGCTACACACGCATCGCGCCGTTGGGCGTTTCATTTTTATGAATGAAATTCTACGCTGACCTTGAGCGCAGTTACGTCAGAGCTGCTATTGGGGTAGTTTTTCAGGCTCCATCTCACACTACACACATACGCAAACATATGTATATATATGCATACATATAAATACTATATATGTGTGAGTTTAGCGCGCATGTCTTTCGAATCGCACTACTTCCCCTTTTTCGAATACCGAATTCGACTATGTTCGCCTTTCATTCATGAAAAGCCAACGCCAAAGGCATTTCATGAATGGTTTTGGCCAAAACGAATTTTGTGGCTCGTCCCCTACTTTTCAAGGCCACGTTTGGGCATCTTTATCGATTTTCTGATATACATACATATCATCCATTTATGACCTTTGTTGGACAATGATTTATTAATTTAAGTAATTTTCTGTTCAATTAAATGTTTATATATATACAGATTATATACATCATAAAATAAATACTATGCTTCTGCTGTTGCCTATTTAAAAATCTGTTCGCTTTAATTAATTAATTAATGTTGTAGAAAATTATTAAATAGAAATTCTTGCAGCAATCATTCATAAAAATTAATGTTCTTTTTTGTATAATTTTAGAAAAAGGTTTTGCATTTATTAAATATAT
Organism: Drosophila koepferae; assembly: GCA_030914345.1. Taxonomy (NCBI): domain Eukaryota; kingdom Metazoa; phylum Arthropoda; class Insecta; order Diptera; family Drosophilidae; genus Drosophila; species Drosophila koepferae. Next base: position 8,229,675 of record JAUESR010000206.1, on the reverse strand, counting down.
TTAATAGATTATTTAATTTGATTTTTAATATTATTTTCCTATCTTTAAATTTTGTTTATATATATATATATATATATATATATATATATATATATATATATATATATATATATATATATATATATATATAATTTGCTACAACATTATACAACTTATAACTTTCGTACGGTTATTACGACGAAGATTCTGGCCATGATATAAACGCACAACGGATCGTCGTTATAACCGGATTCTACTGTATATTGTAAGACCTTAGACAAAGTATTCATTACATTTATTGTGATGAAATTATTATATAAGTATTTGAAATACAGTTTTAATTTTACCTTTCAATTTCCCTCTTAATTCTAAGTTATATAAGAAAAAGATTTCTGCTAAGTTATTTTAAAGATAAATATTTATTTTAGATAAATAGTCTAAATAATATAAATACATGACTATACATACATACATATGCATAAATAGATGCATCTATTTTGTTTAGTTTTGTTATAGTTAACATTTTATAGCCGATATACATTGATCCCTATAATAATGATGGTATTTGAATTGTAAAAACTTTCCTGCAGTAAAGTTTTCCCCGAGTGTTGTGGAAAGTGTCTCCCAGCGCAATTTCCGGCCGGCTGCCTGGCATGCGATAAATATAGCCTTGAGTAAAGCGAGCAAAGCGGAGAGAAAACGCAAGCAGTTTTATGAATGAATGAATGAAGGAGTGAATGGAAGAAAGGGAAAGGAGTGCCGGGCCAGTGGCAGTGGAAGTTGTGCGAAGCCAGCTAAAAGCACTCGGCGTGGAAAACTTTGGTAGGGCAGGGCCAATGTTTTGCCTTGCTCTTGACTGGCCTTAGCCCATAATTTATTGATTTTGCTGTATTGCCTGTACTCTACTGGGAGACGACGCAGGCGCCCTGAAACCCAGCCAGTCAGCCAGCCAGCTGGCAGCCAGTTGGACAGGTTATCTCTGTGGCAGATTGGCGTCACGTTTTGGGTGTTTGGCAGTGAATAAAACTGTTGCGTCACTGACGTCATAGACCGTCGAATGAGAGAACTTAGCATTAGAAAACATTTTTAATATATTATTTATAATATTAAATATTTATATCGTGGGACCATTTGAATTCCCGGACTAGGCAATTGCAACATTTATATAGTAAATACCAATAGCGTTTCTTCAATAGTATTTCTTCAAATACTAAATTTCAAATTTTTCGATACTTGTTGTGATAATAATGGAATTTATGTTATCTAAATACGTAGATACACATTTCTAATATTTAGTAATTAAATAAGTAATAAAGAAAAAAAATATTGGGCTTGAAATGTATTTGCATTCTCACGAGATCACTATTAGCAATGGGTCCTTAACAGAGGTAGCCTAACAAGTACTTTAACAGTGACTGTTAGCTAAAGGCGATGTTAGGCTCCTTTAGATGCAAATCACGATTGAGTAATATTAGGTAATGCAAAGCGATCTGTTAACTTAAATGAGTGATGTCACTTGGTTCATTGTATGAAATATTGCATCATTGCCCTTTTATACAGCTTATAGCCAGTAAAAAAAATAAATGTATTTATTTTTTGTTTTAATCCGTTTTCTATGATGTTATTGCCATCTTATCTTTTATATCTCTTACTTAATTTCCCAAGGATTTGATATGCAAAACCAAAACCACAAAATCGTAATATTTATGTATATAAACATAATATCTAAAAATTTCTATAATTTTATTGAGACTACGATATCAAATATCAGTGCTGCAGTAATACAGAGTGCGATCGAACAACATTCTAAGTACTGTTAACTAACTGTTAACAGTTACTGTTAGCAGCATAACTGTGTAGCATACTTTTTAGGAAAAATGTTGATTATTAATCAAGTCTGCACAATATAAATGAATGCTAGGTGCCGTAGCTTTCACGCCTTAAATTTCCCTGTGGCGACCGCTCTCGAACTCCTCGAACCAGGAATATTTCTCAAGTTTGCTTTGAATCACATCGCCCAGGAAGTATATATGAATGGCTACAAAGCCCTCCTCTTCGCTGTCATCATCTGAATCCCAATACTCCAGCTCGTTGTCATCATCTACATCGGACATATAAAGGTCAATGGCGATGGTGGCATGCATCAGGTAGGTAACGCTGCAGCAGAGAGCGGTGACTGACTGCATTCGCATATAATTCCTGAATATGTCCATTGGCAACTTGTCGAGACCGCCGTAGTCATCCATGGGCTCCCATAAGCTCAAGTCATGCTCAGCCTTCTGCATGATGAGCAGAGATAGCCCCACATATAGCACGAAGCTACTCACGTTGCGCAAGATCTCTTCTATTAAGGAAATGCGGCCCGAAGTGCAACTGTTGATGCTGGCGAAGACGGTCAGAACTGTGGACACATAGAACATAATTGTGCAGAAGTAATAGGCGAATTGCGCCCATGCAACAGGACTCAGAGTATGCGCGAAGAACACTTCAAAGTGGCAGAACGCAATCACGCAATTCTGAGCGAACTCCAAGGTATATAATAGGAAGAACACCGCCCGCATTTTGGGGATATGGGGGATATGATATGATATATAATATATAAAGTCTAAGATATGTACATATGTAGTTATGTGTAAGCTGTTGTATGTATTCGTACTTCCTTTCTGGCAGCTTTGTCAAAGGATGTTCCGAGAATTCAAAGCACTCCTCTCGTTATAAAGGCATCGTAGAGCCCCTGCTGAAGCTTTGGAACCACTCGTACTGATCCAGCTTCGATTGCACCCACTCGCCCATGAAATAAATGCGGGCGGGTATATAGTCGCCGACTTCCTGTTCATCGGGGTCCTCGTAGAGGTAGTTGCCCCTCTCATTGGAGAGGAGCACGTCGATGACAATGGTGGCGTGCAGCAGGTACATCACGGCGCAGGCCAAAGAGGCAGCCGCCTGTAAGCGCATGTAGGTAAAGAACGGATGCACTGGTTTCTCCACGCCTAGAGGGTCGTGGATGTGGACGTGCAGCGCATTGTAGTCCTGCTCTGCATCCTGCAGGGTCATCAGCGAAATGGCCAAGTACAACACGAAGCCGATCACGCTACGCACGATCTCCTCGCACAGCGACAACCGGTGCCCGGAGCAGTTGTCGATGCTCGCGAAGACGATCAGCAGCGTGAAGGCGTAGAAGCAGGCGCAGTAGAAATAGTAAGACACTTGCTTTTGGAGCGTGAGCATACCCAGGGGCTGCGACAGAAAGCCGTGAATGTGAAGGAACATCAGCAATAGGTTCAATATGGTCTCAATGGTGTAGAACTGGAATAGAACCGCCCGCATTATGTGTCTCCGATCTTAAGCACTCTACAATACAATATACACACGCATGCACATACACACACACACACACAAATATATATTGTATGTGTTTTATGTATGTGTTTTTCGTGTTTGTGTGCAATGCTCGTCTGACAGTTTTAGTACAGTATGTTTGACACGCTTTTGTTGGCTTCAACTGAGGCTAAGGCAGTTGAAAGTGCTTCTCGCTCATCATAAAAAAAAAAAAAACACTTCACAGTTGCTCCGTTGCCAATGTTGTGGTTCGTGTTGTTGTGGCTGTTGCTGGTCCTCGTCGGACTGCTGGAAACAGTAGCAACGTTTTGCTGCCAGTTTGATGTTGTTGACGGGCCGTTGACGGCGATTATGTTGATGACACACAAGACCGCAACGAATTTACGCGCAATTCTCCACCGCTCCGGCAGCTCGAGTGGCAAGCGGTAAGCATTTGTATTTAAATATACACCACAAAAATGTTGCGAAAATGTTAGAATACATTTGGTCGAAACAGTAAATAAGATTCTATACGATTGTTATCGATATATGACATATACATACACATATATGTAGATATTCCATTTATGATTCAAATTGGACTGGACAGCCAGTCTCAAAATAAATTTGCTGCCACTCTTGTATTGTTTATGGTTAATGGAAAATGGTAGAGTAGTAGGATGGCTTTTGCATTACCTTTTCTGCAAAATATTTAACAATCGGTCTCCATTTGAGTGTTTAGCAACATTTTCGCGCTGGTGTATGTCGATGGCCAAAACCGCTGAACCCACACTCGCAGCAAAAGCAACAACCAAGCAGCGTCAGTAGCTGCAGGAATATAACAAATCGGCTGCCGTGGTTGTTGTTGTTGCTGTTATTGTAGATGTGGCTGTGGCTGTGGCTGTGTCTGTTATTGGTGTTGTTGTGGCTGGCAGCCACTGTTTAGCCGTTGGATGTGTGCAAAGTAAAAGGGTTAATTCATTTGGCTACAGTTGAAGAGCCATTCTGACTGCGTCATCTTGCCAAGAGAGACGCGTCTTTTGGTGTTGTTTTTGTTGCTGTTGTGGCGGTTATTATTTGCGGTGGCGGTGGCGGCGGCGGCTGTGGCTGCTGCTGCTGCGGATGCTGCAATTTTGACAAGCAAACAGCGCTTAAGCAAGTTAAGTGGTTGCGAGTAGCACAAAAGCCGTTCGGCGTTTGCAACTTTTGCCTTTGTCCAACACGAAATTCCAGGGATCAGCATTGCCAAGCTGCAACACAGTAGTCAACTCAGCCCATTGCCAACGTCATCCTCATCCTGATCGTTAGAGTCGTAATTCGAGCTGTGTCGCAACGTTCTGAGCAAGTTCATGTGAATGATTCCTGAGAATGAACCAGTTGAGTGGTACATGCGATATTCAGCTGTCGATTATGAATATGGAATAGTTCACGAATAGCATTCGCACATGACTTACTCATTTGGATGTATCGTTCACATGCCACAAATCAAACTGAACTAGTGAACTAGATTTACCAACACTATTCATCTTTTTTGCTTCAAGCTGAGCTTAAGCACTTGTGTTTTCATAGTGTGTGTACGTATCCTCTCTCTCTCTTTCTTTCTTCATTATGATTTTTTTTATTTATCATAGTTTTGTGTACACAGTGTGGCACACGTTGGCCCGTCCTTAAAGGCAGCGCATGCACTTGCCTGTAATGTGTATTAATTCGGAATGTGGCTCAACATTGGCGGCTGTTGCAAATAAGAGTGTTAAAAACTCTTATGTAATCGTTCGGGCTACCAAAACGCTCCAGTTACGCCCACCACCAAGGGGCCAGGCGGGCCACATGCCATTACAGTAAAATGCAAGTGCATAAATAACAATTACAGCTGCACCACTGTACCACTAGCACCACTAGCACCACCAGCAACAGCAATAGAAACGGCGAACGCTCAGGTGTCAATTGGGGGCCGCGCGTTGTCCGGCGGCCATTTTGCAAAGCGCATTTGCTGATCGCCATATATATGTATATATGTATATCGACATATAATGCCCGTTGATTATTATGTTTACACTTGGCTAGCAATTTCACGGACTGCAATCATTGTGGCCAACAGTGCGGCTCCAATATAATGAACCACTCGGGCCAAGAAATCTCAATGCAAATCAACGGCAATTAATAATTCATCGCCCGTTGGGCTCCTGGCACGGCGTCATAGCAATTACATGGCTGCGGTTGGGAAGAGAGTGTCAGGGAGAGAGTGTGAGAGAAAAAGCGTAGACAGTGCAGAGGGAGAGAAGTAAGCAATAAACGCCAGTAATCTAACAGCAACGAGGGCTGCCCCTAAAGTGCTCAGTACAACCATCCTTATATGGATTGATAGATAGATATAGAATAAAACTATAAATCAAAAAAATTAAAATAAATATAAATATAATAAATAAAATCTTAAATCTTAATTCTTAAATTTTTTTTGCATTCACTGGTTAAAAAGAAATAATACGAGAGTGTATTTAAATGCCATGTATTTACATATATATATTTTAAGAAGGCATTTAAATTCCAAATTCCGCACTGTTCATCATTGTTATTTAGCATCGATATACGATAACTCGTGTCTATCGCTATTGTTAGTACAAGTTTAGTTTCCTTACAACTTTCTTCAAATCTGAATACTTTTTGAGTCCATGCTCGTTTATCTGGCCATATCTTTGTCTATATTCAATAAAATAAATTTAATATGCAAAACAGCCGGGCAGCCGCTGCAGTGGCCGCCTGTCGTTCAATATCAGCAAATTTGCAATAAAATATTTGTCTGGCTCCGCTGTCCACTCAAAGTCTGAGACTTGGTCTCTACAGCTACAGCTCTAGCTCCAGCAGTGGGTCGTCGAGTGTTGGCTACTGAAAATTATTTATTCGCACCTTTCGCCGCCACAGCCGCCGCCGCAGACATCGCGGTCGCCTGTCCCCGCGCAGCCAGCTTCATCTACATTCGGCTTGGCTTTGGATTGCCCCAGTTGGAGCTGCATTTCCATTTGCTTATCAAATCGCTTGCATCGTGCAAAGAAATGCAGGGCAAATATAAATATTAGTGAGCTGGCACCTACGGCTGCCGGGAATGGAGGGGCGTAGACATAAAAACCGATATGCGATCGGTCTATGAAATTAGGCGCTAGCAGAGACCAAAAGCCCCTTTGGCTACTGCAGGCCTGTCTCGAGCATGAAAAGTGTGAAAACGAATTAGCGCAAAGGCCACGGCGGAGCACTCGCCACTGCACTGAGGAGCAAGGCGTCTGCGTCGAACTTTGTATAGTAGGGCAGTAAGGCGCACAGACCGACAGAGCGACAAGAGAGGGCATCTCCCATCATTACCAATACAACCCATTTATTTAATGCTCTTGTGTGTTCTTAACAACGTTGCCACCTTTTGTTGAGCATACTTAGTGGGAACATACTTACAAAAAGCTGAAATTTTGTGAAAAAAAAAAACAACGGATAAAAAAGCTGAAGTTTTTTTTGTCTTATTTTTAGGTTTTTTTTTTGTTTTTTAACTTTATCATATTCTTCCATACTGCCAATCATAGTTTAATTCTTTTTTTTTTTTTTGCATCTCGTAGTCAGCATTGCAAAAAATTTGATTTCTTTTATAATTTAAGAAAATTATTTTCGGTCTGGAGTATTTACAATATTTCAGTATGATTTTAAAATTGAACATTGTAGATTGTACAGCGTTAGAGCCAAAAACTTTTCCTTTAGGGGGATTTAGAAAATTTTTGATATTTTATACCACGGCCCCTTCGCCACAAATTTGCAAAAAAAAAAAAAAAAAAAAATATAAAAAAAAATATATATATATATATTTAAAATACTAGAGATCTGTTATTTGTCAAATAGACTTGAATGATATTTTTACGTGCTGAAAGATAGATGAAGACTGATAGATAGATGATGAAGATATACAAGAGGATTTGTAAGCATCCGAAGTAATGTTACTTGTTATAAATGCATAAAAGAAGAATAATACTTCTTAATTAATTAATTAGAATGAAAGTAAACAATTTATTTTCTTTTTCTGTGTGTAGACATTTTTATATGTATATTTCTTCAACCTTCGATTTTTCTTATAGTGGTTGATATATTAGGATTTAATTCCTTTAGGCTAGAGGTTAGTTAGATGTAGAAAAACATACATATAATTGTCATCAGAAGAAAATTTTACTGAAGTATCCAAGCTCTATCAAGAAATGCATCCGTGTACTAGTTTCGATGTTACTCTGTCATTTTCACTTCACCGGAAATCGTACCGTAAGACTTAAAGATTCCGAATTAAATAGTATATAATTGGACCAAGACAGGCTTGGGAGCAGTCTTCCAATGGACTGCCTGTACAAGATAAATGAACTAATCTGAATTGCAGTAATATAAATCCCAGGGCACCTATTCTAAAATACACTGAAACATCTAAAGTGGGGCAAGTGTCTGGCCTACCTGTTGCCTGTTAAGCTGGGCTGCGTGCTGTACGCTCGGAGCGGTGTCCAACAGCTGTTGGATATGGTGGAACAACTTTTGGGAGCACATGCTGCATGTGCTCCACAAATGCCAGTCAAAGTTGAATTGTCACTTATACATGGGCGCCCAATAATTATAACAATGGGTGGGCTACACACACACACACACGCACACATATACAGAGAGAGAGAGAGAGAGAGAGAGACAGCTGTTAACTGTGGCATGTTCACAAATTTGTTAGCATTCCACGTTGTTGGCAGCGATGACAAAACGGCCGCCCAAAAGCGAGCGATGAAGTTGCCATGACAAATTTTCCTGTTGAAAATCGTGTTGCGTGTTTGTCGGAGTCCGAGTCGTGTATGGAGCTGCGGTCGGAGTCGGCGGAGCCACATTGCGTGGCGCATTGCGTGGAGTCGAGTGGCCACCTATGGACAAATCGCCACATGGCGGGCGGCCAATTAGTAGTTGGCTAAGCAGTGAAAGCAAAGATGGGGATGGCTAACGATGCAAACGGCCTAAAACATTTATTGTTCGGATTCGGGTTGCAGAAATATGAACTGCACATTTCGCATGTGACTGTCCTCCAGAGGTGTCTCCAGCATTTCAAGTGTCGTCTGCTTGGTAAACTGCGCCCAGGAGGAAAAAAAAAGTCAGGGAGAGTCGACTCAGAGAATACATACGACATAGAATAGGGATACAACTTACATTCAGCTTGAACTCTTCGTGGAGGGGTTCTCCCTCCTGCAGATAGAGCCCCAGTGTCGGAGTGCCCAGTCGCTCTATGCACCGCATGTTGAAGAGATCAAAGAGCACCTTGCTCGTCAGCTGAGTGCAGCCGATTAGGTAGAGCTGGGTGAGCACCGGGCTGCCACGGACGAAGTCCACCACCTGCTTGTCGGTCAGATCGGAGCAGTGACAGAATGCCGCGTAGCTCAGCATGGGCCAGCTGCCCAGGGAGGTGACGTCCACAGCTCCGAAGTGGCAGTCGATCAGCATCAAGCCATCCAAACGGCGACAGCGCTGCAGCTCCAGTCCGAGTAGCCATTCAATAGAGCCCAGGCGGCTGCCATTGATCTGCAAGGTTTTAATGTCGTTCATACGACGATTGAGTACGAGGGATACGGCTTTGAGGGTCGTCTCGGCTGCGGTGTCCGCCTGCAATAGCTCGAGGAACTTCAAATGGGGTAGTCCAAATATCTCCGAGGCGGTGCTCTCGTTGATAGCCGCCATGGGCAGCGTCAACTCCTTCAGCTTGGATTTCATCGAAATGCCGCTGATATCGGAAGTGCTACGCTCCAAAAGCTGCAGGCACTTTAAGCGGCCACAGCCCTGCCAGATAGAGGCGAGCGCCTCTGTGGACACTTCTTCGTGCAGTGTCAGCCACTTGAGCTGGCCGAACTGCTCGAAGAAACCCCACTGGATGGGCATATGCAGCTCGAGGCGATGCAAGTGAGGCATCAGCTTCGGCAGCGAGTGCAGCGGCCACTTCGAATAGCAATCGCTTCGGCCGCCATCCCATTTGACCACGCACTCGCGCACGCCTGGCAATTCCTGGATACCACTGCGTTCCAGCAGATTGAGCTGCTCCTGCAGCTGGTCGCAGTTAAAGCGCACGCTGATGAAGTGACGCCGCATCTTGCGCAGAAACTGCTGCAGTGCATCGCCGAGCAATTGCTTCTGAAAGTCTTCAAAGTCGAGACACTTGTAGGTCTCACGCCACACGGCCACCAGCATCTTGGGCAGCTGCCGGGAGTTGCGTCTCACTGCCACCTGCTCGGCGACGCTGAACTTCTCCAGCACTCCGAGTAGAGCTACAGTTGCATCCTTGCCCGCGCGCTTGTATTTGACCTGCACCGACTTCGGGGTGGGCGGAGCAGCTAAGGTGGAGCTGCTCATTGTCGGTGGTGCTGCTTTAATCTCTATACGAATCTTTAAATTAGTGTAGTGATGATATTGTGTCAGAGTATATTGAGATAGGCTTCAAGCATTTGAGTATGATTTCTCAACGACTGCTTGGATAGCTTTTGAAAGAAAAAAACAAACAAAAAAATACTTATGTATAAACAGTAAAAATATTTATATCGGATTTCCTTCATGGCAGTTTAATTGAGATCTTTCACGAAATATAAAAAAAAACAAAGCCTGGGAAAAACCATCGGTTCTTATTCATAAAAGTTCGCTTTTTAGCAGTTTATAACAATTTTTTTATTTATCGATACTAAGAAAACCACTTCGATGTTATTCCCAATTTCGAAAATATCGATAATATCGATCCTGCTGCGATATCATTGCAGCCCTAACTTTAATTGTATTTGTTCCTGTGGTGTTTGTGTTAAGTAATTTAAATAGCTAATTGAATCCTGAGTTCCAGAAATTCAATTTGTTCTTTGTATTTTGAAGCAATTACAGCTTGACACACATACATACAGGTTTATATGTGTTGTATGTATGCATGTGAGTATTTATGAAAACATAAATGCCATACATATATATATATATCAATAAACATACTTACGCACATACAAACAAAAAACAATGAATTCGGCAGCTTACCTTATAAGCCTTGATCAAGCAGAGCTTAGGCAACTTTTTTTTTGCTTGATTTGGCCGCAGCTGACACTTCAAATCCACTAAGAAACCGCCATCCATGCAGTAATCGGCAGTTGGAGTTGGAGTTGGAGTTGGGGATGTGGTGGCATGCGGTGCCTGTTAAATCAAATCACCGAAGACAGTAGCTCAGTTTGAATGGCCTGCACTTGTTGTTTGCCCTGGGGGCCATCAAATTACCAGATGGCTGAATGGGCCGAACGGACGGCTGGCTGGCTGACTGACTGGTTGGCTACTTGGCCAGTTGTTAGTTACCTGTTGGCTGATGCTAATAAAGCCGTAAAATTAAACGCCAAGAGGCCAGTGATAAACGCCCCAAAGATGTTTTCAATTGTTTATTCGCGTGCAAATAATTGCCGCTCGGCAGAGATCGCGTTACCTTGGCTAGAATCACTAAAATTAAAGGCTGCCTGCGTAATCAGCGGCTCCTAACGAGCTGCCATTGCGGGCAGCTACGTTATGTATGTCATTTGCTGGGCGTGGCAAACGAAAGGCGTGATTTGTCAGCGTTAATGAGCCGCTAATAAGAAAGCGCTCTTCATCCAAGCAGCAAGCTTCGTCGGGCAGCAGGTGAAGAATTGCTTTCGATTGGATCTGGGCCAAGCCCACTAGATAGCCACAAGATAGATCCAAGCTCTGGCGAATGGGGCGTTTTTGGCTAATCGAAATATTTAAACGAAAATCCAAATCGAATACAACTGAACCACATTCCAAAACGAGTTTTCGGCCAAAATGTAAACGCCCCAAAAGTCGGACTATATGCATACGTACATATATGTATATACATATATGTACATAAATATTTATAATTTATTTATATATATATTTAAAACTATATCTGCGTCTGGGCAGTTAGTTGTCTATTTGGCTCACTCGACAAGGCAATAAATGTTTGAATGGGCTAAATGTATAAAACGTATTTTGTCCAAAACTTTTCAGACATGGCTTAAGGTAAGACAAGAATTTTAGGTTTATTTGGAAATGATTATAAGCAATTTGTATATAAATTTATATATAATGTTTATTTTATTATTATATTTTTCAAACTAATTTTATTGCTTGGGCTTGAGTGGAAAGTCGTAATTAAAAAATATTTATATATTTAACTGTAGGAAAGGATAGACAAAAATGTATCTACTTTTAATAGTTGAGCTGTTTATAACTAAGTAGTTTTTATTTACATATATATGGATACATGGATATTTTTGCAATAAAATGTTTCTCAATTTCGCACTTTCAGGAAATTTCAGTACATATGATTATTTAATTTAATTGTATTTTAGATATTGGAATTCGCAAAAATGTTTTTTTAAATTTTAAAATTCAATTTTTTAAATATTTAAATAGATAAAATAGATATATTCTGTGTGCATTGATAAACTGTATATATAATAATATAATATCAACCTATGTTAATAACTTTTTTTATTTATTAATAATTATTATTTTGAAAACAAACATTTACATTTCTCATTAGCTTGATACAATCTCATTTATTAATTAATAATCGTAATTCTGTATAATACGTTATGTGTCCCCGGATTGCGGAGTTCGATTGAAATCTTTAAATACCCCGGGTTCTATGTTTCCTTTCTATTTGGTGATCACTCTGGCTCCTCTTGGAGAGCTCAGTTCCACTTTTGAACTAGGAACTATGTCGCAATAAGCAGTCATATGTTATTATATGTTTACTTAAACAATACATGTTTATAGATTGAGAGTACAAAAATCTCGTATTTAATGATGTGATTAATATTTCATGTGATTATACTTCATGATGTGATGAGCAATAGGCATACAAAATACAAAAACAAATAAATAAATAAATACAAAAAACTTAAATATGGATATTCCAGATAAGAGAAGCTTTCTAATTTCAACTCTTAAGAAAAATATTTTTACCGATTCTATAAAATTGTTATTGTGATAAGAATTATGTATTTATAATTTGACTAAATTGCTAGAGATAAGGCACTATCGGATGAAATGTTTCTAGATTTCAGTTTTTGTGTGAGAGTCACTTTGTGTGGTTGAGATCACGATATTAATTTATTTAGCTGTCAGTTGCCTGCATGAATATTTATTCTTTTCCACTGCCTGAATAACCGTTTTTCTCCATTAATCGAAAAGCAATTGGATAGCGACAGTTTTGTCGTCAGGCTGGCTTCTATCTTGGCTTAAGGCAGCTTTGCACATTTCTATTGCAGTTGTCTAAGCTGTCATGGGTTAAACAATTGCTACGGCTATGACAGCAGCAGAATGCAGAAAAACAAATCTTTAATTAACTTGCGTCAGAGCTGTTGAAAAATATTAATAAAACATTTCAATTTTCACGTATGTGATTTTTCTTCATTCCATTTTATTTCATTTCATTTTACCGCAAACCATTTTTCCGGCTGACATTTAACGAGTCGAAGTCGAAGTCGCAGTTGGCCTCAAACTAGTTTCTCGCTACGGTAGCCAGGGAGATGGAGTCGGAGTCGGAGCGTCTCTTAATTGATGCAACAGCAAAATGTTTTGGAAACAAAGCAGAGAGATATGAGCAGCCAAGCGCCATAAATAAGAACCAAAATCAACTGAGCGGCTCATTAGCAGACGTGGCCCCAGCGCGTGTCCCAAAAAGTACCGCGACACTAGACGCACGACCCATGCTTGGCCATGGGGCAAGTGCCGGCCGCACGCTGGCCTCCTGCCTGGGGGCGCACTAAAAGCGAATCACCTAGGCGCCAATCGAGCTCCAAATGAAAACATTGCCGCGTCTCATTAGAGGCAGCCCAGCAGGGCTGGGCAGGGCAGGGTTGCCTGAAACACACATGATTCGAAACAAAGTTATTTAAATTTGTTTAACTGCCTCAGGCATTGTAGGGGGTACGAATTCCTAGCCTAACACAGAGGCTAATGGTATTCGGAACTAAACCTAGTCAAGTTCGCCTGAGCTTTTAATTGTTTCATTGTTTGCAGTCCTTTCAAATAGCTTGCAATTGAAGTTTTCAGCAATAATTTTCTGGGTTGAAATCAACAACAAAGTTCATCAATTGTTAGAAGTCTGGAAGAGAATAGCTAAGTTTATTAGCTTATTACACCGAGAGAAACTTAAAATTTTTGTAATATGCATAATAGATTGTTCGAACTATTTTTGAATATTTATTAGTACTATATATATAAAAGGAGTAGCTTTCCAGCTAGGCTATTCTGCTTAAGTAATAAAAGAATTTATCTTGCCCTCCATTGTAATAATTTTACACGATGAGAAACTCTCATTTATTGTATATCTCAATCAACATTTAAGTTACCATTTATATTTATATAACTTTAAATCACCAATCACACTACAAAATTTGATCTTTTTGTAAATTAGTTAAGAAATGTGCGCAAAGCAAGTCAAAAGAAATGAAAAATTGTCTTTGTAAAAGCTCTTCTATACTCGTCTTCCCTCAATCATACAATTTCATATGATGAAAAGATAGCTGAGCGCCCAAACTGTTCAAAAATTCATGGAGAATTACGTAATATATATATATATATATACTCTATATATTAATCTATAAAGTGCACATTTTGGTAGTGTATGAGTCACTATCATTGTAAACTATTTTAAGTTAAATCGGCTTAAAATTTTTATTTGTTCTCATTGTAAATTGATTACGAAACGAGGTAAAGTGAAATGGAAAATATTATTTTTACATCTGAACCCATTACATATGGTAATTCAGGGTATAATTGTTTTGTGAAAATGTATGTAACAGGCAGAAAGAAGGAGACGTCGCAGACCCCACAAAGTATATATATTCTTGATCAGCACAAAAAAAAAGTTGATATAGCCCTGTCCGCCTGTCTGTCCGTCTGTCCGTTCGTATGAACGTCGAGATTTCGGATACTACAAAAGCTAGAGAGTTGAAATTTCACATGAATACTTTTATGTTAGTTAGTTAGTTATGTAGTTTTCGATAACTCATCCTATTTCCTAATTATCGATAAAAAATCGTTTTTCGAGCATAATTTCTACACACACAAATACTAGAGACTTGTAATTATATTGGACACGCCATTTTATCAATCACGTAGAATCGTGGCCATTTTGTTTTGGGCTTTTTGGGCAACGGTAGCGTTACGTGGGGCTGTCCCGCCTCAGGCGCAAACGCGCACGGCATGGCATTGCGCGCTCGTTAGCGTTGATTTATGCGCCCAATTTGTGGCATATAAAACACGTATTATTGAGGAGCAAAAGTTAAGCCCGGCTTGCGTTCTCTCATCCAGGATGATGGCCGCAAATTGTATTGAAAATGCGAATTGCAAACATTTTGTAGCTGAGCTAATGATCAACCATTTACTTAGCTAGTTTATGACATCAGCAACAGCAACACCAACAGGAACAACACTGCAAGCGCATCGCTCTGTGGTTTTATGATTGCGAACAGAGACGCCAATAGCGAAGCGTGTGTGGCATTTATGTCCCCTGTCATGTCAATGGACAGAACGGACGCACGGACAAATAGACGGACAGATCGACCAACCGGCCTTAAGCCTGGTGACAAAGTTGCGACAACAGCGAATGGTTCACAATCAAACAACTTACCACGAGTCAGCACCACCAGCACCACCAGCGCCACTGACTCTGCTGGCACCACGTTCACCCGTCATGCTAATTGCCATTTACACCTAAAGCCACAATCAAATTGTAACAAATTCCAAGCGAACTATAAGTATTAAAAGTACCGGGGTCGACTCAAAACATACCCTGTAATATAATGTTAAACACTTTCTATAGCCCAGTGCTAATAGACCCGATTGCATTAAAGTAATGGATAGTTTAAGCTCGACCGTCTGCATACTAATATTATTACTAGACAATACATATATTTGCAATCTATTTATTGTTATATGATTTTAAATCATTTTCATTTATATCACTCGCATATATTTATGCCCATCTTTATACATTGAACAAAAAATGTATCTGCAAAACTTAGTAAGAAAGAATATATATATATATAGACTAGAATATATCCTATTCATGTATTTCCGCTTTTTATATGAATGGAAAATAAATAAAAATAAAAAATGAGTACAGGCAGACTCAATATTACATTCACCTTAAGGAGTCTGCCCGCCCTCTTCTGATTCGGTTATATTCATTTGATCAAAATCAATAAAACGTGAATTCGTATTTATAATTTGATTAGGGTATACAAAATATAAATATATTTATTTTTTAAAATTAAAAACTTTAATATAGTAATTGCAATTATCTATTTGAAAAGCTATAAATGTGAAGTTCTCTGACCTACATACATATGTATATCAGAGATATAATGGAAGAGTTGAGCGTCATATACGCCTTGGACGTTTCCTAGTTGGACTCATAGCCATGATATCTAGGCATAGTCACTAAAATGTGTATGATAGTTCGGCGACATATACCCAGCACCGGTTCAGCAGTTAACATTTTGATAATAGTCCGCGATTTTACGAGTGCTGTCAGACCTTTGTCAGCGCGCAATCGTAAACTGTGCGGCTACGGAAGATGATGGAGCTCGGGCTTGGATGGTATAAAATACAAAACACCAGAAAAATGCCAGAGCTATCAATAAAATCGATTTTAATATGTAAATGATAGACAAAAGAAAACACTTTGGAAATTCCTGAAGACAAAAGCCCCATGAGCCATGGCCGTTGCCATCGTCGACAATTAATAACAATTTTGCGATAATATCGATCAGCGATAGTAAACTTTATCGCCAGATTGTAAAAATCAACGGCACGCTGTGTTATTGGATCAATTATTCAAAGCGAGACGGCGATCAACCAGCTAGCCAGCCAGTCGATCGAGTTCCCAACTCCAAGTCGACTAGGCTGGCCTAACTCTAATGAACACATTACATAAAATGTTGGTTTTATGCCCCAGTTCGAGTCAGCGAGTCGGTTTTTCCTCTCCTTCAGCAGTTTAGAAGTCGCGCCAATTAGAAGGGCCGGCCGAGATGCGGTTGCGTTTTAATGGCAAGCGACTCGAGCATCGGCCTGGGCTTTGGTTTTATTGTCTAGCTACTGATCTGTATCTGTATCTGTATTACTCATGTTACCCGATGCTGGCCAAAAGAAATGTGGCTGCGCCTCATCAGCCCGGTCATTACTTGATTAAGTTCATTTGCGTCGCCCAGTTGGGATGCCACTCGGAACCGTAACTCTAAGTTGGAAAAACGATACGTATGGGTAAATAATATCAGAACCGGGCAACGAACGGGCAACGAACGGGCAACGGGCAACTGGCGACAGCCAACGGACAGTGGGCTCCCCTTAAGTGTGTTACTGGGCGATCGATGCCTCATAAATCGCTGGCTTATGCGCTCGTGGCTTACATTTCACCTGTTTCACCTGGTGAATTGTTCATAACTTACGTTTTAATTGCACTCAAAATTCGTGACAGACACCGAGTGAGTGGCGGTTGTACGGGAGTTATGGCCACTTGCTCGGATTTCACTGCTGAGCGACTTGTAATCGTGGTAGCTAAGCCTACGATCGAGCTCAGTGGGCTTCGATTTCGATTTCGATTTGGATTTAAGTTTTATGTTCACTGATCTGTCTAGAGTTGAGCAGCTACTTAACTAGCTTAGCATGACTTATGAGCCACTGATTGCAGTTAATCTTAATACAAATTGAGTTATAGCATATCGCCCGCTAGGGTGGACTTCTGTGCTGTGAGTGTGGGGCATAAGAAGAGATATGATATGATCACATTTTGAAGACTCTATCGAAAGCCAAGCTAATTTTGGTTTGGAAATTTGTAGCTCTCGTTGATCGCCATTGATCATTGATCTTCTCGAAGAATTTTGTGATCCTGTCTCTCTTGAGAGATCTCACTTTCGCTGGCTACTGTCTTGGACACATTGCTAAGCTTTGTCTGCAGACTCTCCGCCCACAGCTCAATGAGCTTGCATGGTATAATTTGTCTCTATCGCTCTCCCTCGCTCTTTGCCAGCTTCTCTCTTTGGAACTGGGATCTGTCTGTCTTGCAGTTGTTAACTGTTTCGTATGCCTTCATTCACACAAGCTATGACGATCACGATGTTGTTTGTCTGATGGCCGTTGCTGCTGTCTAACCTCATCAATCACTCCAAGCGCCCCCAAAATCAAATCTATTTTTGCTAATATCGCATAATCTTGATTACTCATTTCCGGCGCACATCTCACAACAAATTGTCAAAGGCAATTGCTTGGCAACAACTGCAGGAACCGAACTAACGGATACCCTGCATATGATGGTATTTAATATCACATTACATACCAAGCAAATGCCGAAATAAACTTGGAAATTGTAAAAGAATAATTTGTTTTAAGTTTTACCAATCTAATTGGCTATATTTAAGTTTTGGTTAGAAAACTATTATACATAGTTTTTACATATGTACATTCCATAAATGATTTTTATCGTAACCCGAGGCTATGAATTGGCTTTTAATATAACCTGAGTCAATATCAATTTCAAACTCTGATCCTTAATGACCCAATGACTTGTGCACCTACTAAGCCATGTGGGGCGGGCGTCTATCCGTTAGATACTTTCTAAAACAATGGCATCTCGAGTATTGCGCTAAGTACCACAATTGAGCGAAAAGAAATTGCACAGTCATTATAAACAGAGGAACGGACTTAGCCCGTCAAGTACTCAATAATTCACAATACAACAGAAAAAAAAAAAGAGTTTAAAAACGAAAAGAAAAAACTATAATGCTGAAAATCAAATGATCAATACGAACGACAAGGGGCAACAAGTAAAAGAGCAACACGCGACGGGGCCAACAACAACAGCAACAACAGCAACAACCACAACAAGAGCAAACGGGCAGCAAGACAAGAAATTGAAAAGCCACAAGTCATCTCAGCTGGTGGCTTAAAAGGCGCGTGCTAAGCCATTCATATTCATAAAAGAGCCACAGAGCGTCTGAGAGACCGAGCCGGCAAAAAAGAAGAAACGAAACGTTACGAAAAACAAAAAAAAAAAAATAATAATAATAATAAAAAAAAAATTAAGGATTGTCAGAGAGCAGGGCCTGGCGAGATTGCGAATGCGAAGCTGCCACAGATGAGGCTGAAAACTGGACTGCTGCCAATGGAGGCTAACAGACTGCGGCTTAGAACCCAGCCACGGCAACAGACGACAGACGACAGACGACAGACGACAGACGACAGACAACGACACCAGACAGGCAGACAGTGAGCAGTGAGCAGACAGCGGACAAAAGACAGCGAGAGCGACAGCTACGGACGATCAACTATCGCTGGTTCCAGTTCCGCAATGTCGCCAGGCGACAGCATCAACTCAACTCAACTCAACTCAACTGAGCTCAGCTCAACGTGCCCATAGAAGATGAAAACACACAAGCAACTAGAACCAAAATATACGAAATGTGTCTAAATCGATGCGAAATACAAATACTCTACACAAATTCAATATGAAACTTTGGAAGACAGCGAACATAGCTTATTTGTTAAGAAGCAATCAGAAGGAATGCAAATATTTATTTTTCTAGGGAAAGGACAAATATTTATTTTTAAATACAAACGAAAAACAAGAAGATGATCTATCAGCTCTTATTTTTTCTTAAAATGATTAAAATGAGTTAAATTATTTAAAAATCGTAGCCTTAAAAATATATATAAATAACAAAAATATATACAAATAAATTTTTTTTTTAAATCTTTAATTTCTCCTCTCGGATCCTTAGAATAAAATTAAAATTCGTTTATTTAAAAAAAATTTTATTTGTGTTATTATTTTTAGGGATTACTTGTCAATTAATGAATATTATTTTTACAATTTTTAGCGAAATAAAAAAAGTTATTTATTTATATTTAAATATTTCGTGAACGAGTTGGAATATGTTAAGCATATTTAAAATATGAAATCTTTATTTTTTATTTTATTTTGTAAATTGATTTAAATTCCTAATGTAATTAATATATTCCCTATGTTTATTTTTTCCCTTGCAACTTTTTCAAATTCATTGAGGAAGTATTAGCACTACACTTGATATAGAGCATATAAAGTCAACAATTCGTCTCTTTTACTCCTGTCGTATTAATATTTCGTTATTTTGTCACTCTTCATCTCTCTGCCTTTCTCTCTCTGCCTCTCTGGCTCTCTGGCTCTGTGCTACGTTTTTTAGGGATGGGCATATCCGATTTTTGTTACAAGTAAAACTTTACGTTAAGGCCTTTGTAGTGTTGTTTCTGTTGCTGTGGTTGTTGTCTTTGTGGCCGTTGTTGCTGTTGATGTTTTTATCTTGTAGTCAGTCAGTCACAGAGACAGCCACTCCAACAATATGTGGTTGTTGCTATTGCTGTTGCTGTGGCTGTGGCTGTTGCTCTTGGCTTACCTTGTGGATTGGCTTTGCTTTGGTCTCTATGGACGCTGTGTGATTTTACAGTTTGATTGATTGGATTAGGTACTTATGTTATTAATTTACTTCTATTTAGAAACAAGCAACTGGACAATGGACATTGTTGTTCAGCTTGTGGCAAAGGCTTTCGTTGTAGCTTTTTCAATTTTCATTCAAACATTCGTTGGCGATCCATGAATGGAGCTCTGCGTTGCTTTGACAAATTGTAATTCAAAGATTAATGCGGCACTTCCGTTTGGCCCAACTTCATCTGTGAATCCGTCTCGCTCAGTCAGTACGTCTTAATGCGTTGATTTTTAGTTATTCTCTTGAGTTGCCTATTTAATATTCCTTCTTTAGTTAAGTGCAAACAAATTAATATTTCAGTCATTTGACGTCTTATCAAAGTCGAGTCGTCGCATCTTGTTCGCTGCTCGGTAATCTGTGCCGTTTATCGGGCCCCGAGAAACAATCAAAGCGTTTTCAACACTTTTCGATAATTGTAAGTTATATCTCCTCGGCATTTGCATTAATCGCTTTTTGGCGATAGGAATCAAGCCCAGGGCTTGCCCATCTACAGATTTTCATTAATTGATGCAACGGTACAGCCAGCCAGCCATCCAGCCAGCCAGCCAGCCAGCCAGCTAGCTGGTAGAGAGGGACACATCGACTGACTGATAACCATCAATGGCTACGACACGGCTGGTGGTCTCGACACCCGGCCAAATGTCAAGCTCAACAGGCCGCATCATTAGTGGAGAGCTGCATACATGGTTGACGACAACGCCCCAAAGCAGGTGTAAATGTAAATAATCTCGACCACGTTGACACTTACATACATACACACACACACTCACACACACACTTACTCACACACTCACGCACTCCACATGGGGCAGACAGTTAGCCAGTCAGCATTTGGCTCAATATCTTGTATTTTTTAATTAATTTTCGAAACGCATTCGACGTTTGTCTAGCGCATATATTTCATAAGCTCATTCAAAGTAATTTCAATTAAAATTGGAAATCAAGTTAAATGCAAGTCGCCATTTACCCATTTACCAGCTCGACAAAACCAGAGCTCCAGTCGCTGTGGAGCCCAGGCATGCTGCAGCCTCTGCCTCGGCGCTGCCTGGAATCCAGTTCCGTCTCCCGCAACACAGTCTTCAGTTTTCAGTCCACAGTCTACAGTCGCTTCTCATCCTCTTGTCTGAGCCAGGCAAAGCGCAGCAAATGCATTTAGCCATTTTGGGGACGTGGCTGACAAAGTTGTTGCTGTTCCTGTTGTTGCTGTTCTTGTTGTTGTTGGCGCGTAGCGCCTAAGGGCTTCAAGTATTAAGAGTTCCATACAAATCCATGACTGTGCCATGGCTCATGAGCCGTACCCATTTTCCATTTCCGTTCGGGAAATAAATGTGTACTTTATCTACAGCTCGAAATCAAAGTTTTGGCAGCAACATGATCAACTCAAATAAGCTGTGTATGTATATCCCTTTCTTAATGATCGCTTATAGAGTAGCGCGTTCAGCTAATCATATATCTTTACTGTAAACTCAAGGGCATTGTACATATATGTATATCAAATGTACTTACGTATGTGAACAGATCATGAACATTTTTGAGCATACTTGACAATTTGTCATTCAAAAATGTTTCTGTAACTTTCAGATAATTTGAATTCACTCTTCAAAAAGCTCATATTCAGTTTCTCTCATCACAACAAGTGCTGTATCGATTGCATTCATAAAATCTCTGAGCAGAACGCCCATCCTTGTGCGAATATGCACCAAATATAAGGTAGAGACATGTGTTTTAAAGGGTTTCATTATTCTTTAATAAAATATGAACTAAAACGATTAAAATTAAAAAGATATAAATGTACGGAATATAATTACATAGACCTTCTGCCCATCATTTTTTGATCGCTATTAAAATTTGTAGATCTTCCTACCAGATTGCCTTTATTGGTATAGCCGTCTATAAAGCCATTAATTGTAAGCTTTTACTTGATATCGATCATACGTATATATATACTTAGAGGTCGTTTAGTGGAATTTCAGTTTCATCTATTGCTAAGCCTTTAGAATCTCGAACCTCGAACCTTTTTCTTTTTCATTCCCTTTAGTCAGCAGTGAAATTTGTAAATGAGACGCAAGAGAGGAGCATAAAAATTAAAGGAACACCAAAAACGGCACACGGCAGTCGTAAAGTAAATGGTCAGAACTCGATGTTTGACCGTCGAATGCCAAACCCAGATGCCCAGATATCTCCCTTCCCCTCTCTCGCATTCTCTCTCTCTCTCTCTCTCTCTCTCTCTCTCTCTCTCTCTCTCTCTCTCCCTCTCTCACTCGACTGGCTACAGCGTCGATCGGCTTGGTGTGGTGAGGAGGGCCCTCTTACGGGTTGCGTGTCTTTCATTTGGTGACATTCTCGTCGCTGAGTTGTTGTTATGGCCAGGAATTGTTGTTGTTGCTTGTCATTTTGAAAATTATATGTCACACTTTTGGCGTTAAAACCGGCACAATGCCAGAGCTGGAGACGCAGCGCGACGACCCGCCAGGCGACCCGTTTTTAGAGTCCTGATTTTTATTGTCATGTTTTGATCTTTGTTTTTATTTTTTTCCTGTCCATATTTGTTGTTGTTGCTGCGGCAGTTGGTTTTGGTTGATGTTGTCGTGGAATGCGCATAAAAATTTTTATGCTGTCAGCGCTCGACGTCTGCTCAAGTTCAGCTTGCACTTTTTGATCACACACACACACACACATACGCACAGTTTATTTTTTATGCATACACTAATTTGTTTTAAAATAAAATTTAAATTTGACCGAGCTGTGACATTTGCAGACAATGAAAGCATCAACATTTCCATGCCCCATTTACTCAGCGTAGCGTTTAATTAGAAAATTGGTAAATTTGTCAGCGGCTCGTCATGAAAATCTGTGGGTCTCTAGTGTGGGTGGTGCTGCGAGCTCAAGAGCTCGCTCTTAAGGTAGTCCATCAATCGCAGTTTATATGCCCAACATCCCGCATCTGTGGATCAGTCCAAGACAAAGGAATTTCCAAGCTGTGTTAATTGATTTTTCGTTTTTTATTATTATTTTGTTTTCTTTTCGTGTAGTTTTGACCCAAAAGCATTTATAAACGCTTTGATTTGATTTTCTCGTTTCTCGACTCTCGACTCTCGACTCTTGATTTTTGTTTTAGTCTCTTCCTCGTTAAAGTTGTCAATAAGTGCACCATTTTCGGCTGCTTATCAGTGAGGAAAACCTAACGAAAACGTATAAATACATAAGCTGGCAGAAACAATTTAAATGCTAATTTGTCTCTGACTGCGTTTTGTTTTCATATGTTGCGATAATTACCTCAAGTTATTCTCTTAGTTGCTTTCTTGATACACACGTATGCTGGGGAGTAGTTTGCTTATCGATGTGCTTTACATTAAATACCGTTGGGAAATTTGTAAAGAAATGTTAATTTCGTCGTCGTTGGCTGCGTGTGGCCCCGCACGACTAACTAATTGGTTTTCCGGCCAAGAGCTTAAATAAATTTCTGCCTAAATGGCAGATAAGTGCAGTCAAAGCGGCATCGGCAGCAGAAGCAACCTCTAAGGTAACATCGGCAACTGTTGCCCGCTTGGCCGAGCTTAACCAAGTTATTACAATTCTTGTCACCTGGCATGGAAATTTACAAGGGCCTACAAATAATTGAACAGCAATTTTCCATTTTCGCCAGAAATAGCCAAGGACGTGAGTTGTTCGAGTCGTGAAGTGGATCGTGCGAGGGGAACGAGCTGCAGCAGCAGTAGCAGCAAATCTAAATTGATTTTACACTGGCTGCCCGCAGGACACACAGGTCCACAAATGCTGAAAGAACTCCTCGAGTCCAAGTCGACGCAGATTAGCACTGGGCAACACATGTTGCTGTTGCTGCTGCTGCTGCTGCTGCTGCTGCTGTTGCTGCTCATCAGCAACGAGGCACGCAAGTTGTAGCTACAAGTTGTACATGGCATCGGGGTTGAGTAGGCAGTCTCGCTGCCTGCGAGATTTTTGGCGTTAAACAAAAATTTCTGTTCAACGGCATGTCGCAATTTTAATTGAACCAGCCATTAATTAATTTCAACACGCCACAATTCAAGGGTGAGCCAAGTGTCCGAAAGGAACAGCACAAATACGAACTGGACACGTGACCAGTAGCCATTCCATTGAACATAGTTGGTTAATCAGTTCGAAATTTGCCTGTAGACACAGATTATTTCAGCGAGATTAATATTCCTTGGTTACATATTTACGAATCAATTGATTGACATTTATTAACTTGATTGGCATTAATTATATTTAATATTTTAATAATAACACAGATAGATAAACTAAAGCTGCAAAACTCTCGATGCTTTCCCCCATCAGTATTTTCAGGTAATCAAATCATATTTAATATTAATCGCATTTTCTAATATTTTAGTAAACATTCATTTATTTTAATACTCAAACGCTTTTACTTTGAAATTAATAAATAATATAGTTTATACAATAAAATATCAAGTGGAATCTGAGTAATTGAATTGAATTGATTTGCTTTTGATGATTTCTGCTTAAAATTATATCATTTCTGTGTTTATCAATAAGTTAACATTGTGTTCCCGAGACTGATCGCAGTCTCTTTGCTCCTCTTGAGCACATTTCAGTTGGAGCTTGAAAACATTTTGATTCATGAATCACTAAAAACCATTCGTGTTCTTATCATGCTCTACATGGAGTGCTGAGCTGAGTTGTGTTCTTAGTCAGTTGTAGACCGCGTTCGAGTCCGAGTCCGAGCCCGAGTCGCTTAATACATCAGAGGAAGAAGCTGTCACTTTGAGAAGGCAATCTTCCACTTAAACTCGGAGCTTGCCTAAAAGTCAAGCTCTCTGTGAAGCCGAGTGCGCGTGGAGCCGTTGCCTTCTATTTGGCTGTGCTGTGTACAGAAGTCTAGCGCTTAAAAATGTTTTTTGCCTTTTAAGCAGCCCCACATTCCCGATCAGCTTAGAGCTCGCTTCCACTCAGCTTGGAAAGTCAGAAGCAGATGCAAATATATTGGCAACACGGTCGCCCAATGTGGCGGCAATAATTTCAAGATTGATGACCGCGTAGTTCAGTTAACGGCAACGATCGACAACAGATCCGCTGAACGCGCGATCAACCGTTGGCAGCCTTTGCATAAATAATAATAGACTTGTAGGCCAATTGTGCTAACATGGCTGGTGGTTAGCGTAATAATTCATTGGCCCCACGGTGGGGCCATCATTAGGCAGTCAAAACGGCTACTGAATTTGTGATCGAGCAGCCAAAAAAAAAAAAAAAAAAAAAAAAAAAAGAAAAAAATATTGCAAAGAGAAGAAGAGAAACACATAGTCGTTCGCCGATCTTCGATCGTCGATCGTCGATCGTAGATCGATTTGAGAGTCTGCACCTGAGCGAATCTTTCGCTTTGCAAATTGGGGCGTATTCGTTTGGGGATCTTGATAATCAACATTAATTGTGAATCAATGAATGCACGCCTTGGCCAATGGGGGCGGAGGCCTCTCCCAGATAATTGGTTCAAATGTGCGCAAAGCGCGTTGCCAAGTTTGTTTAAAAAACCATTAATTAGAGCGCATAATTGCTGCAAAGAGATTCAGAGATGCTGAGATTAATTGCAATATCGCAGATATGGCAGCCACAAAGTCTCAGCAGATCTTTTAGCTATGGCAGATAGCAAGCAAGGAATGCACAGAGTTGTGACAAAATATTGGAAAGTTTGCAGCCATAAATTGTCCTGGCTAATTGCAGCAGCCCAACGCTAGGTGGCGCTAGCCACGAGTCGTTAGCTGCCGTCGGGACCAACTAATTGATGGCTGAGCTCTTGCTGCAAATTAGAGATGAGTGCGTGATGAATTCTAAACGTTGGGCACGAATACGAATTTGGGAAATTAATAGAGGCATTACTCTATATGAATATCTGAACAATCAGATGCACATGTCAGTTACACATTATTTGGTAGAGATGAAATATGGAATAATTATTTCTCAATTGAAGCTACATTCAATAATAAAAAATATGCAATTTTAATGAAACAAAACATACAATTCAATTAAATAATAAGCAATTGCATTTGTTCATATAGAGAAAGATGTGTAACTTATGCACATACTCATATATCTTTATGTGTATGTATGTATAGATAGAAATATGCCATACATCTAGACACTCGTATATATTCACACCATAGCTTTATTAGCGAATAATATTATAAATTCTTCTGTAGCTGAGCAACTGAATTATTTAGTTAGTGTATAGATTTTCTACTCGATGTTCAGGTATTCTGACTGACGATATTCCATAATAATTCATTTACAAAAGACGCGACATACGGTTACTGTAAAAGACACTTGTCAATAGTATATACAAAATAAATTTAATTTATATATACATTAGCGCTTATTTGTATATATATATATATGGTATATTCCAAGATAATATATTTATCGATTTGATTCAAACTTCTCCGTGTCACGATAGAAACACGTAATGCAGTCACATTCCATCTCGCATCCCCATCTCGCATCTCTTTCGATTCTTGTGTCCCCAGAGCAGACTCCACGACGCTATCTATTTAATGTTTCAGTTTTAATTCTGCAGCACTTCCTGTAATTATATGGAGAGTGAGCGAGACACTCTCGAGCGTATCGGGTATATCGATGTTGGGCTTCTTTATGGGAAATTATTGCTATTTTTAATGCAAATACGCTAATTACAAACACTGATAAGCGCGCGGCTACCAATGCCAGCCAATGCATTTATCAGCCATACCAAGACTGTCGACCGAGTGCAAAGAGCCCAAAGACCAGTTGGCCAGTTGAGCAGTTTCCATTGGCTTTGGCACTGGCTCGGACTGCGACTATGGTTGGTGCAGTGACTGTGGCTGGGGCAGCGGCGCCTTTGGTCGCCAAACACCCGCGGCACAATACCTTGACAAAGTGGCACGCTTCCGCAATGTCGCCAGATCGAGCAGCTTCTAGTCCCCTCTCAATTACCTGCCAATCACCTCCCAGCCCCTCGCTCGCCCGGCTCGATGGCCCATGCTCCCGTCTGGCTGCAGAGCCAACTAAAATAAAACCGAAAATGAATTAAATTGATCTAGTTTCTTTATGGCCATGAAATGCTTCTGTGCGACGACAGACTCCGCGCTCGATGCTCGACTATGAAATATGCGGCCATAGATACGCCGTCCGCAGCCAGAGCCAGAGTTGGAGCTGGAGCCAGAGTTGGGCCTTCTTCTTGAGCTAATGCATTGGCAGTGCACATGATGAATTAGTTTTGATTAGGCAACCCCTTCTCCTCCATTGGAACTGAGCTCTTGGCATCTGTGCACTTTTTCAGTGTCGCATAGGTCGTTGGCCATAACTTTCGCTGATCTTGCCACAATATATCAGAGCTATTCAATTAGTCAAATGTCATGCGTGGTGCGATATGGCCCATTATTAATTGCATTTCGGCTTCCGACTGAGCATTGTTCATCTCATTTCCATTTCATTCGGCTACTCGAGCAATTCGAGATACAATTCTAATCTGTATATCAAGACTTCACCCAAACATGTTTTACGTCCATGTATTAGCTCTTTTGCCTTAGCCTCCTTGAATCCAACAATATATAATACAATACAGGCTTAATCACAAACTAAAAATAATACAAATAATAACTAATTATATGAATAAGAATAAAATAATACTAATAATAAATATTTATTTTCCATATTCAACAAACTTAAAATTCTTCTTTATTGCAAAATTGTTTCCGCGGAATAAGATATATAATATTTGTATTTCTATATATATGTCAAGATAAAACTGCCTTCGAAAGGTCTCATCGAAATTGTGTAAATGTGAGAGAAAAGTTGTAAATATGATTTCAAGCAAAAGTCAAAAACTTTGCATTAGTTTTTTTTTTTTTTTGAATCTTTTTTATATATTTTTTTTAAGGTCGTGCGGTTGGTATTGTTGGTTCGCATTGGGAAATGGAAAATGCAATGGTGTCTCGTGTTGCATGTGGCATGCAAAGTTGGGCTGGTAACTGCCAGCAATTCTATTCATTTAAAAAATAAATCACTAACGGCTACTCATTAGCTGTTAGCCAAAGATATTAAGCCAAGGCCCAGTAGAGATTGTTCGCATGACATTTTCTGGCTGGGACCAGGCTGGTTGCCGAGACTCTCACCCGGTCGCCGTTCGCGTTCGCGTTCGCGTTCGCTGTCTGGCTGGAGAAAAGGAGACTCATCAGTTGGGAAGTGACTGGCGACACCTCGCCAGTTGATGGGCGACATGTTGGGCTCCTCTTTGGCTGGGTGGCTGCGCCGTTAAATGCTGGAAAGTATTTTCGATCGCCACGTTCGAATTTTGACTGAGATAAGAGATCGTGTGCAGTACGATCATATATTGGCGCTACCGAACGACAAGCTGGAAATTGTCGCCGCTTATCGAGCCGAAATCGTAATCAATTTGACAACCATATCTGTGGCCTGCCATCGAGACACCTAAACAACTCCAGTGGCGCACTTAGAGCGACATTACACCGATGCCCGGGATGCGAATGGGTAGTTCATCACCTGTTCGACTCGCAGGATTACTACAGCTGGCTGACTCAAATAATTTTGTTTGCGCCTGTCATAAACGGGCCAAACTTGGCTAACTGGCCATTGGTAGCCACAGCTCGCGGCTCAAATTGTACCGCAAGCACACAAATCACAAAAACTGCTCCAGCTGTAGCTGAATCTGAATCTGAAGCTGACGCTGAATGTGAAGCTGCAGCTGCAGCTCCTCCTCCCGATGCCCGCCCAGCGATGATTGCTGCGCAGACAAGAATTTCTAGTTTGAAGCGAAGGCAAACCTTAGCTGTGGCAGACCAGGCCAGGCTAGGCCAGGCCAGGCCAGGACGGGGCTAGGCTTGACCAGGCCGAAGAAGCTGCCGTGAAAGCATTTTGCATTTTAATACTCTTGCTGAGCGTAGCTAACTTTTTATAAGAGACAAGCAAATGTGAAAGCAGTCATTGAGGGAACTTCAGAAATTGTACATTACATTATAGGGATATAAAAATATATTAAAGAAATACCGAGTAATAATATATATGTCTCTATATATATATACTAAACATTAGTATAATAAATATTATTGCCTCTAGTTAAAGTATTTGCATAGCCTAATATTATATATGAATTGAATTATGTAAAATAGAATATTATCGTAAGTTATTTGATAACAGTAATAATTGCCCATTCGATATATTCGATAATATATTGGACTCGGAGTTTAAAAATAAATGTGTTAGGGATCCGTAAATAACATATGAAAGATGAAAAAGCTGCTTTGTATATATATTTATTTGTAGAATAAATTCCAAGAGACTGAGTGGTAAAAGAAAATAACTTGATCAAATTATACTTCGTCTAGGCAATGTGGCAAGCAAGAAATGGTAAGGGTATTTGGAATGCGGTTCGGTTGGATTTGCTTTCATTTCTCGGGCATTTTTACGATAGAATTGCGCTCATAACTTTGGTCGGCTAACGTCGCGTCGCATCGGCTGCTTGTCTTTGCCGGGCTAGGCAAAACTGAAGAATTTCAGGCCCGACATGCGCCTGTCGCTGCCGGCTGCCGGCTGCCGGCTGCGCAGTCGACGTTCGGCACGAATAGGCGCGGGCGGTGCGGGTGACTCAGTTAGGGGCAGCGGCAACGGCAACGGCAACGGCAGCGGCTGCGGCTAGCTTGGCTGGGTTCGCTGGTCGGGCGACTTTCGAGCGCGTGTGGCTGCCACCAAGTGGAGGAGCGCATCGTTTTAGAGTTTGGAACATTTCATTAGTTTTGAGTGCCGGCATATATCGTCGATCTGGTCGCTGGTCTCTGGCCGACGACGCGCCGTCTTCAGCTCGACTTTGGCTATTATTTTCAATTTTATTGCGGGCTTTTATTAGCGCTCTGCATTTCGTTGCTCATACCTGCAATATGGACAGTGCTTTATATGGCATTGAGATATGCCTGATTGAAATGTATGTTGCTGTAATTTATATGGCCATAGTGAAAGACACATCAAAGTCTGAATTTTCTCTGTTTTATTTGTTCAAAAAGTTGTTTGTTGCCAAATTAGCATATTGTTATTATCATTTTATATATGCATATACTATATGTGGTACATATTTATTTAGTTTGTATGGTAGAATATACTGACACAAAATATAAACTTAGATCTACGAATATATACATATATAGATACACACGCACTTGTGCATGCATCTGTATATACATATGTATATAATATAGGTCATACAAGAGTCGTTGATAGCAAAAACTTATACAGCTACAAGTTCGAGTGAAATTGATATATATATATACGTAAGTGTGTATACATACATACATATGTACATATGTCGTACATAGTATTGAAGGGCTGTCTTATAGATACTTCTGTACACGTGTAGAGTGTTAGAACTAACCCTTCAAAGTTCTGATTCGGAATGCTTAAGATTAACGCAGGGACAGTCTTTAAAATTAGAGATTAGAGAGAATTGAGAGATCTTATTGTAAGTCTTGAAATGTACTTGTACTCGTACCTCTCCTTAACTAATGTGCACACTTAGGACATTGAGAGAGAAACATTAATACTGAATTCAAGCCGAGTGAAATATCATATGTAGGTATGCATAGCCTAACACGATCTTAGTTTGTTCTATGAGTAACGCACACATAAAAACGTAAAAACGTTTGCAATGCAACATCTATATATCTATAAAAACGCAATTGTATTGATTTCTATTCTATTCTGCTTTACTTTGAGCATTTGTAACTAATTTAATTTAATATATTTGCAATACTCGTCTCTTGATTAGCTACAAATAGTTTTCAACTAGCTAAGAATGCATCAATAAATACATTTATCCAAATGTTCCAAATTCTGAATTCTATCCAATCTATATATTTGTTTATACATATACATATACATATACATATATATGGAAGAAAAACTGTCCATAAGCAACATCAATAAATAATTCATTATTGTTATTATTATTTTTTTTGTTTTTTTTTTCCTGTGATGTAAGTATGTACATGTTACATTCAAATATGTGGAACATACATATATTTTGTTTTTAGCACTTTTTCTTGTAGTTTTGAATACACGAGAATTAAATATTTTGACATTGAACCATGCATTGAATAAACAATATAAATCACAACGTTTTTAATTTCAGATTTAATTCAATTCATTTTTTTTGTTATATATATATATATATTTCTTTTCTTTTTTTTTGTGACAAATATTTTTGATTTCTTTTTTCAGCTTGTTTTTAAAAATTTGTTCAGCTCAAATTTCAATTTTTTGTTTTGTTTTGTATTTTTTTTTATGGCACATACGTTTATTCTTTTTTGAAGGCTCTTTGCGACCTGTTTTACTTTTTCGTCAGTTTTGTACATTAAAGACATTCAAAATGGTATTTCTTCTTATTGAATATGCTATCGGTGAATCAATATGAGTTACCAAATTTCTCTTACTATAATAATAACTATATCGGAACTGGCAAATTGTGCTCGTTCCGGGCTTAAATCTAAGTTGTGTCTCATGCCAGCGGCTATGCAAAATATGCTCGTATCATTTAGGCATACTTCACTGTAGAATAAAATATGCAGCTCAAACCATTCGTTCCATTCGTTATTCAGCTATCGTTGCTAAAGTGGCACTCGAGTTCCATGTAGTTTCTAACTTTACCTGGTTCGTTCGTTAGACTCTTAAGGCTAGATGATTGACTCATATATACATATACATATATATATGCATATATATTCATATACTCAATATGTATGTGATACTGAAAATGAATATGGGAAACGAAAGAAATAAACCAAATATGTTTTGTGTATTGTTTTTTACTGATTTTCTTTTTGTTGTTGTTGTTTTTTTTTTTTTTTTTAAATTGTTATATATTTTTGAAAATAAAATAAACTAATTATAAAAAAGGTTTCAACTTAGACTTAAAGCAACTTGAAACTAAAAACTATAATATATATATTTTAAAAATGATTTCCTTTTTGTTTCTCCACAATTATAATTAGAATTAGATTTAAATTATTGTTGCCGTTGATTTCGAATCAATTAAGGAAGTACAAGAGGCATTTTCAACACGTGATTCACAATGCAATTTTAGTTAAGCTTAGATTTTTTTTGTTTTCAAATAATAATTTATATAATTAATTGTAATTTGTTGCACAAGTTAATTTGTTTTGTTCTTCTTCCTTACTTAACACACATTCAACTTAAGTCCTTAAGTCCTGTAACTTATGACATGCACAAAAATGGCTGCTTTATCTCTTAGCTTAATACAAAAAATGATATGCTAAAGTTTTTTTTTTTTTAATATTTTCTTTCTTTTTTTGTTTTTTTTTTTCCGTGTGAGTGTGTGTGCGTGTGTGTGTGTGTGTTAAACTTAAACACTAAGATGCTAAATAAGTTAATAAGATACTTTAAAATGCTTAACTGCAATAAATTAGTTTCTCGTGTTAGAATTCTCATTTGTTTTTGATTTTTTTATTTTTTTTTATAGTTTTTAAATGATCATTAGCTACGCAAAGTTGAAGGGGATTATAATTGTATTAAAAATTAATTGTTTTTATTTTATGTTTTATGTTTTTAGTTATAGGAAATTAAAATTAATAATTATTACACATGAGATCACAGTATTAGAGACATAAGTTAAATATTTGTAAATATTATTTTTCCTTTTCGCTTTTTTAGTTTTAAGACTTTCATGGGTTAGTAACTATGCTTTTATTTTTGTTTTTCATTTTCTTTTTTGTTGTATTTGCATTTGTATTTGTTATTGTTATTATTATTATTATTTTGTTAGCTTAGTGTGGCTGGTTGACGCGCTCCAGTTTAGTGTTTAAGATTATATTTAGGCTATGTTTAACATATATGTCTTGCGTAGATTTTGCTGCTAGCACAACCCAAAAATTACGGCTACAACTTTTGTAATTATTTAGCTAATTATTTATCTCTTTTTTTTTCTGTTTGCTATTTTTTTTTGCTTTTTGCATTTTTGTTTTTGGTTTTTTGTTTTTTGTGTGTTTGTTGCTTAAATTCAGCATCTGCGATTGATTCCTGCATGAGATAGGTAGTCGAAATTGTATTTTCTTTATTATTTTTTATTTTGTTGCAGTTTAAAGGCCCTGGCTGCACGAGTCCTGACTGCACAGTAAGAGCTCGCTCGAGCCTGGACTAGCCATCACATAGTTGAAGTCCAGCGAGCTAGTCAGCGGCGACAGGGTCTCATAGTCGGACGTCAAGGTGAGCTCGAACGACTCCGGACTCTCGTCGATGTCAATGGCCAGGCTGAGATCGATGCCCAGCTCCTCGTAGTCCGTCGGCCGGCGCCGCCCGCTGCTGAAATCAATCGAAGACGTTGAGTTCTCTGTGGCCTACATGCTGGTCGCGCTGGAGGTCACGTTAGCCAAATCGGCAGCGTGTAGCAGGTGGTGATGCTGGTATTGCTGGTGCTGCTGCTGGTGATGTTGCTGCTGCTGCAGTTGCTGTTGCTGGGCGGCTGCAGCCTGCTGCTGCTGCTGCTGCTGCTGTTGTTGCTGCTGCTGGTGCTGCTCGCGACTCAGCTTGGACTCCTTCTTGATGCGCTGCTTCAGGTGCACCTTGGCGTGGCGCTTCTTCTCGTCGGAGCGCGCGAACTTGCGGCCGCAGATGTCGCAGCTGAAGGGCTTCTCGCCGGTGTGGGTGCGAATGTGGGTAGTCAGGTGGTCGCTGCGGCTGAAGCTGCGCATGCAGATGCGGCACTGGAATGGCTTCTGGCCCGTGTGGATGCGAATGTGGCGGGTGAGCTCGTCCGAGCGCGAGAAGCGCCTGTCGCAGTTCTCCACGGGGCACGCGTACGGCCGCTCGTGCACGGGCGTCTTGCTGGGTCGGTTGGGGTACTTGCGGGGCTTGACGGGCACCAGCTTCAGTGGCCCACTGCTCTGCTGGTAGACCTGTGACAATATCTCGTGTCCCTTGCTGGTGGATGGACTGTATTCGGCCAGCTGCACGGCGGCAGCAGCTGCGGCAGCGGCAGCAGCCGAGGCGCTGGAGTAGCCCGTTCCATTCGAGCTGGGCTGCATATCCGTGTAGGTCTCCTGCTTGGGTATGAGCACGCCGAGCGCGGCGTTGCTCGAGCTAGCCGAGGACGTGGGCCCAGGCAGCACCAGTGTCTGCTGTTGCTGCTGCTGCTGCTGTTGTTGCTGCTGCTGAACAACAGCTGCAGCCGCCACATAATCAGCGGGCGTGTCCAGCCACTGGTATTTGGGCGTGTTCACGGATAGCTGGGAGCGCACGGCGTATTGCTGCTGCTGCTGCTGCAGTTGCTCGTGGCTGCTGTGCAGCTCGGCGAGGCCCGCAAAGTTGGCGGTTGACACTGTGCCGCCCGTATAGAGCGACGTCTGCTTCAGGGGCGTGCAGTCCATGCTGAGACCCAACAGCTCGGCATGCTGTGCCGCAGTCACCGCAGCGCGTCCATCATCATAGGGCGATGGAGTGGCAGCGGTTGCTTGCTGCTGCTGTTGCTGGTGTTGCTGCTGCTGCAGGGCATAGTGGGCGGGCAGACTGAACATGGGCGGCTGGAAGAGCGACTTGTCCGGGCTGGGTAGGCCCCAGCTGTTGCCCAAGCTATTTGATGGCGGCGACATTTGGCCGGGTAACACACTCAACTGTGGGGAGGCCAATTGCTGCTGGTGTTGCTGCTGTTGCTGCTGCTGATGCTGCTGCTGCTGCTGGTGTTGCAGTTGTTGGGCAGCGCTCATGGTGTTGTTGTTGGTGTTGCCTGTTGTGGTGAAAATGGCACGATATGAGATTTTACCAGGCAGTTGTTGTTGTTGTTGTTGTTGTTGTTGTAGTGCATGTTGTTGTTGATAGTGTTGCTGTTGCTGTTGTTGGTGTTGTTGCTGCTGCTGTTGGTGTTGCTGTTGCTGTTGTTGTTGTTGTTGGTGTTGGTGTTGATGGTGATTGTGATGATGATGATGATGATGGTGATGATGTGGCAGTTGTTGCTGTTGTTGTTGGTGTAGTATTTGGTGTTGTTGTTGTAGTTGGTATTGTTGTTGGTGTTGTGGCGAGCTCATATGCTGCTGATGTTGTTGTTGTTGTTGTTGTTGTTGTTGATGACTGTGTTGACAGTGACTGTTGTTGTTGTGCTGCAGCTGTTGCTGTTGCTGTTGCTGTTGCTGTTGTGAGTGTGTGTTGTTGCCAGCTGCTGTTGTGGTTGCCGCTGCGGGCGAGCGAACGCTTTCAGTGTTGCTGGCATCGCTCGCCCTTTGCTTTGCTGTTGCTGTGTCGGTGCTTGTGGCTGTTGTTGTTGTAGTTGTTGTTGCAGATGTGTGGTGGCTGTTGTTGTTGTTGTTGTTGTTGTGTAGTGGGTACATATTACAACTATTATTACTTGATTCTTCCTTGACAATGGACAACGCGGGCGGCGTGCTGCGCTCCTCCTTCAATGGGCTGCAGGAGGACAACACGGGGCTGGCAGCGGACACCACTTGCGGCTCCAGCGACAGATCTTCGGATGCAATTGAGCCTGCAATGAGGTGCAAAAGGATTTGAGAACTTTTTCTAGCTATTGATCTTATCTAAGCTTAACTCAAACTCTTGATCGCAATAATACCCAATAATGCCTCTTCTTTTTGTTTTGCATTTTTGACTCGTTTCTGCCTCTGCCTCGGTTCGATATCAATCACAGTTCGCTTGAACGGCCCTGGCATTGAAGTTAGTGTTATATGGGCTGCTGCTGCAGCTGGGCGCGCTTTGATTTCGCGGAAATCGAACGACACGGGAGGTCGCATCATCGCTCATCGCTCAACGTTGCCACTGAAGCGGGCAGAGTTGCAGCTAGCGATGGCAGCACTGCACGAGCATGCAGCACCAATGGGCAGAGGGATATTGATTTAAGGGATATCTTCTTGGATGTCAGTATCCATCCAATGGCAAGTTAATATAAGTGGAACAACAAAAGCAAAGCTGCCACGTCGAAAGGATTGTGATTTAATATTCTAATCGAAATGAGACACACAATTAGTATGTGTCTATGAAAATATTATTAATTTCGTTTTCTATAAATTAAATGCAAAAGTCCATTTTGTGATATTATAGAAAGATTATGCAATTGACTTGTATCTTAAGACAAAATGAAATAGTCTCTCAGTCAATATAAGCAACTGGGTAAACTGGGGGGCAAAGTATTTATGAGTAATACAATTACATATATAAGAGAAATAAATATTATATGTGGCATACGTTCTGTATGACTCACGGGTTCGTCGTGTTTCACTCGTCACGCGCCCATCTCTAGGCTGGCAAAAGTGTCGGCCAGAAGACTAATTACGCGGCTACCGCTGGGCTCGCAGCCAGGCCCGTTCGGCGTTCGGACTGACTTTAGCTGGACGCCTTTTTCGCGTTTTGTTTTTTCTGTATGTGGCCTCAGCATTGCATGCTGATGATGATCATTGTCATAGTCATTAATGCCCCAGCCGTTGGCTTAACGTATTGATTGAGTTGCATTGCGCCTAATGTGCTGCGACATCAATCTCGAGCGAAGCTTTTGAGCGGGGCATGCGCTTCAATTCACAGAATTACTTTACATACATACATGTATGTACATACACATATATGCATATGCATATATTTAGTGGCTTTGGGAAGTCGCCTTAGTCATCTGCCATAATTAATGTTGACTTTATTTAGCATTGGCAAACGCAATTTTCGGAGACAGCAAGACAATGGCAATTGGTCCATTTGTTGCGCCCATTGCACTCAGCCAGCCACTTGCCACACGCATAACTCATCCAGTTGGCCATAAGTAATGCCAGCGGCCGTTGCCAAGTTTAGCGATTAAAAGCTGCTTTATCATTGTCCGGCAGCCAACTAGAAGAGAATTACGCGTCTATCCAACCCATGCGGCTCCAACTCGCTGCATGTTTTCTCATATTGTTAGATTTTTGTTGTTGTTTTCTATTTGCTTGATATATATTTTAATATATATATATATATATATATTCTTTTTTATTTTTTTTGCTGACAATTTGTTTGCAGCGTGGGCTGCTTGTCAGGCGACTGCGCCAAATTTATGAGTGCGTTTTTTTCCTTTTTTTCTTTGGCGCGTCTAATTTTTTTAGAATTTGTCTTTTTTTTTTTTTTTTTTTTGGGCTACTTAATATATTGCATATAGAGCTAAATATATATATTTAGGAATTTTCAGATTTTATGCATTTTCAATTGCTTGCGCAGATCCTAACCGAAAATCTGAGCCTGGACGACAATTTTGTTACAATTGCTTTCCGTCTGCAGGGCGAGCGAAATAAATATGACGCGAGCAATTAAACTCAATTGTTTTTGATAGTGCTCGGAAAATCTAGTATACTTTATTTGCTTTGCCTTAATTCAATTAGAAGTGTATTTCTTTCTTCTTCTTCTTCGTGTTTCATTTGTGCATATGTCATGCTCAGCTCCATGTACATATACATATATGTATACTATATCGTTGATATCGTCTCTGGACTCTGGCGTCGTATCTCGAGCCGAGTAAATTGCGCTCGAAACATTGACACTGAACGGAAATGTTTAATACATGTGCCATTGCTCTTGTTGTTGCTATTATGTATTATTATTATTATTATTGTTGTTGTTGTTGTTGTTTTGTTGAAGATTAATTAAGTGCCTTTTGTTTTATTGTGCAGTCTTAGAAGAGAGGTCTCTCTCACTCGCGCTCTGAATGCAATTGAATTGAATTTATTTGCAATTAATAAAACACATTTCACGGCTACTTTTATTAATAAGTCTTCATTAAATGCCCAAAAATGAACTCGAGCCACAAAATCGAAAAAGAAATGTGTATAAATACATGAATTTTTATATACATATATCTGTCTATATTTGCTTATTTATGTCAAGCTCTTCACTGACTCTTAACACGGCCCATAATTAATAAAAGAAATCACAAAGCAGAAAAAAAAGCCAAAACAAAAAAAAAATTATATTTCAATAAAATTGGTACTTGAAAATTTCGAATGTTTGTTTTTTGATTTTGAACTTGTTTTGCCTTTTCTGCTTTTCTGCTGAGTGAGTGTGTGAACGAGAGACAGAGAGAGAGAGACGGGGAGAGAGAGATGGAGCTGGCTTGCTTTCTGGCCTCCACTGAGGCTGATTTATGTAGCGGCTTAAGCTTGACAACGGATTAGTTGCATATTTAGAGTCCGCACAGTCTTTTTGGTGGACTGCAACTGCAACTGCAACTGCAACTGCAACTGCTGCATGTGGCAGCTGCATCCATTAGCAGCGCTCAGATAAAGAAACTCCGAGCAAAAGTACGCGCCTATCGCTGTCTTTTGCAGTTATACCCTAACATTTGGGCAGTGGTGGCTGTGTGAAGCTGTTTAAGCAATGAAATATTTTAAATACATATACATATCTAAAAAAAAAATCAGGAATATCCATTGCCTGTATATTTTCGTTTAATTTAGAATAGAATATTTGATTGCTGCATCTGTTTTATATGTATTTAAATAGTTCTTGAATTTCCTCTTTCTATATTCCTAAATATAATTTCCATTCATTTATTTCAATTACTATTATTATAACTATTATTGTTATTATTATTTAAATACTTTTTGTATTCACTTCATTTGTTGCAACTCAACTCTTAACCTTAACTAGTGAGTCCTGCTTATGCTTATATAAATATCTCATGAAGTCAGCTTAGCAATTTAGTCATGTGAGGAACTAATAATAATACAGACTAATGTGGTCTGCATAAGTCTATCTCGGAGTCTAATCACATCATAGTTAACGTGGCAAAACAATCTCTGAGCATGGAACACTCAGCCTCATTCAAATTATTGTAGAAAAGTTCAAGTCTAAGGAATTTCTCGGCTCTCTCATGCTTCACTTACCAGTTATTGGCGGTGGCTCAACCACTGTGGATGGGCCAAAGAACGAGGGAATATCGCTCGATGTGGTCACCGGCGTATTGAGATCGCCGGGCAGGGCCTCAATCAGCTGCTTGGCCTCCACGGCCACGCCGTGCTCGGTGGCTGTGACGGGACTCTGTTGGCTGGTATTCAACAGGCTGAGATGCGATGCTGAGTTGCGGCCGCTGCTTGCGGCTGCTGCGCTGCCTGCACTTGGCTGTGCTGCCACGTTGCCTGGGCTGCCGCCCTGCGTGGGCGTGGCTGTCTGATTGCGTGCTCGCAGCACCGAATTGTTGCTGTTGCTGTTGCTGTTGCCGTTGCTATTGTTGTTGTTGTTGTTGTTGTTATTGCTGTTGCTGTTGCTGTTGTTGTGGTTGTGGTTGTGACTGTGAGTAACCGCTGTCGTGTAGTGCAGCAGAGTCTGACCACTGCTGCTGCTGCTGCTGGCAGCCGTAGTTGCGCCGCTGCTGCTGCTGGCCGCGCCAAACTGTGCGGCGCCCAGGTAACTGGCAGCCGAGGGGCTGCCGCTCTGCGCCGTGCTGGTCTTGAACAGACACGTGTCAAAGCTCAGCACATTGAAGTGGGCCGCAGCGGCCGTTTCGGTGAGCAGGAATGCGTGATGCGTGGGCGCCACCAGGGTTTCAAGCCCTTCCATGATCATGGCCGCTGATGGAGTTCCAGGGGCTACGCCGCCTAAACAGGGAGATAGAGAGAGAGATTAGGATATATTAAGTATATTTAGATGGAAATGAAATAATTTTAAAAACATATTAAGATTCACCTATTACCTATTTATATATATAGAGTAACGAAAAATATTTGTATATTAATCATAAATATAAAAGAAATAATAAACAAATAAATTTAAAAAAATTTTAAAAATAAATGATTAGATAAAAATAAAATATGTATTATTTATTATTTAATACTATTTATTAAATACTATTTAATATTTAAGTGAAGTGTTTGTTATATATTATAAATAATATGATATACTAATTGATTTTAGTATTCGCTAAAGTATGTTTCTAATATTCAATTTTGCATTTTTAATCATATAAATATTTTATAGAATATTGTATATTTATTTGCATATTTTGGATATACATATATATATATAGAGTGGGCTTAGGCCAAGAGTAGACCTGATCATAGCATAGAGTATTGATCGCTAATAGACACATGAATGAGGCTCTACACAGCTACAAATCGACGACAATTATCGATTTGTGGACTAATTAATCGAGCAGTGTTAGTGCAACTTGTTGCCTGCTTTAATCGTTATGAATTGCTGTTGGATAAGGAATGTGAGACGAAAAATAAATAAACCAAAGCCTGCCGCAGCGGGTGGTGTCGACACCGAAAATCGGGCAAGCTGGCAGACTGTGAATTGCAGGTCGTCAGGCTGCTTATTTATTTATTTTGTGTTTGTCTTTAGTTTTATTTTATTTTTATTTCTTTTTTTTTTTTACAATTTTTAATTGATTTGCCATGACAGCTGTTCAATTGCATAACACGCAGCCGTTTAGCGCAATTTATGAGCCACAAACAGTTTAATTTGCCACAAATGTCACAAGTGTCATGTGTGGCATCTTGTCAAGACTTTCGCTTTTAGCCGCTCCAACTGGGAGCTGCGCCTGCGCCCACGCACCACTCACCACGCACCACGCACCACTCGGCAGTTGGCAGTTGGCAGTTGGCAGTCAGTGGTGCGAGTCAGTGCAGTTAGCGTCCCGCATTCGAGCTAAGCAATTAAATTAATATCGATTAAGTTCTTAAGTGGACAGTGAGAAGTAGAACGCGAGGCTTTCCCACAGCTGCACACCTACAGGCAAGTGGGTCACCCGCGGACTGTCGCGCATTGGGTCAAGCGTTGACCTTACGCAATGCCCCACAAAAACAACTTGAGCGAAGAGAAAAACACACACACACACACACACATATGAAATGCAGTTGCGCAATGGGTAATTAAATGCCTTGCATATGCCATAAACTTGGCTTATAATTTGGCAAACGGCGCTGATTTGACTGTGGCTGTGGCTATGCCGAGATCTCAAAGATCTCAAAGATATCCAAGATCTACGTCAGCTACGAAGCTTGTGGCAACTGTGGCGTCATCCTCGAGTGCGTCTTGCGTCGTCGTTCGACTTGACCGCGTTGATTTGCATTACAAGTGCACTCGTGTTGACAGCCAGCTATGCGCCAAAATAACTACCGTGCCAGCAGTTGTTGGCCAGCAGCAAAGCCCTCCACACACACACACACAGAGAGAGAGAGAGAGAGAGAGAGAGGCTATAGCAGCATCTGCAGCATCTTCGATCGTCTCGTC
Source organism: Drosophila koepferae (assembly GCA_030914345.1). NCBI lineage: Eukaryota > Metazoa > Arthropoda > Insecta > Diptera > Drosophilidae > Drosophila > Drosophila koepferae. The sequence goes on along the minus strand of JAUESR010000206.1, from coordinate 8,188,579 downwards.
TCCAGCTGGTTTTGCTGTTTTGGCACTTTTGCTTTTTTTTTTTTTTTTTATTTATTTTTTATTTACATTTGATTTCACGCATAATTTCCGTGGCAAAGTGCACTCGAGACGAGACAAGCGGCGATCGAGCGAGCGACGGAGAACTGAAATTACATTCAAGACAGACAAACACACAGACACAGATGCAGATACAGATACATCCATAGCTATAGCTATATAGCTATATAGCTATAGCTAAAGCACAGCGCGTGCTGTGTTTCTGTTTCTGTTGCCTTTGCTGTTGTTCCATTCATTCATAAAATTATGCGGCGCAGTCAATAATTTTTACAGTCGATCAAAGATTTGTATCTGAATGCGAGTAACACATGAATCATTCACAGCTCGAATTGTTTCTTTTTTTTTTTTATTTTTGGTTTTGGTTTTGGTTTGGTTTTTCTTCGTTTGGGTCGAACTGGTCTCCGTCGGCTGACTCTGCTCGATCTGAGCTCTGATCTTGGCACGGCATCAGCTTCTTCTTGTGCGCTTAATAACTTGGCTAACAATTGACACTCCCTTAAAAAAAAAAGACAGAGCGAGAGAGAGAGAGAGAGAGAGAGAGAGACAGAAAGAGAGAGAGAGGGGAAAAAAAAAAGTAAAGCTGCGAACGTTCAGGCCGTTGTTACGGCTGTTCGTGCCGCAGACATTTACATTTTAAGTTGGCCTACTACAGTGCGCATTGCCTAAGTGGGAGACTCCAGGGTTTGCTCTGCATTAACTATGCGATAAATATGTATTCCAGCTACAACAGCATCGATCTAATAGCTCGAGTCTATTTAATTCAAAAATACGCTACAGTCATTGTAGATATATGAATTATCTATACGAGAAAGAAAGAGAGAGGGGGAGTGAGAGAGAGATAGAGAAAGAGAGTCAAGTTATTTGACATTTCTTTAATATTGCATATTGAAATATAGAAAGAAATATTCCGGTTTCTTTCAGAATGAATGAACCCCGACGGATAGATACCCATAACTATATCGATATATTTGTAGTCATTACTGCATATCTATAAGAACTAGAATTCATATCTCTCAAGAATTTTATGATATTCTAGAATATAAGATCAAGCTGAATGGATATATTCCTTGCTAATGCCGCTACTCGCTCAAGGTTCAGCTTAGTCAGCGCACACTGTACTGAGCATACATAAACTTTATATATATATGGTAAATCTTGTGTGAGTCTGTCGCCCGTTTCTTTCACTCTGCATAATTTTGCATAGCATTTTGGTGTAGTAGTCGCCGTCTTAGGCGTCTTTAGGCAGATCGAGTCAAGATTTTTGCCATGAATGAATATTGGCACACAGCTTCGAGCCGCAACTCCAATGAGGAAGAAAGAAAGGGGAAAAAAAAGAAAAAAATCTATACAACAAAAATAAAATAAAAATTGTTATGTTGATATTATTTTAATTAAGTTTTGCTAAACCGGTTGCTGCTGTTGCTGTTGCTGTTGTTGTCGTTGTGTGTGTCTGACTGGTGGCGCAGTTTCATTTGGGGTTCTGCTCTTTGAGTGTTAACAATTCGATAGATGGGCGCCAATTTGTTTAGCTTGGCAAGTGGAGCCCGAGCTCGATGCTGACCCGCAGTCAAACGGAGTGAGACACGAAGACAAAGGCAACAGCAACATCAACAGCAACAGCAACAACAACAACACCAACAGCAACAACAGCAACAACAACAGCAGAGACGCAAACAGCTTCAATGCATCTTCGGTGCGAGCTGTGCTTTATTGTTGTTTTTAGGTATTTATGGAGGCCTCATTGAGGATTAGGTGGCGACCTTATCGACTTGGCTACTTAGCGGCTCCAAAAATAAATGCAATCTGTTGTCTTTTGGTTATTATTTTATGTACAGAGTTATTTTTATTATTATTATATATGTAGCTGTGGCTGTCATTATGCAATGACAGAGATTTGCATAAAGAGCTAAGAGATTCGATATCTTAAGCTAACCTTGGGCAAAAAGCATCCGAGCAAATGCGCAAAGGCCGAACAATTAACAGCAACAAGAATTCATGTTGTTGTAGTTGTTGTTGTTGTTGTTGTTGTTGTTGTTGTTGTTGTTGTTGTTGGTGTTGTTGGTTGGTTATTAACATAAAAAGAAATTGGAGAAACGCCTTGAGAGGCGGCGTCATTAGTCAAAATGCAAAAGACGTGCAGTAAAAGTATCTGGCAGCGGGCATAGATACAAACATGCAACTCGCATGCAACAGTTGCTGCAACAACTCTCTGCCATATCAGAGAGTTGGCAGATGCAGGAGACAAAGACAAAGTCCATCACTCACGCAGCGGGCAGCATTGGCTCGGACAGCCTGCCACGGACAACTGGACAACTCAGCCAACTCAGCCAACAAGTTAAGCAGTGCAGCAGCAGCAGCAGCAACAACAACAACAACAGTAACTACAACAACAGCAACAGCAACAGCAACATGGAAAATGTATCTTTTGCCGACGCCGTCTTTGCATGCGTAACACTTTGTCACACTTTTCATGCCAACAGCTTCGACTGAGCATGTTGTTGTTGTTGTTGTTGTTGTTGCTGCTGCTGTTGGTGTTGTTGTTGTTGTTGGCAGTGTTGCTGCTGTGTTTCCTCATGAGAACAATTAATGAAAATAAACAGCCGCAGGCACTAAGGCACCAGCAGCAACAATGTTCCACAAACAAACAGCCCGAAGCTGTTGTACCCTCTGCACGATTTCATTAATGTGTGAATATTTATAATATTCATATTAAAATATATGAAACTTTTCTTTTTTAAATGAGTAACATTTGTTGATACGCGAATTTGATTAACTATATAGAAAAATATCGAATATGCGTGAGATTCTTTTCTATTTTTGTTCAATATAAAATGCAAATATTAATGGAATATCTAAAAATATATTATAAAATCAAATTAATTATAATACAAAATGAATTTAAATATATAATATAAAGTATAAAAATAAATGAAATTATTGAATGTGAATTGATTGATATTAAAAAAAAAGAGTTAGCTTGGAAAAATTAAAAAATTAGCTAAATAACAAAAATTAGAGAATTGCAAGCTCGCATTTTGATCAAGTTTTCTTATTTTTTTTCTAAAGAATAATTGAAAAAAATTAATATATTTTTGGAAATGATAAATAAATTGATTATATCAAATAAATCATATCGAACTAGCTGAGCAACCAAAAATAATATATTTAATATATTTAAGAAAAAAATATGTGTATTAATATATAATATATTATATATTTTATATATTAATAAAATAAATTGAAAAAGAAAACAATATTAATTTGAAATAAATTAATAAAACAAAGTAATTAATATATTTAATATATTTTAAAGAAAAAAATAATAAAAATAATATATTATATATTTTATATATTAATAAAATAAATTGAAAAAGAAAACAATATTAATTTGAAATAATTTAATAAAACAAAGTAATTAATATATTTAATATATTTTAAAGAAAAAAATAATAAAAACAAAATAATTTAATAAGAGTAAAACCAAAATAAGATATATTATTAATAAACTCAACAAACTAAATAAAAAAAAAATAATAAATAAAAATATATCATTTTCTATCCTTGACATTTTATATTTTAATAGAATAAATTGCAAAAAAAAAAGAAAAACAATATTAAAATAATTGAAAAAATAAATAAATAAAAAAGAAGACGTATAATTTTCTATCTCATCAAGTTTATTTAGCTATCAAATTTTCTTGAAATGTTTAAGAGAAAAGTTTTCCTATTAGGTAAATTGGTACTTGCTGCTCGTACATAATATATGATAATAATATCTTTAATAGATGATATGCCAAAGTTTGATAAAACCCAATGACTTTCTTTGCAGATGAAGGCAAAGACAATCAACAGAAAAATAAAATGTGTAAGTGGGCAAGAAGCTTGTTCACTGAGCTTCAGCTGCGCATAGCTCTCACATTGGGCTCTTTTACAGGGTATACACATGTAAAAACAACATGTATGTGCATTTTTATAAAATCTGAAAATTATTTTAGTGGGCACTTAGTTGGGCGGGCGTCGCCTTTGCTTGTTTGGCTTGGCAGCCCCCAGCCCCAGAGCACCACAGCACCACAGCACCACTGGCCACTGGCTGATAGCTGATGGCTGGTAGCTGATGGATCTCTGTTGGTGGTGTCAAAGAGCCATTCGCATGGCGAGAGTGTTAAGCGACTCTTCGAGCAGCCGTCGGTATTTTGTTTTGATGTCATAATTATTTGGTTAAATACACATAAAAAAGAAAGAAAGAAAAAAGGCTGAAAGAAAAATTGTTTGTGAAATGCACAAAATGAAAACTGGGAAAATTGAAAAATTAATTTTCGACGAAGTCAGCAACAGTTGTTGTTGCTGTTGTTGCTGTTGTCGCTGGACATGGGAGGCTGCGTGTAAATCATTTTGCTAATTGTTTTTCTTTTTATACACACTTTTCATTTCAGCGTGTTTTTGTTTCTGTTTCTGTTTCTGCTTCTGTTGCTATTTCATTTTGTATTCTTCTTCTTGGCTTTTCACGTCTGGCTGCTGCCGCTGCCGCCGCTGCTTTGGGCCGCATTAGTTGGCTCCCTCTTAACACTTTTGGCGCGCTGTCCACGCAGCCGCCAAGATGTGCCATTAAATTGTAAACAAAAATATATTGTTGTTGTTGTTGTTGTTGTTGTTGCTGCTGCTGCTTGCGCTTCTCAAATTAAGCGCAAAGTGCAATGACAATAATTTAATTACAAAAACTGCAGCTAAATAAACAGCTGATGCGCAAGCTGGTGTGAGCCACAGATACAGTTACTACAGATACAGATACAAAGATACTCAGATACACGGATATATGGCTATATCTCATATAACTATATAGCCACTCACATACATAGTTGCAGTTGCAGCCAGATTTTGTAGCCGTGCCTGCTGTCAGGTGTGTGTAAATGTTTTTTTTTTTTGTTTGTCTTTCTATCTGGTTTTTATATTTAATAACGTGCAGAAATGTTTATTATGCGTTAAATGAATTTATGCATCATTCGCATGGCGAGAATCTAACAAAATTGCCATCGTTGCTAAGCTACAGATCAGAGTGCGAGAGAGAGAGGGGCATATAGAGTGAGTGAGAGAGGGAGAGAGGGAGGGGGCAAGGCATATTACTGTCTGGGCGCAAGTATTAAGGAAATGTGCCCAGAAATATATCTAAAGCTGAAAATTTAGTTGCACATCTGAGATATTCCTCAGCTAAGAATTATATGATTTGTATGAGCATCTATTGTATATATATTAATTTGAAAATATATATTGCTGAGTGCATGAAATGAAATTATTTTTTCAATTTCTATCAATTTATTATTATATTTAATTTTATACCTCATACCAAGATTTCACATTTAAAAAATATTCAATAATAAATATAGTGTAATATATAAATAAAAAAAAATCTTGTAGCTACATTGTATCTGTGTCATATAGCAACAAATATTTATTATTCAAATAAACACTAATTGACTCGGAATCAAGATATTCCACTTGCTTCCAGATTTATGAAATCCTGATTTCGCGCTGATATTTTCGCTGATTATCTGGCTGTATAAATAAAACACAGCATATAAATTAAATCGATTGTGTGGCGCATAAACTAGCCCAGAAGCTTGCAAAGCATTTGTTTATTTGCTAAAAGTTGTGTAAAACTAAAAACGTAAATGCCTAGTTTATATAAGCTCGAAGCAGCCCAATAGACGTTTTCCTTGTTAAATGTAATAATTAACGAACTAGCCATAAAATGTGGACAGCTATAATAACTGACTCACAAATTCGAAATTCGAAATAAGATATCATAAATCTTCCCGCTACAATCTTCCTTCGAACAGCTTGTTTCACTGTATTCATTTGTTGCTATTTATTCAAAATTCGAATCATGCAAAAAGATTTTTGAAAAATTCACACACAGAGTTTTCGTTCCATAAAAAATATTATTGGTTTGTCTAGAAATTTTCCATTGAAAATGGGATCAAAATTATTTGCACAAATTAAAAATGTGACAAGTGTTTTTTTTTTTTTATTTTATCTTACGACTTCCGCTTATTCAAATGCTAAAGTCTGATGAAATATTGCCTAAATAATCTCTATATATATATATTTATACAAATAAAATTATGTATACACTTTTTGTCAGTTTCCCAATTGGAATAGCTCGCATTTCATTCTCCAAGTTTTTTATGCACTAATTTATTATTCACCTGGATCGCAATGGCACGTGCTGAAGAATTCAAAGGTTGCTTTCCCTTTAGCTTAGCGCAATCCTATGGACTGCTGCACACTCACACACACACAGAGAACTACGCACACACACACACACACTGTGCACTTTTCACAGACTGTTCACTAAAAATGCTGCCCGTTGGCTACGTAAAATCAATAAAAATTCTACGAATGCCTAAGTTAACATTTTTTGGGGCAAGTGCCTTGAGTTAGCATCGACTGAAATTGTATTTCGTGTTTGGCTTTGGCTTTGGCTTATGCTTTTGCTTCTGCTTTTGCTTTTGCGTACGTCACAATTCACTGCGTTGCCGGCGCACAGATTTTGATTCATGAGATTTTGTCGTCTGTTCAGCAGTAGAATATCCTTTCACTCTCTTTAGCTTGGCTGATTGTTAGATTGAAGTAAACTTATTTTGTATTTTCAATGACACTTTTGTTTGCACAATATTTTGTTTTGGTGGATTTTGTAGTGGGAGAGATATATCTTTGTGTGTGTTGCCGCTTCAAATTATCTTATTAGAATTTTCTTTCTGCTTGCTGTTGAGCTTTCAAACCGTCGCGTTTGCTTGTTCGAACACAACTGAGGCACGAGATGTGCCCTCTTTTGGTTTTTATGAATGAAACTCAACATCGGCATAGCGGCACAGCAAGCGCAAGAGCGAGCGCGTGCGAGAGAGTGAGTGAGTGAGTGAGAGACAGACAGAGAGAGGGACGGGCACACACAGTGCCAGTGCCAGTGCCAGAGACATTGCCCCTACTTGGCAGCAGCTGGCACGCGCCTCAAAGCTAAACGGCGTCAAATTCGATATCGAATCGAAGACGTGTTGAGTACACTGAGCGCGCTGCATGGGGAACTCGCGCGTCACAACTCACGCACACACACATACACCATGGCGCTCACTAGCGGCCGGTCGGCTGCCGTATCCAATCATGTGGCTCGTTGCCTCCCTATGGTTGCAGCCATTTTCGTGGCGCACGCGCAGAGCAGCCAATCAACAGTTTGCCAGGCCTGTTTGGCAGCCACACACATCTGTTCGTGTGTGTGTGTGTGCGCGCGAGTGAGCTGTGGTGAGTTTTCTTAAGCGATCTCTCAGCGTTGCTCTCTTTCGACCGAAGGGGCACTGAGGTAAAAATAATACAACAGGTACCCCACTTCGAAGTTCTCTCTCGCTGTGCGTGCATGTGTGCATGTGTGTCTGTGAGAGTTTACGCGTCTAGTGTTATGATTTCCCAAAATACGTCATCAACGCTCATATAGCGCGACTGCGGCCCATTAACTTTTCAATCTACGTAAACACAATGAAGGAGCCACCGCCAAAAAATCAGCAACAAAATTCAAACAAATGATTCACTTGACCATTTATGGACAGTTTGCAACGATCTGCCGGATTTGTTTAGATCGTATCCGAAAAATTCTATATCTATAGCTGGCTAGCTGGCTCGCTGGCTAGCTGGGTGGCTGGGTCAGGGTAAGCACAGCCGGAAGTTGCGGTACATATTTGCGATTGGGCGGGTCAAGGAAGTATGCGAAGCAACACGGGCGTGTCAAGTTCGGGCATTATCTGATATATACTCAGCAGTTTGATAGATTTTACAAGTTGTTGACAGTTTGGTCGTAAATTGGATAATCTCGAAAAGGAAAATCTATATTTTTTCACTCCTACTCTGAGTGTTTGGCATGGAGGAATTCAGGCAATTCCTCTTTTTAAAAGAGTTATTTTGCGAGTAATACTTTAACTCTTTCACACAAAGAGTTATTTTGTGACTTATTTCTAAAATCCTCATTTATAAAACTTTGTATGTGTTTTTGCTTTGTGTGTTTGTTTTGTGTTTGCTTTGTGTTTGCTTTTAATTATAACCTGATTGAAAATAAGAAATCAAACTATTATGGTTTTGATAAATGTAATTAACAGGCAGAATGGGGCGTATATGACCATATAAATTATATATATTCTTGATCAGGGCGACGAGCAGAGTCGATATATGTATATAACAGGCAGAAGGTGGCGTGGATGACACTATATAGTATATATATTCTTGATCAGCAGGAAAAAAAATTTGATATAGCCATGTCTGTCTGTCCGTCCGTCTGTCCGTCCGTCTGTCACACTGTCTGTCTGTCACTATGTGTGTCTGCCGCGTGTCTATAACTCTGTGTCTGTCTGTGTGTCTATCTGTCTGTCCCTATGTCTGTCCGTCTGTCTGTCTCTATAACTGTGTGTCTGTCTGTATGTCGCTCTGTTTGTGTGACCCTTTATATGTATGTCTGTGTTGTGCGTCTGTCCCTCTGTCTGTCGAATCGAATTATATGTAGATCGTAATTGACCTGCTCTTCGAAAACAACCCTTGCATACACACCAACGCAGCACAAAAAATTTTGTTTTGGCAAAAACAAAGTGCATCGCTGACCAATGCACTATGGGCGCAAACACCGATTTAGCGGCATAAAATCCAACAATATTTTGTTATATTTTCTTATTTATTTCCGTAGTTCCATTTTAGAAAAGTCTAAGTATATGACTTCCCATTCAAATTTCCAAAACAAGAAAATCCAGATTTCTAAAAAAGTAATCTAAGCATATTTGCTAAATTTCAAGTCCATATATTTAAATTTTGAGTTTATGCCGCTAAATCGGCATTTGCTCCCATAGTGCAACGCAGCAGCAACAGTTAGAAGAAAAAAAAACAAAAGCAAACTGCGTCATTGATCTAGGCAGCAGCAGCACACACAAAAAAAAGGGTTATTTTTTTTGAGCAAGGCAATAAAATATCACTCTGAGGACAACAGAAAAACCCACAGTTTTTCTGTTTCTCACTGAGTGAAAGGAGTTCTTTCAAGCACATGCTGAAAGAGTTATTTTGAGAGTTTTATTTATAACACTCCATGCGAAACACTTATTTGTGGAGTGTTTGAAATCCTTAAGAGTTATTCGGGGTCTCTGATATTTATATACGAAAGTGTGTATATATGTGGTTTACTATGTTTACTATTATATATGAGCTTGAGATAAAGAATAAATACAATTAAGAAATAAATACATTACTGGATAACATTATTATAAATTATAAACATTGTAACCGTTGAGAATTTCTCAAAGTCCAAAAATAAGTCACCCCCATTCACGCTTCGGAAAAACCCACACAGTAAAACTTTCTAACTGTCCTTAGCGATCACGGAACAAAAATAATTCTCCTGCTCTCAAAGGAATGAGAGAAGTGAGGCGGATAACTGTTATGTGCGACCTAGGATTTTAGTATAAAATAAAAGAAATTATTTTCAACTTTTTTGTTCGATTTTATCAGTTTGGTATATGTTTTAATATTTTATTATTTATTATTATTTTTTATTTTATTAATTTTGTTTTTGTTGAAGTTTGCTTCATCAAACCCAATTTTTACATATTTCGATATATTAAATTTCATTTTAAAAGTGATATTAAAAAATCCTTTTATTTCGTTTTAGATTTAGGCATCCGCAGTCTCCCGTTCAATGCCGAATTTGTAGTTCCGCATTTTCATTTTGTTTATGCAACAAGGCGGCTCACGTCAAATTTCCATGCAACACACAAATTTTCCGCCTTTGCCTATTGACAGACATTTGCCAAAAGTATTTCATCTCGCACATTTTCCTTCGACGGGGACAGTAAACAAAAAAAAAAAACAAAAAAAAAAACGAATTTTCATGTGCTAAGGACAAGGTTGCACATCAGCAAAAGGAAAAGCAACAACAAAAGCTCAGCGAATTCCGCATTGTTGCAAAAGCGAAACATAAACAGAATGCCAAATAAACAAGAGAGAAACTAGGGGAAACGAGATGCGTAAAAGTAATCTGGTGGGAAGTGAACGACTGAAAGATACACTGTAATGCGTAACCAAATCTGAAATCATTTCGATTTATTAGTCTCTGGTTGTTCTATGTTCCTCCTACTTGGAGAATTAAGCTTTTGAAATGAGCGAATAAAATAAATCTTAAATCGGACTTTAACCAATTTCATGGGAGTTACAAAATGCAAGCTGAATAGTTGAACTGGCTTGCTCCTTGTTGCTGGGAATATGTTTACTATAGGGAATACGTTTCTTTTGCATTTATCACAGGGAATCTACCCGTTTCATCACTTTAACAAAAATATACTAATGAAGCTGCCAGAGAGAATATAAAACATTCAAAAATCGTCTGTGAGACGTGTTCGAACTTTATGCTGAATCGCCTAGTGCGATTGCGCCTGGGAGTGTGAATCGGGTTAGCCCTGACCATGACCCAAAGCCATTTACCCGGCCGGCTAAACCCAAGCAAAACATATAGACAGCGAGAAAACGTTTTTGTTTTTCTTTTTTTTTTTATTTTTTTTTTTTGGAGTCAAGAGTCATGGCAGAACGCCATGACCTAAAAATAAACGCGATACAATTGGCAAAAAGTTTTTACGTCGGCAAAGTTTTCTAACAGACGGCGCGGAATTACGTGCCGTTATCTGGTCAGATACATCGATATAGATACAGATACAGATACAGCTTAGAAATACAGGCAGAGATAGAGAGAGATATACAGATACCGCTAGATATAGTATATACCAAAAATAGAACTTTGCCTCATTTGTGAAAGTTTTTTGGGCTGGTGAGAATGCAGAGCGAAGCCAAAACAAAAGGCGTCGGGCACTATTTTTAAAAGCATTCACATGATGTGCACTACGAGTATCCGTTTTTTGGGCAGGCAGCGTGAAGGGGCGTGGCTGAGGCGTGGGGCGTGGGGCGGCATGCCACCTGTAGACCTCAGAGCGCGCTGTTCGTCTAGTGAAAACGAAAACTCATTACGCCAGTGGGCCAAAAATACCGAAGCCATTCACAGACAGAAGCGCTTTATGACGTCGTCTCGCCTTCAACTTGGCCATAAATAGAGGCTGCAATCTATCAGGCTACCGGGCCTGGCTATAAACAACACACAGCACAACAGTTTCGCACTGCAAGTGCCTCGTTTAACGGGAGGCTTTTCCCTGTCCCTGTCCCTGTCCCAGCCCCAGTCTCAGCTTCTCCCACGCAACAACAACACCAATAACAACAACAACAACAACAACAACAACAAGAAAACACCCATGAAAATGCATTTCAGATTCGCGCACGCGAGCAACCCCTGAATAATAAAATAAAGTATATAAATGAAGAATGATTACGATAGCAGCTGGCAAATACTCTGTATGAAGATAACCTCGTTGATTTGTAGAGATATTGAAATGCAGATACCCTGTAAAAAGGCTAAAAGTGATATGATGTGCTCATTTAGTAGCATCTCGACTAAGTGCTTGACATAAGAGTTTTTATTATTGTTTTGTTGTTGTTGATATAGCCATGTCCGTCTGACCGTCCGTCCGTCGGTCCGTCCGTATGTATGATACTATAAGAGCTCGAGACGTCATTCTTGTTTTTGTTAGGTCCGTATATTGTACGCGGTGTACGAGTTTGTTTCAGAAAATCGATATCAACTTCCGTTTCAGAGCTATCGATTTTAACATTTATCGAGAATCAGTTATAGCATTATATCATGTTAAAGCCTTCAAGTCTTCTGCATATAGATACTAATTTAATACAATTTCAATTTTTGTTAGATTTTGGATACCGGCCCCGAATTAGCACCATTCCCCAAATTGGGGAAAACGTAATTAAAATACTAGAAACTTGCAAATTGGCAAATAGACACATTTATATATTCTGAAAGTTTCATGAAGATAGTCCTTATAGAAATGGAGTTAGAAGCGTCCAAAGCAGGGTTCAGGGTGTCTCGTAGTCGAGCTTCTTTATTTCTATATGACAGATTTATTTCCGGTAAACTATAATATTCTGTAGAGCTTATGCACATGTAACCAAAAATGATTGTAATCATTTTCAATTATTCAGCCAGAATTGTATCTTGTTTCCTCTTTAGCTTTGTCGAATACACCCAGCTGGAGCACATTTTGATTGCAGGGTATGGAAAAGCGCTGATTGGAGCACAATAAAGTAATGTTTTAGATGTTTGAGTCGTTGTCAATTTGCGTAGCGATTGCTGATGCTGATGAAAAGCCGATGAGAGTCAAATGGAAAGCCCAGTCTCAGATTGCAGCTGGAAGCTGCGCATGGCACTTGGAGGCTGTTGGCTGCACCTCTTCCTCAATTGGCAGCGCACCCAGCGCCTAATAAACATTCATAAATTTGCTAACATTCATTTATACCTAGCTTGGCGAGCTGCATTTGTTGTTGTCGTCGCATTAGCAAACTAATTGAAGTTTGCCATGGCAGAAAATAAAAGTACATATCACTGGAAGTGCACGCGCACAGCAGAGTTCAATCAATTAGAAGTAGTTCGAATGAAGTGCACCACAAACTGAAGGCTCAGTGCAATTGCACTCATCTCTGCTTGCTATTGCGATTTATAAATAAATTCGAATTCGCGCGAAATCACCGAAATAGCAAAAGGCATCAGCTATAAATAGCCAACTATATCAATACATCAGATTTGCATTCCCCGAGTGGGTGCTATCTCGCCTCAGCCGTAAAAATATGGAATGTGCAAGCTGTAAACAACAACAAAAGATTCAGATACGAAGTAAATATTTGGGAAATGCGCTCGACTGATCTCATAAATTAATGATAATTGTTTACTTGAATTTGCTTGATGTAAATTTATTTAAAATATACCAGATATTAGATACAAATTTAATCAAAATTTAATATTATTATATACACATATACTAAAATATAAATAAGAAACTATTTAAGCGGAATACTCTTCACTATAGACTTTAGTCTTTTGAGTTGAGTTCTGAATGCATTCGATCAAGTGATTCTAGTCATATGCGCCGCATTGTGTGCAACAAGCACATACTTATATACTCGTTTGCTTGTACATATGAATGTACATATATCTATCTGCTCATATGCCAATTGTGTGTGTCGTGTGGGCTTTCTATGTCGTGTTATCTCTAGTTGAGAACTTTGTTGGATTGTTGTTGCTGTTGTTGCTGTTGTTGCTGTTGTTGCTGTGGCTGCTGCTTGTGCGTGGGTCAGTGGGGAGACGGCGTCTACGTTCGCTTGTTGGATGGCTGTTGATGAGGCAGAGGCGTTAGATAGTCGCAAGTCGCGAGTCGTAAGTCGCAAGTTGCATGACACATGGCACGCGCCTCAAAAATCCAAACAAAACAAACACTGAGACAGAGACAGAGAGACAAAGAGCTAGAAAGATAAATAGAGAGAGAGAGAGAGAGAGAGAGAGAGAGGCAAAGTGAACGCCAATGCCAAACTACTATATCTCCTCATACTCTTTCTCTCTCTCTCTCTCTCTCTATCTCTCTATCTCTCTCTCTCTCTCTCTTTCTCTTTCTCTCTCTTTCTCTCTGCTGAACACGTTCTCCATAGATACGTCGAGCAAGGTCCGCATTGCCATAAATGGTGGCCAGGCTGAGAGTCTTGTTAGGGCAGCGAGCGTCGCGTCGTCGAGCGTCTCGTGTAGGCTGCAATTAAAAGCGTATTGACGACTGTCGCATACTTTAGCTTCGATTGCATTGCCAGCAGCAGCAGCAGCTATCTCGGTCGCACGATTTTAAATCTTTAAGATACCATTTGTATGTTAGCCACTTGATATTATTGGCTGAGTGTGCCCTCTTAGCAATTGTTGCTTTGCCGCCAATGGGCGCTTTGTTAAGGTTTCCCCCTGCCCTTCAGTGGCTCGAGTGCTTGATTGCTCGATTGCTCGATTGCTGGCCCCTGATTTCGATTGTAAAGCATTTTGTTTGCTCGGCTGCCAGCTGCGCATTACGCAAGTCAACTTCATTTTCTACCGCTTAAATTGCAGAGGCTATATGGGCTATATAACCATAAGCAATCCGGCTATAAACCATTGGCCAGTGGGCGTTGTCATTCAGCGAGTTTTCGAGTCGCTCCATCGAGGTGTGAATAAATTTATGTACACACAAATACACCTCAACAATATATATATATAGGTAAATATATACTATACATATATCTGCTCTGATAATGCTTGATTTTCATATTGTAAATCTTTTTAGAAATACACTCACTTCTACACACATCTGCGTCTACCTACGTCTGTATGTATTTTATGCACTCGCTTTTATTATTTGTGTAAAATTCATAAATATTAAAAATGCTGTGCTAAACTTATATATTATATTATATTGGATAATTTATGAGCATCATAATATGCTTTATGGGCTTGGCATGTTGCCGTAAATTGCTCCAGTCAACACGAAATAGAGCAACAACACCAATAACAACTCGAACACAAATTCAAAATTTAAACACTCGAATTATCGAAAAATTTCCATTGGTCGAACTGGAGCAATGGAAATGAAATCTTTAAGGTGAGAATTGTCATAAATTCCAACAATATAATTTGATATATATTTTTATAATATTTGTGTTTAAGTCTGTTAAGGACTGATATACTAATTAGTTTTATAGCCAAAGTAAATTATGGCTAGCAGAACAATGCTGAACAACAGCTAATCAAAGAACGTTTCTCATATATGCGAAAGAGTGAAGATCCAAATTATTCAAAATATTCGCCAATTAATAATATATTATTTAATGTAAGAACTATTTAGTGATGCGCTAGTTAAATAATAAATATACATATGTATGTGAAAAGTCTCTGTTTCTATATGCTGTTTATATATACTTATTTCAGCGACACAATAATAAACATAAATAAAACAGATCATAAATTTGGAAATACAATTTTTCAAAAATATTAAAAAAATACAAATAAAAATAAGTAAGAGTGCTCTAGAAGAAGAATAGTCGACTGGAGGATATCTACGAATGTGGAAAAACTTTTTGCAACTATAAATCTTAAATCGATATTAATCGATTTCATGGAAACATAAATGTTATCGATATCGCATTCTCTCTACTTTTTGAAGGCTCAGAGATTGGCGTGGGGATGCCAGACCGTTGAGCATTTTCTCAAATATATAATATAATATAATTAATTATATGCTCTAAGCCAATTTTCAACTTGATAATAATATGTATTAGCATTGCGACACTGAAGGCCACAGATTTTAATTTTAATCAAAACCATTCATTGACGACATCGCGTATGCTTAATATTGAAAGAAATTCATTTACACTTGATATCAACTTGCTTCAAATTGTTCATTTTTACGATATATATATATATATATATATATATATATATATATATATATCGTATATATATATATATATATATATATATATATATATATATATATATATATATATATTGAACTTTACCGTTAAGTTTGGCAAGTGAGCTTTAGAGTTTTTTTTCTTTTTTATTTGCCACTTATTCAAAGCGGTCAGTCAACTATTAATTTTATAGCTCTCATATACATACTATATATGATTATAAATAGATATGTATATGCTGACTTTTCCCATTTGCCGTGCCCCTTCGATATACATATATATTAATAGATATATTATGTATTCTTTATTCTTCTATAATACCAGATATTGCGTTTTAATCTAAAGCTAAGTAATCTGAGCGTTGAACAGGATACCAGTTGGTATATCTTGAAAATCTCTTACATATATAGACAGACGGACATTGCGCAAAACGAATATAATATTTTCACTTCGTGCTCGAGTGTAAAAATAAATAAAAAAGATATTTTGATTAGAGTTTCTTAATGTAATCGTCCATAATGGGAATGGGAAAGCTAATCTGATAATATTTTATGTGCCAACATATAATTTTATATTATTTTGTTTGATTACTTTCGGGTCTCTCAATTCGAAAGCTGAGCCAATCTGTCTGGCCAAAGTATTTATCGCCTCCCACAGGCCGGCAGCTGTTGTTATGGCTGACTCTCCGTCTAATTGCAAACTTTTATTGTTTTCCGTGTGTACAAATATGAATATTCATGAATATAATTCATTCAAATGCACATGTGTGCGCGAGCATGCCCAAATAGGCATAAGCTGG
The DNA here is from genome assembly GCA_030914345.1 of Drosophila koepferae. Lineage (NCBI taxonomy): Eukaryota > Metazoa > Arthropoda > Insecta > Diptera > Drosophilidae > Drosophila > Drosophila koepferae. The sequence goes on along the minus strand of JAUESR010000206.1, from coordinate 8,172,339 downwards.
TGAAAGTGGGTCAACAAATTGCGCCAAAATAACTCGCAAGAAAATTAGTGACAAGTGCCCGATGGCAGATATGCCCCTTGAATGATGTCTTTTTGCTCTGTCCATCTAGCAGTACTCGTACTTGTTCCCTCTCTCTCACTCACCCTCTCTCTCTCTCTCCCACTCTCTCTGTCTCTCATTCTGTCTGTGAGGCCATGGCAATCATCTAAATATAAAACGCGTGCCTCATTCCACTAAATTTAAAAAGATTTTGATGAACATGTTTAGAGAAAAAACACACGCGAAATATTCATAATTATTATCTTATTTCAATTTCTTCGTTCAATGTTTCATTTCCCTTCTACGTACAAGAAACAACAAAACAACAACAGTTTGTGCTATAGAGCAATGAAAAAATAAAAAAGAAAAATTAAAATTGGATTAGCGAAGACTTAATACTCTTATATATAATCACATATATCAATTTATATATGTATAAAATTTGAAGCTTAGTCTAAAAAAAAAAGGAACATTTTAAATATCTGAAAAGAAAGTTTTTCTGTATATATATATATATATATTATTATTACTTAAGGAAAGTATTCTTTATAATTCATTGAAAGTTATTTTCGTTTTTTTTTTTTTTTGTAACTGTGTTTTATTCATCTCATCTCATTTCATCTTACCTCAGACGTATCTTAGAATATATACATATATATATATATTATATTATATTATATGATTATTATATTTCTAGCACTATCTGAATATTACGTTATGAAGGGAATTCAAAAAGAAGGCTACTCCAGGTTAGCTGCTATTTCCGTCTGCTAATCAGCTGGTCAATGCGTATTTGAGAGCGTGCGCCAATGTAGAACCTGGCTAAAATCTTAGGGCGGCATCATGCCTAAATTGGAATTACGCTGACCCACGCGCTGATTGTCGGTCTCTGTCTCTGTCGCTCTCTCCCTATTTCGCTCTAGTGCGAATTGAGGTAAACAATTAGCCGATTCCTTTGTTTAGAATACATCTGTTTATAGTTGGGCTGGTTGTGACGTGAAAAGCGCCTCGTGAAAATAGCAAAATAATTACAAATAGAATTTTTCACGTCAAGTACATAAATTCTACGGGCGCTTAATCAGCTCGTCTCGCTTTAGATGCTCACGTACGGCGGACAGATGGATAAATGGACAGACAGAAATGGTCAGATGGGCATGTGTGTGTGTGTGTGTGTGTGTGTGTGTGTGCTGATTGTGCCGGCTAATTATAGGTTTTAGTGTTCTATTTGGGCATCGCCTTGCGCCTCGGTCAAGGTAATTTTTGGGCACTCTTTATAGATGACGTGCAAAGCCTTGCGATACCCCTCACTATAAATAGCCGATGCCGATGATTGGGCAAGAACTGAGCATTTGTGCACGAACCAACTGCAAATATGTGTATGTGTATGTGTATGTGTATGTGTAGATGCATTTCTCAGCTTTTTCTCTTAGCATTTGTTTCCCGATTTCCTGGGATGCCTTGGATTCCACTTTAATGACTTTATTTACGAGGCGCACACAGAAATGTGTAGATATTTATATGACAACGACGGCCACAAAAAGTTAATCCCACTAAATGCCGTTTATAGTTTATAGCCCAAAAATCTTGTCCGTGTGAGCAAAACTGTCTTTTTTCTCGCTCTCCCCATCCGCATACCCTAGGCAAGGAGTATCAGAACTTTGATCTAGTGTGAACTGCATAATATATTATAGATCAGCATTAGACTTGTGCGAGCTGTAAAATAATTTAGCGCTTGTGTTTCACAGCCTTGATGTAGTTTGAAGTTGACAAGGAGACGTTAGAGCTTCTCTGCTTATAATTAGAGATTTTTAGATTATAATGAATGCAAATAATTATATATTTAATATTGAATCAATACTTATTCAAGCTGACTTCCGAGATTTATTTATTTATTTATTTCAGTAATTTGATTAGTGTATATAATATTCATTATTTGCAGTCTATATTTGATCTGTTAAAATTAGAAACTGTGACAAATGCAATAAAAGCGTAAGTTTTTTTCGTTTATGAAATTAAACTTGCATATATGTAGAATGTGTTTCCATTTCGGAAATGGTTGACCATAATATACTATATATTGTAATTGTATTTATGAATCTAGATTGTATTCCCTCTCATGATCAGCTAAAGGGCTTTATCTCGCGCGATTTGCATGGCTGCTGTGACATTTGATGTTCCCTTTTTTCGACGGCAGCTTCATTCAATGGGTTTTCTTTTTTTTTTTTTGATATGCTAACTCTTATCGTACATCAGTTGCGAAACGCGTCACAGGCGCGTATAGGAATAAGTGCAGCTAGGGGAGACATCGATAAGCACGTTAGCGTCACACACAATCAGATTGTGCGTCAATCGGTTTACTAGGTATGTATGACATTCTAAATATAGCCATATATATGTATATGTATAATCATATGTGTACTTATGTATGCACAATATATATATATATATCTATATCTATAGATATTCGGCCATGGCTACATAGCATATGTATATCATTTGATTAAAAGACAACTCGCAGCGGCGCGAAAGGCGAAAGGCCCGGCTAATGAGTGCTCCGAAGCATTTGAAGGCATCTTCTACTTAAGATCCATGACACACTTCCGCTGCGCCAAGTTACATCATTAATTTTCCGTGTTCCATATGGCTGACTGGCTGACTGGCTGACTGGCTGAGTTGCTAATGCTTTTCATTTGACAATAGGCCAGGCCAGCAAACGAAAACAAATTTGTGTCGTGTTTGCGCCGCGTTGTTGCCATTAATATTTCTCTTCTCTTCTTCTTTTTTCTGGTATGTGCCACGTCGAACTATCTGCAGTCTGATATAGCTTGTAATTTTTATGTTCGCAGCGCTGCTCAACAGGGGCAGCAGCTATTGCCCGGCGATGCTTCCGTGGCAATAAATGTATCTCCATCTCCATCTCTATATCTCTATATCTGCATCTGTATCTGCATCTGTGTCTGTATAGGTGCATCTTCGGGCGATCCTAAGTGTGTCACGCAGTGTTAGACTTTTGATTTCAGTTCTGTTTTTATTGATTTAGTGGCCCATTTGGCTGAGCGCTATTTATAGAGCTTGAAGGAACCGAAAGAACTGAATTCAGCTAAAAATCCATGACGTGCTCCGATAATTGCGAATACTATATACACCCCCAGTCTAATTTTAGACGCTCCAGACTGAGCACTATAGTTAGAATGTGTTTATTTGTTTTTCTCCCCGTGTGTGGGTGGGATTTTCGTGTCTCTAAGAACAGCAGCGGCTACTACGTCATTGTTGTTGTTTGCGTATTTGCGAATCTTTCAGCTGAACTTGAGGCGTCAGCGGGCGTTAAATACGTTCCGATTATTTATTTTCTGTTTTTCTCGTTTTTGGAAAAAAAAAAAACCATTTTGTTTATAATCAAGAGCTAATATTCGTTACGTGAAACTGTATAAATAGCTGCGGCAAGTTTTAAATTTAGTCAGCAGCGCACAAAATTCTGCTCAGATACACAAAATATCTTGTGTCTATTATTTGTTTTTTGTTTGCTTTTTCTCTTATCATTTGACGTGGCTAAGCCAAACAAATGGCAGCGCAAAAAAGTCAACTCAATTCTTTCCTTTTTTTTCGGGTGTCCGAATCGTTTCCTCGATTTTCCCCCCTTCGCCGGCTAATACAGTTCTCCAATTCTCTAGTTGCTGTCATTTTTCATAGCACAAAGTCGCGCGCTGACTGGGAGCCGGTGAGTTTTTTGGGGGCGACTTAAATCCCTTCAAATGCCGCGACATGTAAATATTTTCTAAAGTCGACGCGACAATCACAACAACAACTTGAATAACAAGAAGAAGAAGAAGCAGCAGCAGCAGCAGCAGTAGGAATATGAAGTCACATTGCATTGCATATAAAATATAATTTCATTCTATAAGAAAAATGCAAAGTGACAACATAATTCGCCAGTTTATCATAATCAAAATACGCCTACATTGTTCGCTGGATGCATAATGCAAGCGACAGGCGAACACTTTTCAGCCACACTTCAACAACAACAACAACAACAACAACGGCAACAACAACAACAACGGCAACAAGCCACACATGGAACAATGACACAGACGCCTGTCAGGCCAAGTGGCAAAAATAACTTCAAATAGTTTTGGTTGCAGCAAAAAAAAAAAAAAAAAAACAAAAAAAAATATATATATAGTATATACATATATATATATATATAACAATTTTTTTTTTTTTTAATTTTAATTTTTGTTAGTGAAAACACGAGTTTTCTTTTGCATTTCGTTTCCTTCCCCATTCCAGACTTTTTGGCATTTCAAAATGTCCGAGACGCACGGCAAATTAATGTTGAACACGTTGGAAAACAGTTTTGTAATGCGATCAAATTAATCAACTTTAATGCATTTGATACTAAGCGAAAGTCTCTCTCTCTCTATCTGTGAAGTGCTTTAGTTGTATTCTTTAAAATTAGCTAAGCAGACACAAAGCTAAGAGAAATAATAAAAACTTATATTTCTTTGTTTTCTTCCAAGTGACAACAAAATTAAAAAAATTGTATTTAAATATTATTAAATATTTATGTAGGAATACTTATTTATTTAATATTTTGTGTATAATTTAAAAACATGAAATTCCTGTTGTTTTTTATAGTACAAATAAATATATAATATAATATTGGACGTACTTTTGATGGAGCTTTGATTTTGATTGATTTTGAATTAGATTTATATTTTTCAATATTGTATTAATTTTATTTATTATATTATGTAAAAGAGATGAAGGAGAGCGAAGAAAGATAAAGTATTTTTTTTTTAATTTATTTTTATTTAATTATTTATTTTATTTTATTATTTTATTTTGTTTATCATATCACCCATAGTGATACCTTTAAGTTTTTCAAGTAATTTTTTTGTCATTTAAAAGAGGAACGTATTTCTAAATGACTTTGCATTGTGAATTCTTCATTTAATCTTGCTTTCAGTGCTAGTCTTATATGGCTTAATCTTGAGGCTTGAGTTGAGTTAGTCACATGTCACGCTCATGGGGCTGCTTGAAATGAAATGTCAAGTGCTTAAATTCATAATAATAAAAAAAACCGAATCATTTTATTTGCTTTGGCAGCGAGCAAGCAAATATAAATACAATAAATTCGTGTGGCTTAAAGACAAAATGCAAATATTAACGAGAAGAAAAACGGGTCAAGAGACAAAAAGCTTTTTCTGAATGAGCACGGGGACCAGCTATACAAGTCTTATATTATACAATACCCGAAAAACTTCGAGAAACCAAAAATTCAACTGACGAGCATTGAGCCATATTTGGTCAAAAGTAGGCATCACAAATTTTGGAGCACATCAATGCTGTTTCTCTTGTTTCTCCCTTTTGACAGTCATTATGCTTGTTGTTGTTGTTGTTGCTGTTGTTGTTGCTGCTATTCTCTTGTTCGTTACTCAAGTCTTAACCAATTTTGGGTAAACTTTGTGATTTGTGCTTAATTGCGGTTTCGCTTGGGTCGCCACACCAAACATGGCAACATTTGCTGCCCAGCCACAAAAACAAGTTAACAATCTCATGGGACTGCGTAATCATCATCAGCAAACGTGTCGCTGACTATTTTTAGCTGAATTCGCCATGCAAATTTTTTGGCGGGGGATTTTAGTTAGAAAGTCTTCACATACTGCATCGAACGACGGTTCTTGGCAATCATTTGACAACAATTGTATAAATAATATAATAATGTCATAAGCAAGTTTAATTTACGTAACATTTATAAAAATGATATTAGTTTTAAGATGCGCCTCAGAATAATTATAATATATTATTTTTTTAATAATTGTTTCATACCAATAATAATTATTATTTAATACTTGTAATTATTGTTACTATTGTAAATGTGTAATATAAATTTAGTTATATTAAAATATATTTATATTGTATTTATATTTCTGTCTAGATTGTATAGTTTATTTTGCATTAATTAATATATGAATTTTTTTTAATGAAAATATATATAAGGCTATTTATATTTCCTAATTTCTTAATAATATATTGATATATTTTTTTATCAATTTCTATAATTGAATTGGCTCCAACTCAGATTCAATAAATTATCTTGGCATTTTTGAGACTAATGACATTTGATATTTTTGTCTGGTATGCAATTGCATATTCTTGGCCAAGGGCTAGATTTGTGTTGATTTATAGGAATTGTGCTTTAATATTAGTTATTTACAAGTTGGATTCAAACATATACATTTCTTGGCAAATTTATGTACAATTTAACTTAAAGTAGTTTTCAAGGCAGTTGATTCCCGACTACAAATAGATTTCATTCAGTCGGAACTTCAAGGAATTCTCTTTGCTCACCTTGCGTAGGGCTTCTCAGAAATATATTGTTTGGCTTTGAATAACTTCGTACTGTTTGCAATTCGACGGGCAATTGTTACATTTCTGGCTGATTTTATTTTTAGTAACTTGGTTACTTACTTACTACGAATATCAGCTTGCATGAAGCTAATGAAAATTTATGGGCGGCATCATTTTCATGGCTTTGCTTGCGTCACAGACAACAAAAAACAGCTATTAGAAAAAATTACACCTGTTGTCGCAGTCAAGGACGCTTCGCTTTCGTCACAGCACACACACACACACACACACACACACACACACAGATACATAGCCGCAGCTGGGGTGGCAACGCAGGCGCGCTGTTAAGTATGCTATGATTTTTGCATTCATTCATAAAAATTTACCGGGAAAGTTTACGCAAGCAACGTTTGACATCAGCCCAGCAACCGGCAATTTTTAGCTCCATCGATTTTTGCTTCTGGCTACAACAATAGCGAAAGAGCGAGTGAAAGTTGCCTAGCAGCTCTCTCACTCGCTCGCTCGCTCTCTCTCACTGTGAATGTCTCCCTTTTAACTTTGCCTCCACCTCGAGTTCTCTCCATTGCTTCTCTCTCTCTCTCTGTCTCTCTCGCTCGCACTTGCATCTCTCTTTCCCCTTGACTTTGACTTGCAGCAATCAGACTTCGGTGGCCAACAAAGTGTGGCCCGGCTTGTCGCATTGCTGTGACGCCTTCAAAACCGGTGCACATTTATCATCGCAGCAGTCAGTCAAGCAGCCAACCAACCCGATTTGTTCAGGTCTCGCCACGAAGGCGTTCAAAATTAAAAGTCGCTCAACTACAACAACAGCAACAACAACAATAACGACAACAACAACAACAACAACAACGGCATTAAGTCGATTGCATTGCGCAAATGCGAAATGATATTAAAATGAAAAGTTTGCCAAGTAATAAACTGATAAAGAGGCGACGTCTGCGCCGTCTGACGGCGACATATCGCAAAGGTAACTTATTAAACAACATGGCGCTGAATCTTAATGAACTGCATAATGCACAGTGTACTCTCGCTATGTGATGCAGTTGACCATTGCAAAATATTGCAAGAGTTTGGATAATAAATTTGTCAATTTCAAATGTAAGCCTTGCTATATAAATCTAAAATGTATATCGATATATACATATATTCGTATACAAATGGCTGAGCAACTCAATAGAAACATTTTGATCTCACCAACTACTAAGCTTCATGAATATATATTGATTATATATTGATTTCCTATATATATATTGATTTCCTATATATGGTAGTGGTTCATCCTCTGACAGATGGCCATTTGAGGTATATAATAAATTAGATGTAGAATAATAGGAATAAAATAATGCTTTTAGCTTAGCTTAACCTCTTTTAGCTTTAGAATATAATAAATATGGCCTAAAGCGATTTTAATCAACGAAAGTACTTATCAATATTAAGTATAAAAACCCCAATATACTCTTTTTCTCTTTGAGAACAGAGTATAAAAACTTGGCATTGTACAAGTGAAGCAATCGAAGCTATGGTTTATAGTTATATAATTAGAGAATAAAATCAAAATAGATTCCTGAAAATTGCAAATTTTAATTGAAGGAACTGAAAAAATACAATATTTTTTTTATTTTTTTTTTTATTATTATATTTATGTTAGCTTATAAAATTATAAAATTGAACAATTTATTATGTTTAATTTTGAAATTTGTAGTAAATATATGATTGATATACGAACATATATCAATTATATTATATGCATATTTAATATACTTATTTTCAAATTATACCTAATATTATTTTTTAGAAAATTATTCCATCATTAAATGCCTAAAGTGCACACCGTATTCGACTAGTTGAAATATGTTTTGTTTTTGTCTGGCAAATAAAAACTAAACAAAATATACGCACAAATATTGCGATACACTTTGTTAATGTTGTTGTTGCTGTTGTTGTATTGTGGCTGCCTCGTTGCAGCAGATAAATGTAAATTATTATGTCGTAAATTTGTTGACTGCCATGTTGGCCAGGCTCTTTTGACATGAGGCCCCAACAATGCGCCAAGCGTCGATTTGCAGAACAAAAAAAATATATAAATATAAATAAATAAATAAAAAAATACATAAAAATACAAAAATGAATAAAAAGTCAAAATCAAAATTAAATGAAGTCACAAAAAAGAGAAATAAAAACAAAAATGCTTATAAAATGGCTTTATCGAGTCTATGCCTCAACCACATATGTATATATAGATATATACATATAGTATAGAATATAGATATAGTAAGTGTGTGCGTCTAAGGACAGAGGGAGAGAGAGAGAGAAGCTGGTGAAGCCAGATGGACGACGCACTTTGTGATCGAGTTGAGCTGGGGCGAACCGGATGCGATAGGCGTGTATCAGCAGCAAGCAGCAAGCAAGCAGCTTGTTCTTGATTTATTTGAGTCGGCACACGACCAGCCGACGACCACGTCCAATGCGATGGGCGTCAAATGACACGCAGAAAAGTGCAAGTTACGCTTGGCAGAGATCAGAGAGCAGACGGAGAGAGAGAGAGAGAGAGAGAGAGAGATGGCTAATACGTGGGCCAATATGGCAACAAGACGCGTGCCAGCATACGCCCAGCTAGAAAAAAAAGCAACACATTCTAAAATGTTTGTGAAAAGGTTTGCGCTGCCCTTGAACTCATGTTCAGGCAGTTGACCGACATTTTGGCGGTATAGGTGGGAGGAGAATATGCCGGCCGGCAGGCCTTCTGGCAGAGTAAGTGTGCATATGCGTGTGTGTGTGTGTGTGGGCATATGTGGGAATAAGCAAACAAAATAAGCACAAACACAACAAACAACCCCCGCAATATTCGCGACCAGACGCGACGACGCGACGCCGTCAACGAAAGCGTCCCCTACACTTGTCGATGCAAAACAGTGAAGAATTTCTCATACACACGTGTGTGTGTGTGTGTGTGTGTATAGGTGTGTAGGTGGCGGAGGATGGTCTGGCCGCTGACGTGAGCCGGTCGCGTGCCACTTTGTCCTACACATGGTCAGGTGGGGTCACTCAACTAGCGCTGAGCCCCACTCACGCTCCATAAACACAGATCCGAGAGTGATCTTTTGATCTCTCACTGTAGATCACTTGGAATGGAGGCGTTGCTCGTCGAAGCTGCCACGCGACCACGTTTGCCAAATTGGTTACTCAAGTGGGCTGCACTTGACACTAAGCAAGTTGTTAATACTAAGTTGGTGCCGGAAAAAAAAAACATCTTCTAATGGAATAAAAAGTATTTTCAAATGACAAAATGATCATCAATTTAGCTTTTGATCATCAATTTAGCTACACTCGAGATCAAGACTCGAAAGCAAGGAAATTAAATGAAGTTTGCATTGAGCCTTGACTGTTCATCCTGAACATGAAGATATATAGTATATATATATTCTTTATACGATCTCTCTTGCAAATTCATTGAATCTTTACTAAATTTAAATTTCTACTGCTTTATCTTGTTACTCAACTAGCTTCTGCTTGGCAAAAATGTTGACAGCCTAATTAAAATCATTGCTCAATCGATCTCAAATAATTCCTATGAATGTGGACATATTGATGTTTCGTTCAGTGTTCTTTCGCAATATATGCAGTCTCGATCATTTGATTAGTCTAGCCGTGCTGAGTGTGGGAACAGCTCGCACTTGAAATGCATTCTGAATTATTGCACATAAATTTAGCGCAGACACTGACGCATGCAACGGGTACGCCCACCTCAATCAAATAACGGACCCAGAAACTATGTATCCCAAACGCGACGATCGCCTTTAATTTAATTAGTTGCGCGTGCGACGATCTGCAGGTTGCATGCCCCACTGGCTGCGCGGTTGCACGTTATTTATGCGTCGCCTTCTTTATGGCTTCCCATATAAATTTTCATTCTGCTTGTCATCATTTTGTTTTTCGGGTGGAATCTTTTCGCTTTACGCCGTGCATTTGAGGCCCGGCGGGGCCATAAACTATGTCGCTCGCCTCTCAGGAACCAAAACATGTTCATAATTCCATGTGCAACAATGTCTTCAGTCTTGATCGGGTCAATAAATGAACTAACGATTCATACATATCTACATCTCGTGTGATCTAGATTCGAGCTGCATATATGTAAGTTGGCTCAAAGCACATAAATATCTTATAATGCCATCTTTACTTCTATATTAATACTCTGCATTATATGACTTCTCTCTAAAGACTGCACAGCATTTGTTGTATCTCTGATAAAGTTGGTTTAAACTTTAAAGTTATAAAAATAACAATGTATAACTGGAACACAAATTAAAATATTTTATTTTGTTATAAATTAGTCTATAATACATTAAAAACAGTTAGAAAAAAATAATAATAATTTTTATTTTTTATTTCTTTCCTTAAATTGATATTATAAATTAGTAAACAAATAATCAGCTTATTAATTTCTTTGTTTATATTTCTTTTATTATCTTGATATTATAAATTACTAAATAAATTAATAAGTATAAATAATATTAAAAAATCGGTTATTTTTATTAATTTTTTCATTTTTTTTTTATTATTTCTCTTCATATGTTGATATAAATTAGTAATCAATTTTTTTTTTCATGTTGTTCATTATAATTTCCAAAACGCATATTCTTTCGCAATAAAATACATTTATACGCAAATTTTAAAAATTATATTCCACAATTTTATTTTGTGAATGCATCGGATAAATACATATATATAACTGAAACCATCAAGAATGTCATTAAATAATACTTATTCATTGTGCTAAAACAGTTGAATCTATGTTTGTTAAGCAGTCAAGAAGCCGCTCTCAGTTTATTCACACTCACAGTTTTTTGTAACATCCATTTCTGATTTTAGTTCCGAAACTCTCTTTTCCGAGCAGCCACTTAATGAATGAGTATAAGAGATCCATGCCAACGTGATAATGATACGATATTCTTTTATATACTTATTTTAATCAAAGACAATTTGCCAGCTTAAGCTTAATAAGTAATTGCAATTATTTATTCTATGATAATCTCAATAACGATAAGTGGTTTGTCTATTTATTGTGAGCAGGTCGTTCGATTGCTTTGAATGGCTGATTCGATATTCCTTTTCAATGGAGCTGTGTAGACAGGAAATGGAATGGCACTGACGTCGGGCTTGAGACAACCTATTAGAGAAACTTGTACTTGACCGGGTCACAATGCTGCCGAGCCGGCGAGCAAGCTCGAAGCTTGGGCTATAAATCGAAGTATCTAATTTTGTTTGTCTTTTAATTTTCTCTTTATTTTTGTTTTATGTAATGGACGCCCACCTGGTAAACGTCTTTTGCTGTAATAATTTATTATCACATTCACGGCTTGCCAGAGTCTAGCAATTAATATGAATAGTGAATATAGAAGTGGAAGGGGTTGGAGCGGGAAAGGGGTAAGAATCAAATGAATGAATGAATCAACGCAATAGGCAGCTGACACAGACCAGGCAAATGACAGAAAGAAAGAGAGAGAGAGAGAGAGAGAGAGAGACGGCCAAAGCAGAAATCATCAATGAAAAACAACCAGCTCGTAGCGGAGCTAACTCAAAATGCATCTATGTATCTGTATATGTTTGTATCTTTGTATCTGTAGAGTGTTGGCGTAGCAAGAGGCAATCGGCAGCTTTTGAGCTAGCAAAGCGTTTGGCAATGCAGAAATCGAATTAGCCGCAACAAGCAGTTTAGACAGACTCTGCTGCTGAGCTGCGTATCTGAGCGATACGTGGCGTGTGGGCTGCGGTCAGTGCGTAGGTAGTTGTTAGCAGCACCAGCAGCAGTCGGAGCACCAGCACCAGCACCAGCACCCTGTATCTATATCTACGCGGCAGCATAATAAAATTCAACAATTTATTGCAGTTGCCGCTTTAATTTGTTGTTGTTGTTGTTGTTGTTGTTGTTGCTGCTTGGCCAAAATAAAAATCCAAAAACTTTTTCATTCACAAAACGGCGGCCGTTGTATGCAAATTGACCGCCAGCTTTCAAACTGCGCTGTACGACACACTTGGCAAGCGATGTTCAGCGATTGCAACAGCAACAACAACAACAACAACAACAACAACAACAACAACAACAACAACAACAACAACAACAACAACAACAACAACAACAACAACTGAGCCGCTACAAATGAATGAACGCCTGGGCACAGTCGTAGGACAAACAGTTGACTGGGCCTACGTGTCGTCTACGTAATTGCATATATTTAATTAACATATACTGTGCAGCATATCTTGTTGACATTTAGATCAGGCATAAGCAAATGTTACTTATTAGACATGTAACTATAATAGGTATACAATATCAGGCGATAAGATCAATCAGATAATGCATAGATAAGAACCACAGCCGTAAACAGATACAAACTCACATAAATATATATTAAATTAGAAACTTCAATTGGAAAACATTCAAAATGTTTTTAAAAAACGAAGAAACTATTGTGAGTAAGCAGTATTGAAGTAACTCTGAAAAATTCTGTAAGGTGTGAGTTCATTTTATTTATAAACATTCAATTCGTCTACTGTAGGCTTCAATGTGAAGTAATATATGTATATATCGTGTGCCTCTTGAAGACTAAGTTGAACCTTTTCTGTAGAATTGCATTTTTCAGGGAAAAATGCATTTTCAGTTAAATTGTAACTTTTTTACGTATACGTGTCATAGAGAAAGATGGTTAATGTTAACTCTGCACTTCTTTGCTATTAAAGCTAAATCTTTTTTTTAAGTTTTGGCAATGTCAAAAGACCAACAGCTGGAAGTTGATAAATTGTCTGCGCATGCTCCTGTGATTAATTTGATTATTTTAAATGCTCATTAATTTTGGAAGCCTCTTTCTTACAATAGCGCGAGAGCAGCTCTTCGTAGAGCTTAGAGTATCTCCTAGTCAGGCACTCCCGATGGGAGCAAATTTACTTTTGTTTTTGTTGTTGTTTTGGCCAAGTTTCGATGTTGACTTTTGCATTTTGCATTTGCATTTATTTATTTAAAGCATTAAACAAAGACACAGACACGAATGTTGTTGTCGCCGTTGCTGTTGCTGTTGGTGTAGCTGTTGCTGTTGCTGGCGACATGCAACAAATGTTAGACATTCAATTTGTTGTTGACACTTCATTAGCAAACCAAAAGCAAGAAGAAGCAAAAAAGAATTGGGTTAAATGTTGCTAAAATTAAGCGATGCACAGAGCAGAAGCTGCACAAATGTTGAGCGAATCAGCGATCGGAATGGGAAGCAGCCAACATAAATGCATTCATGTATATGTCTGAATGTGTTTCTTCTTCTTCTTAATGGCCTTGTCTTCCCAGCAAACTCATATTTACTGTTCATCTATTTATCAATACTCTACTAACTTCTTGACTTCCCAATATGTTATACTCGATCAGGATCTAATTTAGCTCAGTCCATGTCTTCGTATATAAGACAGATTGCTTATCGCCTCGTCACTCTGACTTGATTTTTGATTTTGTATCTTTCGATACTGGAGTAGCCCGCAGCTTAACCTAATAAAATCAACGATCGGCTGTGGGTATACGATTACAGTTACAGTTCCAGGGCTGGGCAGGGCAGGGCACGCGCTTGTCTGATAAGTTTTCATGAATGAAATAGTAAATGCGCCCACGCTGCGCGCCGCATGATGAAATCATGAATGAATCAATGACTGACTGAATGACTGAATCGGGCTAGCAGAGATCACCAGGTGCCAAAAGGGCACACGCGACGCGAACGTGGGCAGCAAATGCAAATTGATGGCCATGGCTAAGATGCTCGTCTCCATTAGCCACGCACACCGGAACCGCATTAGCATCTGAGGAGGAAGATGCTGGAAAACCGGAAAGCCGTACTTTCAGTGAATGCAAACAAATTAACTGTCAAATGCTTCGACATCATTTGATGCATTCAACGAAAACATTTCGAAATCTTTTTATGAATGAATTTTCTCTTATCTCTCGGCCAGCTTTTGTTTAGCCAGTCGAAAGCTGCAATGGCCCACAAATGCACACCAGACAAAGACCAGCAGGCAGGCAGCTAGCATTTGTTTATTTCTCTCGATTTTTGTATGGCTCCATATCATATTTCAATGATTGTCAACGGCTGTCATTGTCTGGCATAGAAAGAGTTCTAATATTTTTCAGCTCGTTAAATCGTACGATCGAAGGCATTAAACTTAAATATTATGTGTTCCCGTTTATTTTGTTGATCTCTTTGGGAATTCCAGAGCATGAGAATCTACGACTATTCGCTGCACAGCGGACCCTAGAGTGTGAACAAGTCATTGGACTATTCAGATTAAACAAACTCTTCAGCTATACAATTTTACAAATATTTACCAGCAAATCATGAAAGGAATTATTATAACAATTCCAAAGGTACTTCTTGGAGCAAACAAACAAAATCACAGAAAATAATGCGATTATGGGCTACTTTTAATGATGATACTGGACATAACAATCATCTATAAAAAGCTCCTTCAGCTGAGAGTTATATTTGAAGGTTTTTCTATGAAATACATACATAGCTCGAATTGGCCGAGTAAAGCATTTACAGAGAATAAAAGTTAAGTTCAATCTAGCCAAAGTTAGAAATTGATCAGTATAAGAGTCTATATCATCCAATTGTATATATATATATTTATTTATTATTATTATTATTTTGTTAATATTTACAAGTAAGAGCAAAAAAGTAATTTGTCTATAGACATATCTAGATATATCTCAAGTTCTTGCTTTGCATTTGCCCATGTCTAAAACGAAAAGTAAATTGAGCTCTTGGGAGAGTTGTTGCAACCCACACACGAGCCTAAACGAAATGTGCTTAGATATCCATAGGCACATAAACATTTGAGTGCCAACTTAATTATGGAATGCTTTACACGTACATTGATTGTTGTTAAGTTGATTCCGACAATGGCTTTGGCTATGTTGTGCTGTTTGGCTTGGCTTTCAGGTTGCTGTCAAGGCGCTGGCTAAAGCCGAATTCTCACACAGCTGGCGGGCATTACAAGTTTATAGCTGGTAAACAGCGAATAACGATTGCAACCGCTACAAAGGCACCACTGCACCGCTGAACCACTGAACCAGAGCCATGGTCAGGCTGACGTCATATGTGCATATAAAAGCGGCGACGATGACATAAATTGCATTTGAATATTGGCCAACAGCAGAAAACCATAACTGACTTTATTTTCTTACATACCCTGTACTCATTGAGAACGGTTAGACAGGCAATATTGGTTATATAAACAAGTTTGATAAAAGCAAGAGAGAGAGAGAGATAGAGTGAGAGAGACGATATATCAAGAGTCCAGTAAAAGAAGAGAAAATAGAATATATATGAATATATGATTTCTAAAATTATTAAAGAGAAGTATAATTGAAAAGTCATTACAAGAACACAAGAAAAGAGTAGAAGGTAATGCAAGAATTCGAAGACTTCGAATCACTTTTGTATATCCTCTTCTCATTGGCTGCATTTGAGTTGAATTATCAATAATATAATGAGATATAATAAGCATATATTTATTATAACATTTCAGCAGAGCCACAAATATAGGATATCGTCTAGTCGTGCACTCATGACTTTATCGCATTAACTTGTTTCTTAGTGCCTCTCGCTTGTCACGACGCGACGCTAACATCGATGTTGACGTCGACGTCGCCGTCAGCGTCTCTGGTCGATTTTTGGCATGAAAAGTGACAAAATTGCAGCGAACGCTGCGCCTGCGCTTTGTACAAAACGAAAAGCGTTTAATGAACGGGGCGCAGCAGCAAAGAAAAAAAATTAAAAAAGAAAAAATAAAACAAGCAGCAATGCTGTCGCAGCAACAACATCCGCTGCTGCTGCCGCAGCCAACGTCGACTGCAGCGTCAGTTTTTTCGGAACTTGCGCGTGGGCAGCTTCATTCATAACGAAAATTTCGTAGCGCTGAATGAATTGCAGTTTTGTAGCGCTTTAAGCGCTGGCTTTTGGGCCAACTAACGGGACAATGTGCTACGCCCGCCGCCAGCTGCCGCTTGGCAGAGCAGCCACAAGGAGCTGCAGGAGCAGCACGTAACAACAAATAAAACGACGCGTTGATTGGAACCGAAAAAAAAAAACACACACAGATTTACATAAATCAGCTGCAAATTTGTTCCACTGTTCAAATGCAGTGTCACCAAGTGCGAGCGAGAGGTCCGAGGAAGTCGCAGCAGCTTCTACCGCAGAGCAACAAGCCAAGTAGTAGGAGCGTATACATATATATGTATATATATATATATATAGAGAGAGAGAAAGAGAGAGAGGCTTGGTGTGGTTGGCGTCGTGTAGCCAAAGTCAACGCGTGTCGACTTAGAAAAACTCACAGTTGTTTTTCGGCTTTTTTTTTTCCTGTATCAGCTTTGCGGGGGCCGCTGCCAAAGTAAAGTAGCTTTGTGTAGTTTTGTTGTCTGCTGTCGTCGTCGTACGACTGGAAGACTTTTGAAGTTGGAAGTCGTTGCGATTTAGTGGCCTGATTGCAATTGTTGATGTTAGCCATGTGTGCATGTGTGTGTGTGTGTGTGTGTGTGATTAGAGGATGTGCAGCATGGATGTGTGTGTGTGTGTGGATGCAATAAACGGATTTTGTTAATGCACAGCCGAATGCGATTGTTTGCTTAACGAATGTTTAATAAATGCATTTTGATTGCGTGCAGCACATTTAAGCAATAGAAGCAGTAATTTTTCTTTACGCGCTGCGTCATTTCTTTATGCCTTTCTTTACGAGTAGTGGTCAGGCGAGTCACTCTTCTACTAAGACTTATAATTTATTTCTATACACATATGTATATTGTTAAAATATCACATTTTCAAGCGAAAACATATAATTTGGCTACGCATAATTCACAATAGACAGCTACTGCTATTTAGTTGGCAACGCCTCATATATCTGTAGTTTACTTGGCAACTCTTGTCGCTGCCAATATGGTCACCTTAAAGAGCAACGATTATTCAATCAAATTAATCATATTGGAATGCTTGCTATAGTGAATAATTGATGCACTAAATATTCTACTATATCAAATAATCGAATAATAAGGTCACACTCTTCTTTCTAATGAGAGTTATCAAATTATCCTGCTAGCTGGCAACGCTCCCAGCGATCTGGCAAGCTTCAATGAAGCCCACATGTCAATTCCTTAAATACGCTCAGGCTTTAGTCGGCAAACCCTCAATTTGTCGTGTGTGCAAATAAAATTATTGAAACAGCCATAAAAAAAGTGTTAAACCTTGTGCTAAATTGATTAAAAAAGTGTAAAGTGAATTTTTGTTGAATTAAATATTTATAAAATGTGTGTATTGTGCAAATGTATTTTCGATGTGGAGCCCAAACGATGAGAGGATTATTGTACTTATGTACATACATATGTACATACATACGTATGTATGATGAGGTATTGTTGAAAATGTACTTTAAATAAATACAAATATTTATAATATATTAAATTTTATTCAGGTTTTGGTTCGTATTAGAATAGAGATTGGAGATTTCAGGTAAGTACAGTGGCTCACAGCATATTTGATACACTTCCATTTTAATATCTTCTCTTGCTGTAATTCAGAAACTATAAACGATATCGAAATACTTCACAAAATTAAAAAACAAAATAATATAAAAAATTCCCTCACAGCTTATTTGATACAGTGTCTGTAAAATGCAAAATTCAAGGTTTGTCCTTATTTTAATATTTGGTGTGCCTTCCCTTAGCTTTTATCATATCAGAGTATTTAAAAATGAAAGTAAACATTATATATATATGCAATCTTTTCCAGCTGTTTTTAAAGGTTAGAGTCAAACGGCAGAGTTTAGATTGCGTAAATGAGAAAATTTAGTGAAACTGATAAGTTCTTCCGATTCTTTCTATTTGCATATGTCTCGTGAACACTTATCCCATTAGCCGCGCTAATTAGGCTGCTTTCTGTATGCTTTAGTCACAAATCGTCGCATCTTTCAAAATTGACAGCAAAAAAAAAAAAAAAAAAAAAAAAAAAAAAAAAAAACACATTTTTTGACTTTGTGCTAACGATATCTAAAGCAAAAGGAAAACTTGGCAAACGCCGATGGCACTTGCTCCAAAATCAGCCGAACAGCCCCTTCCCCTCACACGACTGCTATATGCATATAGAGATTTTTCTGTCGAGATGCTTCAAGGGAAACCAAGCATAAATCTTAGACAGATAGACAGATGGAAATGAATGCTCTTGCCGTTGGCCGTTGGCTTTTGGTTGTTGGCTGTTGGCTGAAATGGAAATCTTTTGGCCGTTCCGAATGAGCCAAGTCGCTGCGAACCATGGCGATCGGTGCGGCTCATTAGAAAATATGCGTGTAATTTGTTGGAGTCTCTTCTTCATACCCTGACAATTGCTAAACAGTGCAAACGGGTAAAGGCAACCGAGCATCATATCATAAAGAATATGAGCTCATTTGGCATTGTCTGTCCGTCCTACGTTCTTTATAGGTTGCCTCTAGTATCAGCATGGGAAAGGAGGCGTGGCTGTTTCTATACAGTATTTGTATTCATTGAAATGAGTTTAGAGTATTTGCTAGTCGGGCACTGCCCACTGGAGCACACTTGTTTGTTTATTTCTTTCTATTTTCGTATTGGCTGCCGCTACGACTGTCTCAGTGAAATATGTCAAGTGGCCAGCCGGGGGAAACGCACTTGAAACTTGGGCTAACAGAATTGACCACCAATCAAATTTGAGCAACTGCCTCGGCGGCGATTCCTCCAAAGCGGCACCAAAAAAGGCAACCGCCAACTGAGTGGGTCGAAAGCTGCGCGCGCGTTACGCCCACCCATAAAACTAACTCGAAAAAAAAAAACAGTAACAAAAAAAAATAATAATAAAAAAAAAAAAAACTTCAAATCACGCAACCACAAGCAAAACAATAAACGG
Organism: Drosophila koepferae; assembly: GCA_030914345.1. Taxonomy (NCBI): domain Eukaryota; kingdom Metazoa; phylum Arthropoda; class Insecta; order Diptera; family Drosophilidae; genus Drosophila; species Drosophila koepferae. Next base: position 8,152,987 of record JAUESR010000206.1, on the reverse strand, counting down.
CATAAAGTTGATGTAAATTATTTGACTACCAAATTTAGTTGGAAATCTAGTGAACTGGCTGACTGCCCCTCTTCCATATACTCTTACCTAGACCTAGGCTCCTACAAGCAAACGTATTCAGCTTGCAACTGTTGCTGTTGGATTTACGGTAAGTAAAATGATAATTTATGTTATATTACAATCATCTATTATTATAAATTTATATAACAATATCTATTTTTTACTTCACGGTAATAATTGTGTTTATAAATACATTTGTATTAGATCATTAATATATGCATATACAGATCATACATATAAATTATATAGAAACGATAAACGATCACACATAGTTAAATGCATATATAAACATGTTATACATATATAGAGTTAAGATTGCTTGAACAAACATTTGTGTATCCTTAGTATTGAAAAATACTTTAGCTTTCAAGTCGGGTCATCTATTAGGGTATTAGACAATTCCTGCAACATTTAATATAAATCACATTTGTCATATTTTGTACAGCATCTCAGTGGCCAAAAGACCTGAGCAGCTCAAGATGTTGAGTTGGTCGAGCGCTCTACAGTGAAGCACTGAAACAGTGAAACGAACAAACTTTTTGAGCGCTGACTGACATTTCGCCTCAAAACTCAAATGTCAGGCGAGACGAGAGTTGATTGTGGCAACGAGTCCAACTGCGAATGCAGCTCCGTTTGTGCCATGACAGTTCAAATAGTTCAGTATATATATGTATATATATATACACGTACAAGCTTTGCTCTGTATGAATATCCATTGAGCTTGTCCAAGAGCATGATAAAGTGTAGCTCTGAAACTCGAAAATGGAAACTCGCAACTCCTGGCTCGTCTCTAGGCTTAGCTTAAGTTTTAGTTTGTTTGCCTTGTCACACATCTGAAGCGTCCTGAACGAGCAACGAGAGAAAGAGCAATGTGATTTCAGTTCTGTTTTGTTTTTCTCTTGCTGTTGTTGTACCGGAAACCCGCTGCGGACAGCCTATAATTTGCAAATTTAATTTGCAACACACGCCAACATGTGACCCCAAAAAATAAATACATGTACCTATATGTATATATGCATATATAAATAATATGCGGTTGCAGTTGCAGTTGCATTTGCCAATTGCCAGCTGGAACTCGTGGTAGGTGTTGTTCGGTGGCTTACCTTAAACTAGAAATGTGCAGCTTATGAATGGAGTCGCAGCTCATGAATGAAATCAACTACGATACAGAGACAGAGACAGATACAGATACAGAGTATAGATACAGATACATGCGAGGCTTCGACTGCGAATCTAAATGTATCTAAGCTTCCATGTTCCGATCGCTGTCAGCTATTTTTTATGCTTATGCCTGCATAAATAGATTTGCGGTTAAAAATCCCACAAATTTCAAATGTAGTTTATGCGCTGCTTGGCTTTAATGATTGTTTTGTGGCTTTCAGATTTGTTTTTAAGTTTGTTTTGCTCAATAAATATATATTTTTTTCTACTTGATGCGTGGGTCGCTGCTAACTTCTGACAAACGGCGGCGCCAACAGGTTATAGCTGAATCGTGGGCAAAACTCTGAGCTGATCTTAATCGCGAGTAGCTAAAAGTCAAGAGCTGCAACCATTCATAGAAATCATTCATTGAGACTTGAATCATTGAATAAAAAAGTTTGGGGATTTATCAGCGTGAACTCTATATAAATACAATATTGTTGCAGGTCAGATTCTTTATTATAGGATGCTATTTTCTTATAAGGAATATATGAAATAGTTATTCAGCTCTCCAAAGATAATAATATATGATCAAATTATAGCAATACATATCTGTATTATATTTTATATAATTAACCTGTTTTCATATTTTAAATATATATAAAAATAATATATATTCTTCCGTTAAGCTGCGAACTTCTTTTTTTTTTTTTTTTAAATATTAAATTGTATCCACCTATGACAAGGTTGAAATCTACACCCACGAAAACATATATAAATACATATGATTCGATTCGATGGCTACTCGTATTACGGTTCTATTTCATGTCAGCTCTTGGGCACCTGAGGTTTGTCTCTATTTTTAGCTGCATGATGCCGACGACGCATTCACTTTGGGAGCTGTTAAAGCGAGTCACAAATTATAACTTAAGTTAAACCACAGAAAATAAATAAATAAAAAATCTGCCCACGTGTTGCGGTTTTCGATTCAACCATTTGATTTAATTCGATTGGACTGAACCGCAGACGGAGTCTGGCTTCGAGGCTGGCGCCAATTTAAGTCTTATGCGAGCAGGTGACAATGACAAAAATGAAAAAAAAAAAAAAAAAAAAAAAAAACTAAATTCAAGAGAAGCACGCATAAGATGTAATGTAAGGCTACTCATTGTAAAAGCAATTCCTTCTAAATCAACTAATAAAATACAATCAAAGTATATCCAATTAAACGAATTAAGAGTGCTTTTGTCGAGTCTGTCCAACTAGTAAATATCCTATACACCACAAACACTCAGCACACACAGCCAGCTCCACAGCTTCACCTGGCTTCAATTATGGGGTATACTAAGGGAGCTTTACTTTTGAAAGTCTTAATGCCTTTTTCTCATTTACAATCTAGTGTTTGAAGTTGGCGAAGTTGGTGGAAGGATTGTTGAAAAGATATCAAAATAGCAATATATCGATATTGTTTTGTATAAAAAATATATTTATATCCGAATATTTTTTTTCCAAATAACAAATATTTTTTTGCGATATTTTTGATATATTTGCATTAGTTAATAAGTGAATCAAATTAATTTGTGAAAATGATGAAAACATACTATTCTGAATATAAAAATGGAACAGCCAAAAGCAAATTGTGCCTTAGGCTATGCCAGGACTATCGAAGATCGCATTACGATGCCTAACCACCCCAGGTAGCTCAGTGCCTTCGGAGCGACTTGCTTTGGCAATAAAATGTGTTGTCTGCGACTCACAAAGTCCTATGACGGATACTCATATAACAGAAGTACCGAATAAAAGTCTTTATCATTTAAATAAAAAATACATATTCTTATTATTTGTGTTTTTTTTTTTTGGGTAGGATTATAAATTTATTGTGAGAAAAAAAGTTTATTAAAAATCGAAAAATATCAATATATCGATATTCTTAAAGTTGCATGTCAAATATAATATTGATATTTTTTCAAAACTTAAAATATCTTCGAGACGATATTTGAAAAATATGCGACAATCCTAGTAGATTATCCGTAATCTGTAATCAATGACTTTAAAAGGATTTCTTACTGTCAATTGTATATTTCAATTTATTGTGGTATTCGAGCCATGGTGAAAAGCGATGCTCGACTGATTAAGAATCTATATAGTTCATGGACTGTAGCTCGGCTCTTTCGGTATGTTAAATGTATTTTCACAGAACGTAACGTAAATATTCGACATGCCCTGAAGAACATGAGGACGAAATATTACAAAATAAAATGAATCAAACAAGTTTTATAAATTTATAAGCAATACACAAATATCAAAAGTATGCTCCGATTACAAACAGCCCAACCATTTTGAGCTTCACTAATTTCGCTTCATCTTTGCTTGCTTTTCTTTTGCTCTGATTGGATGCTGCATATATCGTTTATTGCATTAACCTAAACCTTTATGGCACACTTTTCCGATCCCCATAAATATGCTAATCTCGTTCGATTCACTTCCCATAGCTGATCAAATTGATAGGCTTTTCAGGTTCATTATAGCTGCTGCTGTTGCTGCTGCTGTTGCTGCTGCTGTTGCTGCTGCTGCTGCTGCTGCTTTGTGTTGGTTCTCGCTATGATGAACTGTGGCAGTTTCTGTCCAGTCTGTCTGGTCAGTCCGGTCTGTCAGTCTGGTCTGTCTCTGCTGCTGCAATTCATCAGCTGAATTGTGCCACCAACAAAGTAAAGACTGAATGGCACATTTGCCCATTCAAATGGCAATTAAGTTGCCCGCAACTCGTGAACTTGTGAACCACAGCCAAAGCCTCAATCACAGCCACAGTCACAGTCACAGCCACAGCCAAAGGCATAGGCAAAGGCAAAGCCATGGCCAATACACATCATCAAGCAGACTGAAAGGAAGTCTGCGCAGTTTCCTTAGCTCATTTCCATTTGCCAAGTCTCTGCGCGCTCTGCAATTAATCGCCGCTCAACTGGCGCACTGATTGCAATTAATCTTCATTAAAGCGACGGCAATCAGCGAGGCAGTTGAATGGGGCGTGGCCATATGTCCTTTGGCCCAAAGTGTTTGACATGGCGAGGCGAAGCACGCTTAGAAATCCTTACAAACCAATTTGGTGATCATTCGTGAGCTGTTGTTGTCAGCAAACAACTGAAGCAGCAGCAGCAGCACCACCACCAGCAACACCACCAGCAGCAACAACAACAAGGTCCAGGTGACCGCACTGCAATCACCTTAATTAAACATTAGGCAAGCCTCACTTCACTGGCTGAGAGGGAGCTGGCAGTCGAAGCTTGCAGCTTGCAGCTTCGAGCTGTGCCCATGGTGTGGTCCATGTCAGCGATTTCCGCTGCACAAGGCGCAAAGGTTGCCACAGTCTCGATTGTCGCCTTAATTATACTGTGGCCATCAGATTGGCAAGCAAGGGTAGTATGAATGCCCAAAAATCCTCAAAAAATATCGATCTATATTTCTGCATTCTTTTTGCAAATCACATTGAAAAAGAAAATTCTATAAAATTCAGAAAAATTAATCAAGTCGAAAAGTCGAATTATCAAAGATAGAATATATATCATAATATTGCCGCAATCTTATTTACTTATTCTTTAGACAATTAATTCAATTCAGTATACCTTTCATGATAACTAGCTCACAGTAATTAATTACGTGTATTGGTTCATATATCATAAATATTTTTAGATCCCAAAAGAAATTGTTTCAATATTTTTCAAATTGTGCAAATCATTTTGAAAATTATTCTTGACAGTACGTTCAGTAATGAATTTTCAAATTATTATTATTATTTTTGACAAGATCACTGAACATCCTGTCAAAACTCATTTGAGATTTCATTTAGTTCCTAGGAGTACGGCTCAACATATGTGGCCATTTACAGGGTATCCTGGAGTCGCTTCCAGTTGCCTAAGGCAATGCGCGTTTTCTTGCAGTTTTCTTGACTGCAGCATCGTGTTGCTGCCAGTTGCTGTTGCTGTTGTTGCTGTTGCTGTTGCTGCGGTGCCAACATCGTTGACAAACGCTGAAAGGCTTTGTGTGTGATTTTCATTGGAAACGATCACCCAGCTTGATTTTCATATAATGTCTATACATATATATGTATGTATATACAGAGTCCATATATACATATATAGAATGTATAGCATATATAAAACGGGTCACGTTATTAATTGGTATACCTTTGTAGAGTTAGATGGAGAGCAAGAGAGAGAGAGAGAGAGAGAGAGAGAGAGAGAGAGAGAGAGAGAGAGAGAGAGGGAGAGAGAGAGAGAGGGAGAGAGAGATTTATGAATATTGATTGCAAGTGAAGTGCAGCTGAATGTGCAAACACTGTGGCCGTGGCCTGTCAGTGCCGCCGTCGGTCTTTAGGTCTGTTTGTCTGTCGCTCAGATTGAGTCAGCTTCCTGTCGATTAGGGTCACTCAGCTGTGTGGCTACTGTAGTTGCAATTGTTGTTGCTGCTGCTGCTGCTGCTGTTGCTGTTCTTGCTGCTGATCGGTCAGCCGGGGTCATTTCCTGGCTAATTAACTTTGCCATGAGAGAGATTTTATTTGATATTTTTATTATTACAATTTTTTTTTCTTTTTTTGTTTTTGCTATGCCTCGGACATTAAACGCCGTCGCTTATTTATGATATTAATTAATTAAGACAATTTGCGTGCATCTTGGGAATACGAGTGCTTGTAGCTGCATTCTGTCTGCTCGTTCGCTTGATCGTTCTCAAAAGAGGTTTGAATTCATTGAAATGACAATCCTAAGCAGACGCAGTATCAACTTGATCATATTCTTCATATGACTTCTTCTGCAGAAGCAAAATGCGATCTCAGTTCAATTCAGCTAAGTAAGTTATTGATGTAAGCAAAAGTTTCGCTTATATATTTATATATTTTTAAGATTCGATATCGATAAATATCGATTTAGTTTCATATTTTCACTAGATGTTCGACTGCAGGCAAAGAATTTAGCAGGAAGGCTCTCATAGTGATTGGATCCCCATATCTCTTAAGTGATTATAAACTCCTTTCAATAAAAAATTGAGGTATGTGTTACGCAGTTCCATTATGATAAGTTCAATTTGTTAGAGACTTTGACTTAGCTCCATGTGTAGATCATATTGTAGACAGGCGCGGGTTCGATCTTTCCACGATAAGAAGCGCGCAATGTCGGTGCCAAACATTGACACACTTTGGGTGGTCTTGGCGCTGCAGCGTGCTGGCTATATTTTGGCAAAGCAAACTCAAGTCAGACGAATAATCGATGGAACGTGTAACGAAGACGACATCGCGTGCATTTGTAAGTGGACCGATAGGAGATCGGGAAGCGGGTATTGGGCCTCGACCACAACCATGCCAACACCTGTTGCCCATTGCCATGATGAAAAAAAAAAAAAGTATAAACTTTGAAGTTGGGCGTAGCCGACTGCAGAATGCTCGTTCGTATACATAGTTAGAGCAGACTATATAATTATATCTATTCGTATATGGAGGATGTTGATAGGAAAATCCGCGTAGAGTAAATTTCAGTCTCACACTTGGGTCGAACGATCGGACATTGCAACAAACCAACAGACTCTTGTTCACTTCGAGAACTACAATTGAGAGAAGAGCAAACAAATCGAAAGGGCGCTGCATCATTTGGCACAATTCAATTTCAAGTTTTTGGCAACGTTTCAAAAGAGTTGTCGACTCTATGAGAAGCGAACGCGTGGCGCCTTAGGCAATGCATTGCAGGCGCCGTCCACAGAAACTGCAAGCGAACGGCATCAAAGTGCGCCAAAAATGTATATTTATTGAGCTATTACACAGGGGCGGAGTAGACAGGGGAGTCGGAGGGAAATGTGGTCTGAGTGTGTGAGGGGAACAACTTTAGCTGTCAGCTCATTCATAGATTAATTTTATTTTATAGACATTGCGATAGCTTTGAGGAACATGAGTGACCGGCTTGCTAGAGAGACAGCAAATTATGCAACGATGCAGGCGAGAGAGAGGGAGAGAGAGACAGAGAGAGAGTGAGAGAGAGAGAGAGAGAGAGAGAGAGAGAGAGAGAGAGAGAGAGAGAAGGAGCGGGATAAACATCAGTTTATGATTATATTCTATTCTTGTAAAATCGAAAACTTAAATCTTAAAATATATTATTACATAATGTGAAATATAGTATCTAAGAACAAGTCTAATATACCTTACAAGATATCTGACTATATTTTCCATTGTTGGAATTTATGCATGCAAATAAATTCTTGCACTTATCCATTTTCATCTTCTTCTAAGATTTCTAAGACTCTAAGATTATTCAAGTAATCGAAGTCAACTGAATTCCAGATCGAATCACTGCCTCCTCAATTACCACTCGAAAACAGATGCAAATTCAAACACAATCCAAGCACAATTACGATTCTTGGAATAGAGTTGAATAGTATAGAAAAGATGCGCACGCTTTGAGGCCTTTGTTGCATGGTTTTCTCAATTGTTCAAGCCTTTTCTTTAACAATTCTGTCCAACGGATTCTAATTGAGTTGTTTTTTCTACATTCTGTTAAATATTTATAAATGTAGTGAAAATACAAAACTTCTTCTCATATAAACTGTATTTCGAACAACTTTAAAGAGTTGAGGCAAATGCATATTTGGATATCCAAAATATAACCAAAGTAATAAAAATGTATAGAATATAAATGTGGAATTGAGAAATGTGTATGAATAGACGGGTGATGATGGCAATTTATTTATAAGTACTATATCAATAAGTTAGGCCCTTCGATAGAGTATATAAGAATTCGACTAGAACTCTATTCGCTGCATCATATCCGCTTGCTGTAGGATTTTTAAGTCTGGCAGCGACAAAGACATGTCGACAGGCTTAATTACTAAGTCAAAGAACCATTGCATGTTTTGTTATATGGCAGGAAAGGTGTGGCTGACTCACCTGTTCCATTGCTACCAAACCAAAGGGCCACGAGGTCCTCGCTTGGCGGCGTGTGATGATAGTGATTGCCGTATAAATAGGGACTCGGATAGTCGAGCAGAACGCGACGCGAGGCAGGCGAGGATGTCTCAGCTGCTTAATGAAGGAGAAGGATCAGTTCGGATGCACCACCAACCACTGAGTGGTTGCACTTACCCTGCGCTAATTGAGCGGCATATTCCGATGCCTTCTGTAAATTGATGCGCGGTCTCGGCTTGGCGAGCTGCTGCTGATTCAGTTGTTGATGCTGAAGCAAATGCTGCTGTTGCTGTTGCTGTTGCTGCTGCTGTTGCTGTTGCTGATTATCGGGGACAGGATGGGCAGCCGCTGCAGCAGCCGCGGATGAGTCCAGCAGCAACTGTTGCACTTGCAATATATCCACGTACTCGTCAAGCTCGACGGAATGGCCGGCGGAATCCTTGCCAGCAGCAGCTGGCGTGTGATGCAGATAACTAGGTGCCGGCGAGGCGGTTGCACCTGTGCTGCTGCTAGTGTAGTAGCCAAAGGCGGGCGCTGTGGTGGGCACTGCAATGGGCGGCGGTGCGGGGGGTGCAGCGAAGGACTGCAATGGATTGCGACTGAGCGGCGTCGTCGGCGTATTTAAAGAATCCTGTGCAGTGGCCGGATTTGTGGGCACCAGGCTCAAGACGGGAGTTGCTGATTGATTGGCCGTGGGCGGCGAGGGCGTGGCTGAGGCTGTCGTCGTGGAATGCTGCTGGCTGCTTATCAGTTCATTCTGTCGCCTCATTGTCAGCAACATTTTTGAGACCGAACGCGTTTGCAACGAGCGAAAAGCGAAGCGAAATAAATGAACTTGGGTCAAAGACGAAACGAAAATCGAATGGAAAACAAAAAATAAAATGCACCAAGAGTACAGCTGACTCCATTTGTTTACTAAAAACTAACTTTATTTGTCGAGAGCTCAGCTAGCTTAAGCATTTTTTGCTTGTTTTCTAAATATTCACACTTTTTATGCTGAGCAATTTGTTGATAGGTTTCTTTTCACTTTTTGCTTCACTCAATATTTTTGCCTTGATTGAAATCTTTTTTTTTTTTGTCATCGAATCAGTCTTTAATTAAATTTTGTTCAAAACGTATTTTTGTTAAATAATTGATTTACTTTTGCTGAGATCTGCAAGTAAAAGAAAACAAACAATTATTCACTGACAAATACTTAATACTTGGATGCAATACGTAATATAAAATGTATATATTTATGTTTAATCATGTATTATATTATTTCCGTTTCGTAGTTTCTAGCTCCTGACTCCTGACTCCTGTTGCATGATTTGCTCAAGAATTTCATTTGGCACTGAAAACATTCACTAAATACTCATACATATTTTATAAGAGCTATAAAATTGATGATCCAAATTTTGTAAAATTCAAAAATATAAGAAAGAAAATTCAAAATGGTTCAGTGAAGATTTTTGTATTACATTTGCATATTATTTATTAATGTATTCATATATTATATGCATATATTCTTCTCATTCACTACATACATATGTTAAATTTATCATGTTTCTTAAAACTTGTTGCTCAGCTAGTCCAATTATTTAGTTCATTGCGTACATCATTTGCATCAGTGCAGTTGCCTTGCTGTTGAAAGGTAATGAAGTAGGCTCTGCAGCATATTTACAGTTTTTACCACTAATACTATTGTAGTATAATTCTCTATTTTCAATTCATCCAGAACTTCTTTAAATACTCATAGCAATTTTATAAGCACTAGCTAAATTTAGTAAATCTAAGTAAATGTAAAAGAATATTCAAAATTCTTAAATGAAAACTTGTAAAAAATACATTTCAACCATTATATAAAATATGTATAAATATATATTGCTTATGTGATGTATATACATTATGCTTAATTCCTGTTTCCTAGGGATACTTTTTATTTATTTATTTTTATTTCTTTTTCAAAAATGCCTTTTATTTCATTTATTATTATTATTTATATTCTATTTGATGAACACTTGTTGCTCGACTTTTCCAATTGGATTTTCTACATGTTATTTGATTTTCACATTTGTAGTTACCTTTTACTTGAAATTTATCAAAGTATGATCTGCAGCATAATTTCATGTTTTTGCACTAATAAATATTTCTCAATTTACAAATGTTGTAAATAAGATTTTGATTGGGCCGCAATAACTTCACTAAACAATCGTAAACATTTCATAAACACTATAAAATCGATCATCAAAATTTTGTAAAATTCAAATATATTTGGATAAGCCGATGATAAATATGTTGTCTAAAAACTGTCTCTGAATTTGTGGAAGTGCCGACGGAACTTATGTTATTTTTCGCATCATTTTTTGTTGTCCTTTTAACTTTTTTAAGTAAACTAAACGCATTATGTTTTTTTGGGCACTATAATTTGTTTAATATATATATGTGTGTATATATTTGTTGTCCGATATGCAAATCTAAGATTTTTTGCGTAGGCAAAAAGTTGTTGAATTTTGTTGTATTTTGTTGACGGCGCGTCGCGGGTGGCAAAGTGAAATGGAAAGCAGCCGAGACGAGCTGCTGAGCCGTCAATGCGCTACTGACGCGCGCGAGCAGTGGAAATTGAAAATGAAAATGGAAAACTCGGCAACGGTGAAAAGTCGTATCAGCAGCAGCAACAGCAACAACAACAACAACTACAGCTGCAGAAGTGGGAAATCGGCTGCGTCGGCGCCAACATCGGCAAGCGAAACGAAATGCCCGAAAAGTGTTTGCGTCTCGTCATCAACGAGAGCAGTAACAACAACAACAACAACAACAACAGCAACAACAGCCTCGAAAATATGAGTAAAATTTGTATCAGTGTAATTGTTGCTTTTGTTTCGTCTTATTACAATATAAAGCTTTATATTTTCTTTAATGCTCAATGGCAAATCGAGCAGCTCTCCTTCTCTCTCTCGCTCTCTCTCACTCTCTGTGTGGGTGGAAAAGTTTGGGAGGCGAGTGAGAAACCGGCATTTCCTATTTGTTGTTGTTGTTGCAGTAGGCGACGCGTCGGCAGCTCCTGCTTCGCCAGCAGCCGTGTGGGCGCGCTACGCCGAGCTAGAGAGCGAGAGTAACTGAGAGAGCGAGAGGGCGAGATGGAGAAAGAGAGAGAGAGAGAGTGAGAGTGAGAGTGTCAGAACATAAAGAGGCCCAACAAATTGTCAACGCATTGGACTCAGAGCCAATTAATTGAGCTAGTGATGGACTCTCTCTAGTATTTCCATTCCTTTACCTGCGCAATAGATTAGGCCACACATATTACGAATAGATATATTATATATATATGTGTAAATAAAACAAAAAATGTATATATATATATACATATATATAAATCGCGTCATTTGTTGTTTAACTGTTGGCGTTTGCTTTCACTTTTCTAGCTACTTGAAACATTAGCTGATAGTTGGCAACTAGACCATTGTGTGGCATATGTGTTGGGCATTTCTTTTATCAGTTCATGGTGCGTATGACTAATATTTCGCATTACGTATACGCAAATGAGCAACAGGTCGGCGTCCTCGTACAGTGGGCGCTGGCAAAAGTCAAACGAAATTTTGCTCTTGCAAAGATCATGCAAATTTATTCGAGAAATATATTTTTTTTTGTTTTGCTGAGAGTTGTTTGTGTTAAGAGAAATTTAGAAAGGGAATCGAATAAAATATTTATATGCTTTATGGTTAAAGCAAACTCGGCTAGAAATTGTAATTAATTAAAGGCAAATAAATATTATTTACCATATATATATATAAAAAGAGATGTTCTGGCCACATATTAAATTAATGTTTAGTCATCATTTAGCAGCACCTGAATCAAATGCCACACAAATGCCATGCATGGGAGTTGCTCACCTTCCACATTATTATTATTTAATTTTTTTTGTCGCATATTCTGACATTTAGCAACTGCCCTTTAACTCTGCCCGAAATTCTGCGAAATGCAAACGCTTAAAATGCGAACTAAAACAAACTCTCTCTCACCCACTGCTAAAGCAACAGTTAGATAGAGAGACAGACAGGAGAGAGAGAGAGCGAGTGTGTTAGAGCGAGAAAGAGAGAGCTACAACTATAGCAACGGCAGCAGCAACAAGCAATTAGAGTTGCAGGCAATGCCAAAAAAGCAAAAAAAAAAGAAAAAAAAGATCCCACATCCTATTTGACATTTAAAGGTCAAAGTTGAGCATCAATCAAAACGCGGCGAGAATGCGAATGGAAACGAGAATGAGATATTAGGCGCTCAAAACGAAAACAACGACGGCATCTCATAAGTAGCAGCAGCAGCAACAACAACAACAACAACAACAACAACATATCATATCGCAACAATCAGGAGAAGAAGAAGAAGCAGGAACAAAGAAAGGAATATTGTCCAAGCATCAAGGATAACAGCTGAAATAAATATTGTGCGGCTGGAATTTGAACATGTTAATTCATGACTGACGACTGACTGACTGACTAACTGACTGACTTACTGACTGACTGACTGACAGACTGACTAACTAGCTAAATGTTACTGTGGGCGTTGCTAAATATTTTGTTTTTCTTTTCAAAGGAATTTTACTCGAACTCCTTAAAGCCAACGAGTGAGTGGGTGGCCCTGGCAAAACTGTGCTTGCCTATGTTGCTAATAGATGCGATTAAACACCCACACTTTCACGATAATTGAGAGCACAGTCCCTAGGAACAATGTTCAGAATAGAACAAGCATGCGAATACCCTGGAAAGTTCTGCAGCAATCCGTTTCCATTGGCCATATCACTAAGCAGTTTATTAGCCGCTTAAACTGAAATGTTGCATAGCTGCTGTTAGCTCATCAGAGCCAGAGACTTAGGGCTCTTTAAAACCTCAATGGGTCCATCTAATCTGCTTTAGTCAATGTCACATTCCACATTTTCGAGTTAATTCCTGACTAAAATGTGTGCAGCGATGACATGGAAACGTTTCGATTGCCCGCAGCAAATAAGAGACTCAGTTGAGTGACTGACTAGCAGCTACCCTGTATAGGAATAATACAGGAATACGTATAATACGAATACGAATAATTTATTATGTAAATATAAATTTGAAAATAACTGTGGAATCCAACAAATTGCAACTGTGCACTTTTTCTAGTATTCCATTTCTTCATTTTAGCCTTTTGAATGAAGTTAATGTGTAAGTAATAAATCAGAGACTCATGGATTTCGAGCCATCGAGAGGCTGCGATAGAATTTGCAGGCTCTTCAGCTGGAGCTGGATACACACATACTTCTGTGTTTGTGGATAGCACTTTGCCCTTTGCGGTTGCTGCTTGGCTGGCACGTGTGTGGGTTGCTTCTGCTACTGTGTGTGAGTGTGTGTGGGTGTGAGTGAGTGTGTGTTGCTATGACAGCAACTGCTTGGATTCCTGGGGAGAGCGACCTGTAGCAGGAGCTGGAGCTGGAGCTGGAGCTGGAGCTGGCAGCAAGGCAACTAGTTGGCTGCTGCGAAATGGCGGCAAATAATGCCATGAATCGAACAAGTGTCTGGAATGAATGAAATGCAGCCATCAATGAATAAAAGCTCGCGTGACGTCACACGGAAAGGTTGCTCCAACTCTCAACTTCACGCAGCTTCATTGAGCAGGGCCAATCGAATAAGGGAGCGTGCTCTCGCCGCGTGGCTCAACTTTGATATTTGCCGAAGCATTTATGTATACGAATTTATTTTCATTTGTATTTTTATTTTTGATTTGCTGTTTACGCTTCGCTGCAGTTGCAAACAGAGTTTAGCTAATGTTTGACATAATTGTCGTTAGCAGCCGAAGCGCGAATATATGTTTTAATTAGCCGCACTTTTCAGCGCCAGCTCGTCGTAGTTATTGCAGGTTTGACCTTTAACTCCGCGCACCACATATGCTGCGGGCCACGCTCGACCTTTGGCATTTGGCCACTCTGTGTCAGTGAATGCGGGGGCTTTACACCTACCCACACACACGCACACACTCACGCACACACACATGTACGCACGCGAAGTTTTGCCGAGCTAATTAATTTGTTACACCGTCATACGATTATATTTAATGAGCTTCACTTTATAACTACTTGTTAAATGCGGCAACTGTAATTGCAAAATATTTAGTTCTGCCATTGGCTAAAGAGATTTCCTCATTAGCAGCTAAATAGAGTATGCATATTCGTAGTAAAATATTCTTATAGCAATAGTAGAATTAATACTTGCTGATCTATCTATAATGAGAGTAAATTCAAAGTGAACTCTAGAGAGAGATTGAGCTTCATTTCCTGATTCCCCACTCTCTAAACTCCGCAGCGCCTTTCTATGCAATTCCAAGAGCTTTTTTTTGTCAAAATTTGTTTACTCTTTCTATAATTAATTTTATGCAATACAATTCTATTACAATTTTTCACTTATTTTATTTCTATTTTCTTTTTATTATTATCCAAATTTGTGTTTATGTGGTTTTATGCAAAAGTAATATCATTTTTTTTTTATAATATTATTAGGTATTATTATTATTATTTAAGCGTCTTCTTTTATTAGTTTCTGCATTAGCCTGGAATCGTCCCATAAATATTACCATTAAAATACCGCATAGATCATATATAATCCGCCAAATGAAATGGCCATAAAGAGTCACAAAGGAAGACTTCCACATGATTGTCTGTCTGTCTGTCTGTCTGTCTGTCGGTGCGTCGGTCTATGTGGCTGACTATTGTCCCATTAATAGACTTGTTTGGATGTCAGCTAAGCCTGGGCAATAGACCCCTTTGAGAAGTGTGCTGGGCCAAGCTACTTACCCGCCATAAAAAGGCAATCAGATGTCGTCGATGCTGCACGCGAGGCACAACACAGAATCGAGTCTCAGGCCGGGGTATGGCTGGAATCAAGATATAGCGCGTAAATAAGAAGTTTTCAGCGGCGAATCGGTGTGAGAGCGAGAGTAACAGAGAGAGAGGGGGTGAGCGGAGAGCGTCTCTGTGTGTGAGCGAGCTAGTTGCACAGAGAGAAGTTGCAAGCGATCTTGCGACTGCGTTTGTAATTAATTACGAGGCGCGCGACTCCAACTACGACTACGGCTGCGACTGCGACTGCGACGACGATTCGAGCTCCGACTTGGTCTTCACGTAGTTGACTCTTACAAGAGATGGCCAGGCAGCGATAAGGCGGGCCGGGCAGCTAGTCAAAGGATGCGCGCCGGCTACTGCGATTACGCGACGAGGCAAACGCGAGATAGCGATAAGCAGCTAAAGATGCGGCAGCTGCTGCTGCTGCTGCTGCTGCTGCTGTTGTTACTGTTGCAGTGGCAACTGCTGCGAGATGATGCAATTTTGATTTGAAACACGCAATTTGGATGGAGAACGCGGCTTAACGATCTCATGTGCTCGGCGCGTAAATCGAGAGAGCGCGAAATGAGATTTTTAACTATTTAGCCGATAATTTCCTTCCGGTTGCGTTTTTGCGTTTCAACTGTGGCTGAAAAACTGTTGGCCGCAGTTTCAGTATTTTTTGATCAGGCAGGCAGCAGCAGCAGCAGTCGCAGTATCGCAGCTGCGACAGCGACGCCAACGACGCATCGTGGGCCGATCATCGCCTTACTTAGACAGTTGACTGTCGCCCAAGTGTTGAGTGTGTGGGCAATTGTACACACACACGCACATGCATGTGTATATAAGGAGAGAATATGCCTGCGAGCAGCTAGCTGTCTCTGTTTGACACATTGCCCACAGCAACCCCCGCAATGTGTTTCTTTTTTTTTTCAAATGCTTTTCTCTGCCCAAGCCTAAAGAGACTGAGCTTCTAGCTAGACACATACACACATACGCACACACACACTCAAGGGTTAGCACGTCAGCTTCAGCTTGCATTCAACTGCAGCTCGTGCCAAGCTTGCGTGTGTGTTGGTCTTTCTATTTCTAAGTAGGCTTTTAGTCATGGCGTCGCAGCCCACACACACACATACAGACAAACACACACAAACAACAATTGACAGAAATAGCAGCTGATCTCAGACATTCAACCAGTGCACGGCATGCGCTCTGGCTCTGGCACTACTACAGCCTCTGCTAAATCTGCGTCACTTGCTGCATTTATTAAGAACTGAAGCTGCTGTTGCAAAGTATCCTTACGAGCTTTTTCTAGACACACACACAGAAAACGCTGTAGCTAAAAATAACACCCAACGAAAGCTTCGCAAGCTTCAGAAAGTTGTTTGGGGCTTTGCAAGCTGGCACGACTTTTGAAAAGCTTTCGCATATTTCGATGCTCTGCAAGCGCCCACCAGCTAAAGCGTCCTCACCTACGCGCAAAGCAGACGTCGCAGCTAACGTCTGCGCTGGCAGAGCTGCTCATGTGGGTGGCTTCATTGATAAATTTGCTGTGTGGTTCTGCTGCGACGACTTCTGCTGCTGCTGCTGCTGCTGCATATGCAGCTGGGCCAAGATTAACTGCAAATTGAATTGCAAAATGTTGCAGCTGTGCGCAGGGAAAACTGACAAAAAAAAAAAAAGAGAGAGAGTGATAGAAAGAGTGTGTGTGTGAGAGAGAGAGAGAGAGAGATGGCAGGCTGCGCTCCACTTTAAACAACGTCATGGCTGGCTGCCTAGTTTGTATGTGGGTGTGGATCATGCCCAGCATTAGACGCTTGACAAGGCTTTTGTGAATGAATTCCATTGCCGTCTCTCTCTGACAAAAGCAGCTGCTGACGCCCACGAAAAATGGCAATTTTCTCACACACCAATTGGATTTTAATCATATGCATAAATACATTCATAAATACATTCAAACACACACATATAGATCTCCTATTGTTCACATTATTCTCTAGACTCGACTTCATTCATAAAATGCTTATATAAGGAAACTTGTAAATTAGTTCAAGTGCCCGCCCGCACTCCCCTCCTCTGTACACTGAGCGAAACGAAAGCTCTTTGCGCACTCAAGCAAATTAATTACACTTAACACCCACGGCGGAGAACACATCGATTTGCCATTTGTACTTTGGCATTAACTGTAATTGTTCATTCACACAAAACACAGCTAGAACAATAATTATTGTTGAACAAATTATTTGTCAAAATATATAAGCAAATTGGTAATGCACAGACATTATACAAATAAATATAGAAAGTTTTATTTTTTATGTTTGATGACTAAGGTATAGGGCTTCAGAGGTGAACATGTCTTTTAAGGTTCATTTTAAAATATAAAATAAACAAAACTAGGAAATATTATTATATAATTCACAATAAATAAATAAGAAACTACAAATTGTTTTTATATTTATATATATGATATTAGATTACAGTTAATTTAAATATTAAACATACTTGAATTTAAGATAAAAGTTTGAAGCAAAAGTCAAGATGAACTAATCAGATCCAATCAAATATAATATATATTTAATACAATAGGCGCCTTTTGTGCGTCAATATAAGAACTTTTCAGTCCAGTTATAATCCTTATTATATTCCTTAATATTCTATCTGCACATAGATTTGAGGCAATTAAATTAAGTTTAAATTATCTGTAAGTAATTTACATAATTTTTTAGTATATTAGTTAAGGCAATATCGATCGAGCTTTAATGCAGGAATTAAATTTCAACTTTGAGCTGTAGAGGCAAACAGAAAAAGGAAATCAGTAATCGTAATGAGAATTATCCAAACTTTAGACGAATTTGTAATTATAATTAATATTCTCACAGTCAGTATGATGTCTATGAATATTAACAAAGTTTAAGTATTTATATATTTTAATCTTCAACATGTATTTCATTTTCAATATTCTTTAAGTAACTAACTATTTTGATTATATTATAGACTAATCAGATCCTTGGCGCTTGTCATATGAGTTAGCTGCATCTCTTCCATGCTGTACTGAAGAAGGAAGAAGGGAATTACAACTGATGTAAATCAGCTCCTGCCTTTGGCTGACATTTGGCTGTCACTCACTCATTTAGTCACTTGTTAATTCACTCATTTAGGAGACATTCACTTGCATTGCTGTTGTTTCAAACTTGTTGTCCAGGATGCCAGGGCTATATTTAGTTTGGCAGTCTTGGCCGTGTTAGTAAACTGTTTAGACTTTAACTGAACCGCATTGAGTGTTGGTCTTGCAAGAGGCGCTGCCTCTCGCAGCTCTGGCAACAACAGCAGCTCTCTCGCAGCTGGCTGTGACCCCTATCTAAAGTTGCCATAAATATTCGAGACTTCAATTGGCCAGCAGCTTTTGAGTGCGCATGCATCATCATCGAATATCAGCATCTGAAAGATAAGATTTACAGACCTGGGCCTAGGCGGTAGATATAGTATATTCTGTATATTTTATTTGGCATACTCAGCTGATTTATGATAACGCGCGCCATAAAAGATCTCGGCACATATAATCGGACAAAGTTTCATTGATTTTATTCAAATTTTGTCTTCTGGCCGGCAAGTCGCATTTCATATACGTATGCAGACATATCTTTATTGAGCACTTTCTTAGGGCTGGCTTTTCTTTATAGGGTTTTATTGGCTTTTGATATGACAGCCACACAAGTCGAATATATTCGGTTACTCTCGATTATCGTGCATCGCTTTGATCTTCGAGATCTTTATGGCATTGTTCATATGCCACCGCTTGAAGATTTTATAATTCCTCAATTAATAAACGTCGCTCGGCGCTCGACGCGCCTCCCTTTTGCTTTGACATGCGTGCGTTTTGAGAGCCCAGCCCTTTTCTTGGCCATAAATTTGTTTTATGGGCCAAGCGAAATATTTCCACCCAAAATACGAGCTGCATAATACTTCTATCAATTTATTTCTGTTTTGTCAGACAACATTTGCAATTTCAATTAATGCAACGCCCCGAGAACAAGAAAACTATGTCAAATAAATCATGGACCTGCAGCCGGGCCACATCAGCCCAGATCAACCCAGACCAGACCGGCCCAGAGCTGCATTTACCTTCCATTTACCTTCTGTCGCTTTGTAAATGTCTCAGTTATGCGAATGCAAAGACTTCAAGTCAAGTCTCGCACTTCCTGTGAGATTTTGTACTTTCGATGAGCAAATGGAGTTTATAGATTTTGGGATCATTTCATAACCCCTGTAAAGTAACGATAGAATACTATTAAGGATTCAATTGTTTGCTTGATTATGCTTTAATGCATTGCATTGATGAAATACTTAGATAAGGTAGATCGAGGCTCAAGAGCGAGAGGCTCGAGAGAGAGAGAGAGGAGAGAGAGAGAGAGAGAGAGAGAGAGAGAAAAAGAGAGAGAGAGAGAGAAAAAGAGAGAGAGATTCTGATTCTAAATTTAGTGCACATATATATTTTTGTTTTAAAGCTAAGATCATGCAGTATGAGCCGTCATCTCGTTGATACATATTTACAAGTCGATCAAAGAAATATACCGACATCTGGCATTTTATATGTTCCCTAGATTTTTGGCTATGACCACGTTTATCTCTGTTGACTGTTCACAAAGTGCGTGTGTGTATATGCTGTCCGACCATAAGTTTGTATGCGCTATTGATAGTGAAACGAGATTTGCTTTCAACGTCAAATAAAGGTTCAGTTATAAGGAGTACATTTATTTGGGATACACAAACTATTGTCAAGTCGTCGAATACTATATCTTATTAGAAATCTTCACTGTGATGGCAAATCCAGAAGGACTAAATGGAGTTTTGTATAGGTTTAGTTATATTTTAATTTAAATTATTAATTATTATTTACTTTTATATACATTTATAAAAAAAATTGCTCAAATTGGAGCAGATAACATTACGATTGAATGAACGTCTCTTGAGAGCGTTTGATATGCTGCACTCCACCCAGAAAGATAAATAAAAAGTATATGTTATTTGTTATTTACTTTTATTATATATTATAGTTTTCATTATATCTTTCTTAAAAGTATAATAATATAATATAAAGAAAGTTAATTTTCAGTTCTACTCGAATGTAACTCTATACACTTCAATAAATTTGTCGTAGAAATAGAAAATTATATGTAATTTACAGCCAATTTTTTATAATGATGTTATTTCACTTTTATAATTTTCAAATATTTCAAGATTTCCTCTTCAATCTGATACAAATAGCAGAGTATACGTGAGCTGTGCATTGCCCCCAGCATTGGGCTTGTTGAGTTATATTTTTGTTTTTGCAAAAAAAATTTAAATAAATAAATTGAGTTACCACCTTAAGACTGAATCTGAATCTGTTTGTCAGCAAATTGCATATTTTTGGTGTCATATAGGAGGCGATGCCAAAATAAGAGGAAAGAATCATAAAACCCAAGCCAAGGGCCAATTTAGGAAAATTTCAGCATTAACTCAATTGCCAGGCTCTATGCAAATGAAATCCCATCATATTTCCATAGTTTACACACACTTCCATAGGGAGAGAGAGAGAGAGAGAGAGAGAGAGAGAGTGTGTGATTGCCCCAGCGATTTCTCTATTAACTTTAAGCAGGGTAAATAGGCAATTGACTTGAAATTGGCAATTATTTTTTTGCTTTTCCATTTTTGCCTGAGAGTTAGAGCTCAACTGTAAGGCAGAGATGCCAGCAGACAGTCCACATATGAATAGCTACGACTGTCTTTCATATGCCACTCGAGTTGTTGTCGTTGTTGTTGTTGTTGTTGTTGTTGCAGTTGTTGCAGCTGTGGCAGTTGTCTAGGTTGCAGAGCTCCTCTTAACCCAAAGCACATTATGAATGAATAATGTATGAATGAAAATTGCATGCACGTGCCTTAAAGCTATAAAAAGTTGCACTCTTACGTTTGAGCTGGGCTCTGGCAGTGCTGAGGATGCGTTTGAGTTTGGGACGGTACTCAAGTTACCAGAGCTTGACAGATCAGATTTTCATTGCGTATTTGACCACGCTCGTCACCTCACTCAGCTAGTCAATGGGGATCGTGAGATGACGAAATATTTGCACAGCCAAAAGATAAATGAATCGACAATAAGACTTGACTTCACTCCATAAATATGCTGATCGTTTTTGAAGCACTTATTGCTACTCGACTCTAAGAGGAAACAGAAATAAATAAAAAGATCTCTATGCCAATCTGCATTCTATATCTTTTTCGAATTGGCAAATAGGTTAACTCTACTCAATAGAGATGCTGATCGATATTTAAATTAATAATGTGTATAGTAGGTCAATAATAGATATGAGAGAACATCACTATGGTTAACTAAGGATAGAAACACATCTATCGATGATCAGAAAGAGCTTAAGCAGAAGAAGAAGAACGAGAGAGCAATTTGAAGTAGCAAGCGAAAAAGTGTAGAAGCAAAGCTGCGGAAATAATTTAAGTAACGAAACAAATAAAGCTCCCTACAATATTATTATTAAAATATTCTTCTTAAAAATGTTGAGTTTATCATTATGTTTCTTTGTCCAACAGTCTTATTGTCTGCAAGTATTTACATATATACATCTAAAGCACATTCTCACCAATTGGAAAATATTTCTCTATGATCTAAACTTTAATTAACTTAATTGAACTCAAATCTTTTACAATTTTCCATTATCTGAAATTTGATCAGAGTTGCTGTTTCACTTATATACCTACTATACACACATACATGTATACATATATATTCTTTGAGCATTTCAACGTCAGTGCTGTTAACTATAAAACACCTCACTGTTCAGTTGATGCAGAGGTATTCAAAGAGTGTTGGCTATAAATGCTGCATCGCAGCCAGCCTATTAACATTTGACTTTGCTCTTTGTCTTACGACTTTGTTAAAGATAATGGGAGAAGAAGTAGTATTCTAAATAGTTAGAAATTATTTTCAGCGCTACCTAGAGGCGCCTACGTTGCTCGTCTCTATTATGATGCAAAGCAAGTTCGTCACCTAAGTCTTTTGTTTGGCAGCACCTGCGCTGATATCTTCATTAGCTATTGCGATGCTGACGATCAGTTGCACACATACACATATATATTTATACGTATGTGTGTGCTATGGAAATTGGTTTTTAATAACCCAGCCACGGTCTGTTAATTAATTGGATGAAATAGTAGTGGGTAAAAGTGGATCGATCTTTTGTCAAACCTAAAGATCTTCAACGCTTGCAGCAGTAGCCGGGCAATTTAAATGCAAATCTTGATCTGGAGTGCTTTGGATCGTTAAGTTGCCGGCAAAGAGTAAAATTTCAATTTAAGCACTACTATTCTTTTGTTAAATGCAGTTATTAGATTTGACAGTTTACTGTTGGCCGATAGCTTTAAAGAGTCGCCGCCGGCTTCGGCTCCAGCTCCAGCTCCAACTCCGACTCCGGCTCCGGCTCAGGCTACGGTTGCGGCTACTAAATTACAGCTTGTGGAATTATCAGCAGCTTGTTTGGTTTTCTGGTGCAGCGGCGGCGGCAGATGAAAGGCTGTGCAGCCATTTCAATTAGCATTTTGATGGCACTTACAAATGAGCGGCTAGAACGAAAATCGAAAATCGAAAATCGCGGCCATTTGATAGGCAATTGATAGCACTTCATAAAGCAGCCGGTCGTTTGTATGTATAACGAAATTGACATAACATACGAGGCGGCCACATTATTAAATCATTCGGAATTCATGAAATGTCACGCGATTTTCGAAAGACTCGACTCGATTCGGCCAATCGCACTGGCCTCCAGCGGCGCCAGCTGTGACAATCTTATGGTAATTAAGTTTTTGCAATTTTTGTGCTTCAAAATCGTTTGGCATTAATCAATGCTCAATTTGCCGACAGGGATGAAGTTTTTCGAACAAAAGGCTGCATGCCGGTCAGAGTCAAAGCAACCAAGAAATACAAAAAAAAAAAAAAAAAAAAGCGCAACACTCGGTATTCGACATTCGACATTCGGCATTCGACAACTGGCGACAAGACGTCAACTTGTTTGGCAATAAAATTGTAAGCATTTATCTTGTAAGCCTTTTGTGTTACATTGTCGCTTTTTTTGTTGTGTTGTGTTGTGTTGCGTTGTGTTTCTTGTGCGTAGACCAAAATAGGCTTTTCTTTTTGCATTACAAAAGTATTGAGTTTCCAAACGATTTGTCAACGTTTAGACCCAGCCCCAACCCCAGCCCCAGTCCCAGTGCCAGCCGCAGACGCAGCCGGCAAACAAGTTAAGGCCAGGCATTTTGTTAGCTCGTAAAGATTTGTTGACACTTGCGTGTTGATGTTTTTCCGTTGGTGCTGTTGCTCTCGGCCATGCAAATCAAACGCCGAGGACCACCTGCAAAGCTCGGCCATAGTTGTGTTTGAAAGACAAGCAACAACAAATGTTCACACTTTGATGTTCTGCTATCATGAATGAATATTTCTCTCATTCACATAGTTGTGGGAGTCATGCATAGGATTATTGTCAGGCTTCGATTTCTATTTAAAACTGAGGTGTTTGGCTCTCATCATCGCATCTTTTTAATTAGAGAGCTTAGATACATTATTTGGCTGTCATTCGAATTTTATTCCTTCACCTTGGAATGCTTTCTATATATGAACGAAATTAAAGCAGTAGCTCAGAATGATAAAATATGAATATATTGGAAATGAATCGATCTCTAACAGAACAAAGTCTTTTCATTCCCTAGTAACTTCTATTTCACAATTCGCTCAATAATAAGGCATTAAAAATAGAAGGAGTAATTGTATTGCTGATTATATAAAATAGTCATGAAATATACTTTCACCTTACCCGACCTACACATACTATCTTTACTTCCGTATTAGTTGAGTTCTTTAACGATAGCTGACTTTCGTAATTATTTAGTTTACTGTATTTGGCAATTCAGCTCTTCGACATTCATAGTTTTTACTACTGTATTATCGCATACTAATTATATATAGCTTTATTGTTCGCTCGCTCAGCTAGGGAAATGCCAGGTTCCATTCGTACCAGGGAAAAATCCCTATATCAAACGGGCCGCAGCGTCTTATCGCACTATTTATGAACCAGAGCGATCGAATTTATCGAACATCGCGCACCACTTAGGGCGCTGCTCTGTGCCGAGTTTTGTTTAATTTCATTATGCTAAAATGAATTGATTTAATTTGATTTCATTTTTCTGTTAACATCATCCGCAAATCCACATAGTTATGGCTCTGAACGAATTGGGAGCTCAGAGCTTGGAAGCTTGGGCGCTCGCTTGAATTTCACCTCGAGATTCGTTACACATTTTGGACCCCATGACGAATTGGCGACCCCTTTTGTTCATGTTAAATATAATTAATAGAGAAATTAGGCACAGCCGAGGCGACTCTTGTTTGTTCCGTGCCTTAAGTGGCGCAGTTTAAGCTGCTCCCCGTTCTGGCTGCCTGCAATTAGTCAATTAATGAAAAAGCCATAAATATGCGACTAACATTTGTCGATAACCGAAAAGGTCTCCTCTCGCCTTCTTGCGTGGCCAAATGGAAATGGCAACAGGCAACTGGCAACTGGCAACTGGCAACTGGCAACTGGCAACTGGCAACGGGTCTCTCACTCACATTGGCTGCTGCTGGCCATAAATTAATAGTCCATTATTTCTAAATTTTTGTCCACTTCAAACTGTCGTCGGGCAGCCCGGCGACTGCTGCTGCACACTGCGTCGACCGTTTGAACCGTTTCGCATTTGCATTTTAATCTCTCGGCCACAAATTAGTTCCCTGCCTGACTTTGTGTTGACTTGTCAGTGCGGCCAATAAAACTTAGCCAGTGCCGCGAACGCTGTACAACGCCATAGAAAACGAAAGCAACAGGAGTTTGTATTTTTTTCTTTTTCGAAAATATGTAAATCATTTTGCGTTTGAACACATTTCAAAAATTGCTTAATTTCCTCCACATGCGCTTGCTGAAAAATCAACAGGCGAATAGCCGCATAATGCGCACTAGGGCTGCACGAAAAGTTCTCCAAATTATTGAGACTGAAGGATTATGCTGGATATAAATCGATGGCTTCTGATATAAGTTTTAGCTGAGGCATTCAATAGAAGTGATAAATAAGTAAAGCTTCAATTCACACTTGGTTTAGCATTAGAACTATTAAAGATATGATTTAGAGAAAATTTGTAATATAATATTATATAAAATTCATAAATATTGCATCATATATTACCAGTTTCAATTTATTAAAAAAAAAGTATTTAAATTGATTGAATTATCAATTGTTTCATTCACATAAAAGAATATATTTTTATCAGCTTTCATTTCTTCAGCATCTTTGGCTTGTTTGAAGTTTGTTCAGCCTAATTGCTATCGATGGCTAGATCAGCTTGGTTTACTGCTAATTTGCACTGGCAGCTAGAGTTCAGCGTTGTCAATTTCACATTCTCCATACATGAGCGCTGCATTGAGTCAATGCCAGCCTTGCCCAACCCTGGAGTGAGTATCTGGCCAAGTGGCTGCCACTCAAGCAAACTTTGCTTTGGGCACTTTGTGAGCTCATTTTCCGACTCAATCAAATCAAATAATTTATGCCTTGCAAAATGAACTGGCCAAGTGAGCGGAGCTGGTGAGGTCATGGCGCGCGCTGCCATTGCCAATGTGAGAGAGCGAGCTGGGCCCAAAGCACAGTTAAGTCTTTTAGCCTGGCCATAAAATGTGTTGATTTTTCCATTTGCCGAAGCTGCCGAGACTGAGGCCCTAAAGCGCTGCAATGAGCATAAATAAGAGAATTCGAGAGACTACAAAATGGAAAGCTCGCTGAATAGAGAGGAAAATTCAGCCAGAGTCGTAGTTGCTTTCCATTTAAGCCAATACAAATACACAATTATAAATATAAATATAAATATAAATATCAATATAAATTATACAATCTAACTCTAACTATCATATAAATATCCATATAAATATCAATATAATCTAAAGATAAATATAAATATAAATAATATCTAAATTAAATAGAAATATAAATATAAATCTCAATATCAATCTAAACCAGTCAATCATCACCACTCTCCCTCGAACTCTCCTCTCCTCTCACTCTCAATCTCATATCCCTATCCATACTACATATACCCTATACATCTCCCTCATCCCTCTCCCTATCCCCGTTCCCTCTCCTCACTCTCCCTCTCCCTCTCCCATCTCCATCTCCCCTCTCCCTCTCCCTCTCCCTCCCCTCTCCCTCTCCTCTCCCTCTCCATCCTCAACGCTCCCTCTCACTCTCCCTATCCCTCTAATCTCCTCTCCCTCTCCCTCTCCTCTCCCTCTCCCTCTCCCTCTCATCTCCTCTCCCTCGGTCCCCTCTCCCTCGCCTCTCCCTCTCCCCTCCCTCTCCCTATCCACTTCCCTCTCCCTCTCCTCTCTCTCCTCTCCCTCTCCTCTCCCTCGCCCCTTCTCACGCTCCATCTCCTCTCCCTCCCTCTCCATCCAGTCTCTCTGCTAGGGGACGCCTGGTTCTCCCCCCTCCCCCTCTTTTTCTTCTTTTCCCCTGCCTTTTCATTTCTCCCCCTTCCCCCCCCCTCCACCCTCTCTCGTCGGATAGCTCGCTCTCTCTCGCCCTGGTCCCAAGGAGCGGATTCGCTTCCGCCCTCTCGCCCTCTAGCCCCAGTCGCATTCGCGCCCTCCTCCTGGTCTCGTCGTCGCTGCCCTCCCGTCCCCCGCCGTGCTTGTTGCTCCTCCCTCTGACTCGCGTTGGATCATTGGTCACATCACCCTCGCTGCCTACCCTGTCCCGTGCGCTTGGGGCATGGGGCGCGCCGGCGGCGGCGGTGGGGGCCAGCTTCTGCAGCTTGTCCCCGTTGCTGTGGTAGCCGTTGAGAGCAAGCTGTGTGAGCTGCGTGCACTCGGCGACTAGCTCGAGCAGCTGATTCTCGCGCACAATCTCCCAGCCGCTGAAGCTGAGCACCTTCATCTGGGCGCAGGGTATGTGCCGGTTGTCCAAGAAGAACACGTCGTGGTACCAGTTCTCGCAGACTAGAGCGCGCAGCTTGGGCAGCTCCAGGAGCAGGCTGTGCTGCCAGCGGGCGGGCAGCTGCACCACCTCGTTGTTGAGGGCGATGCGAGTGATGGACTCGCTCTTGGCCACAATGATCTGTTGGAATATGGTCTCCTGGTCGGCGTGCAGTTGGACGAGAGTCATCGAAGCGCACGGCCAGCTTGCGTAGTTTGGGCAGCTGTAGCACCTGGGACAGTATGCACTCCACGGTGCTCAGGTTGATCTTCAGCACCTCCAGATTGGGCAGCTTGATGTCGTGCAGGCGCACACAGCTGTCGAAGGAGTCGGTGATGTCCAGTACCCGCAGTTTGCGTCATGCCCAAGCATATTTCCTGTATCCAGCGGCTGTCCAGCGGCACCGAGTGGTACATGGACTTGAACACCAGTTGCTCCAGTTTCCTGAAGCCTCGAATATACAAGCCCGACAGATTCATGCAGCTGGTCAAGCGCTTCAAGTTGGGCAGCATTGCAGTGAGATCGCGTATGTCCTCGTCCACCATGGTATTTGGATTCCCACCCAACACACAGCTCTCTATGTTGGGAAACCTCAAGATATTGATATCGCACAGATGTCTGATGTAATCGTAGAATTCGGCAAAGGAGCCGACGCCATCCTCGTGCACATGCAGCTCGGTAAAGCGAGGCGCCATGTTCTCCATGAAGAACACATAGTCCTCGATGTCGAGCAGACCCAAGAACGGAGTGTTCGGTCCCACGATGCGGAAATGCCAACGCTTCTGCCAGATGCGCAGAACCTGAGGCAGAAACTGCGGATATGCACGTGCCATTCGCACCTGATCGCTGATGTAGTCGATGCACTCGAAGATCTGCTCAAAGAAGATCTCGTGCAAGTTGTCAATGTAATTCGGAGGCAGTGGCTCCGGCAGTGGCACACGCTGTGCCTCCAAGGCGTGCTTGTAGAATTTCTTGTTTGCAGCATGTTGCGCTATGCTCTGAGAAGTTGCTGATGATTATCAATCGATTATCTATTTACTTCAAGAGTACTTTCTCGGACTTCCTTTTGATAGCTGAAGATTATCAATCGATTATCAATTTGATTCAAGAATAGCCTTGGAATTCAAGAATCGATTTGGTTAGATCAATTTGGATAATGTCGAGTCAAAAATATATCTTAGATTTATTAATAATTAACACGATTTTCTCGACTTTCGATTTTACTGATATTTGAGAGTTTTCAATAATTTGTGGAGGATTGTTCTCGATGCTGCTTGCTTCGCATTGAAAGCGGAATGTGCTGAAAGGTAATTTGTCCAGTGCTTATATCTGCGTACAGGTAGTCCTTTTCCACCCTCGCACAGGTAGTCCTGGCGCTTGACGAACTTGGGCCACGCATTTGGACTAATCCGCGCAGCAGCTGCGCATGAACTGCTCAAAGTTAGTTTTTGGCCGCAAGGCAGGTACGGCCTTTTGGCCTGTTAGGATCGTGCCAAGAACATAAATTGCAGTACAGTGTCTGCAATTTGTACACGTATGCAGTGCCGTCTTATCTGTACAGTTATCGCTCGTCTAGTTTGCATATTACACGACTCCAGACGTGTACGTTTTCGTTGCTCCTTGGCCGGATGCGTGCGCAAACGTGGTCAAGAGTTCTGTTCTTTTGCCCTTGTGTGTTTGGCTTTCCTAGGAAACTGTTGATAACAACAACAAGGCGAGCTGCAACAGCAGCAGCAGCAGCGGCAACAAATAGAATCTCGAGTCTTTCAAGCCTTTGTGCTTTGTCTAGTCTCTGCTGCGATCTAATAATCAGAACTGTCGCCTGCTGTTGCTTTTTCAGCAGCTTAGCGAGCGATTAGAGCACCGAGCGACAATGCGAACGAGATTTAGAATGAGAAGCTGAATGAGAATGGCGTTGCCTGCAGGTTCACACCACGAAGTGCCACACAATAACCATTGATAACTAAGTGTATTTAGAAATATATTTGTACATACGATACGTATGCTATGTAGGTTGATACTCTTTCTAAGAGTATCACAACTTTCTCAATAATTAAAACTAACATATGAATTAATTAACGACTGAAATGGATAATCGACATTTAATTACAGTATATATAATATAGACTTACTTTTCTAATAACCAAGCAATTAAATAAATAGTAATTGGAATTGAGTATCTGTGATTATAACAAAAAATCTTTCATTGCTCCAAGTCAATGAATTGACTTTTGTTTCAGAGATTTTCTGATTTCTAGAGATAAATTATGCGACCTTTGTGTCATGTTCATATTATTTTTTATTATTTTGTATTATCATTTATTTAATTTAATTTTTATTTGATTGTTATTCGTTATTATTATTTTATGATGTATATTATTTATTCTAATTTTTGTTGTAATTTATTTATTCCCCAATAGTTTCCTATTATTTCATAGTTTCCTATTATATATGTGTATGAATTTATTATTTAGTATGAATATTTTAAGTTATCAGTATTTTCCATTTTAATATTTATTTACCCATTATTTCTGTTATATTTTGAAACATTGAAACATTTTAATTGTATTAATTCAAACAAATTTAATTATTTTTATTTATTTAAAAGGAATTCTTAATTTAAAGGGAATTTGCGCTTCGGCTTGCTTGGCCTTAACTTTGTGGGATCTGTCGTTCGGGTTACCCATTGCTGCTGCTTGTCAATTGTCGCTGTGGAGCTGTCTTTGTTGGAGCTAATGGCATTGTTGTCAACTGGTGTGTGTGTGTGTGTGTGTAACGCCTGTCAAAGTATTAAACTGTTACTAGACAATGGCGAACTCCCCTCCTGTCCTCCGGCGTGCGTTTGTCTATGCACATAATGGACATTTATGTCCGGGCGCTGGTGAAAATATTTTGTGTTCATAATTTTTCAACAATTTCATTGAGGAAAGCACGCAAAGTATTCTTGAATTTGAGTTTGTTGGCTGGGAAAGCTGTTTCACACGGCTCGTGATGCAAATGCACTTGTCCCTCGGCTCTGAGCCCGATCTGCAGTTGGTCATGGCGATTCCGATATGATTTGATATTTTTTTATTTGGCTTTGGTTATTTGGGTCTCGGGTTGATTTGGTTTTTTGGTTATTTGGCTGCCTTATCTGAGATCAGTGTCGATCAAAGTGCGGCAGACGAATTGTGAAACATGACGTACATGATATTACGATATACGTAGCTGGCCGTAGCTCGAGCTCGACTCGGAGACTGTTTTAATAATTTTGACGTAATCACATCACAACAATCTGCCTTCAAAGACTTAGCTTTTTGTGTTTTGTGGTGCTCTTTGCGTCTTGGGTCTGGAGTCGAGCTCAAGTGGACACTTTTTTCGATTTTGTTTTCACAAACATTTCTGATTTGTTCATTTAAATGAATTACAATATTTTATCTTTAAATGGAGATCGTTTTGCCGTGACGCACAAGCATGAAGCTTTCCAAGAGTCGCTCAGGTAAGCCTGGCCCAAAGAGAACTTTCCAGCCAGCTGCAGATTTTGGACGACGTTTTCGGTAATTCCAATGGCCATAAAAAGGGGCCTGCTGCTGATCCTCGCCGTCTGTGGCCGATCTTGTTGGGCAGGTAAATTGCGCACTCGCCGAATAATTTTTACACCTTCGGCCAGGCATGATCGCAACAGCCGCAGCAGGCAGAGCAGTAGCAGCAGCTGCAGTGCACGTTTTTAATTCATTTGTTCTAAAACTTAATCAGACCGAAGTGCGAACCGCGCACAGCAGCTAACAACACTCCTCCAACAGAGTCCCCGCCGGCTCCTGCTCATCCTCGATTTGTGTCGAGTAAGCAGCAAGACAAGAAGTCGTGATTGCGCAACTCATAACTCACAAACAAGGCTCTCAGCTGAACTTGGCTAGGGCTTAGACCTGGGGCCGAAAGGCAGCCAGGGGACGGCACTTCACACCGAATGGTGGCAAGTTTCTTCTTCTTCTGCTTGTTGCTTTCGCTTACATTGTTTAATTAAAAACGATGCCTTTGCCACGTACTGAAGACCATGTCCACGCCGACGATGAGACCTCGCGACTCGAGACTCGAGCTGACTCTTGGACTGCCTGCCTAGTCGTGTGGAGGCAGTCTTTCAGCCTCTCGAGTGGCTCAAAAGGACGACACGTTTTGGCTTCTGTGCAAAGCTGTTTGTTAGCTTCAGCAGTAGCAACTACTGCTGCTGCTGCTGCTGCAACTGTTGCAACTGCAACTGCAACCACTTGCCACAATTACTGCTGAGGGCCGTAAGAGGCGACTACTGCTGCTTAATTTTAAAGTCTGCTGCCTGCGATTATATTGCTCCAGAAATTTACGAAAACGTATTTGGCGCTTGGCATAGTAAAGGGTATTTTAGCTATGTGATGCAGTTTGCTTATCAAGTGCGATCTTTGAGAATATGCCTACTTGAGTTTTTGTTTTATTATTTTGTGTGGTTAATTCTTCTTCAAACAATTAATAACTCCTCAAGACTAATGAACTAAATGTTGTAAGCCGAAAAGTATCCTCAATTTAACGTGATTCTGCCGTAATTTTATTAAATTTATGATAAATTCATTAAACATTTTCAAGTTTTTTGAAACTTAAAAATAATATTTAAAAATAATATATAAATGTAATCAATTCATTATTGATTTAATAAACAATCTAATTTGATAATCAGTAAACATATTTGCGTAATTTTAATTATTATTCTTAATATTGAATATTTATGGTTATGGTGAAAAATGAAATACAAATAATCAAATGTTGCTTACTTAAAAAGGCTTTTAAATATGCTGGAATTTAGTTATATTTTTGATATCGAATTCATTTGCAATATTTGTTTAAAAATCTCTCTCTATATTACTATTAGTATATAAAATATATATCAAATATTCACAAAGCTAAATATATATTTAAATTATAAATGACAATTGCCAACTTAAAAGCTTAAAGTAAGTAATTTTATATATTATTATATATATATTATTATATATATTATTTAGCATTCAGTATTAGGTAATTGTCATTGGTTTGTTTCCCTATCGAGTGTCATATTTATAGAGTATTATGGGCTGATGCCATTTTTCGGCTGATCTACTCAGCAGCGCGTGTGTTTATAATTCGCGAATCATGTTGCATTGTTCAGGGCGGCTGCTGTTGCCGCTGTTACTGCTGTTGTCGTTTCTTTTGCTGCTGGTGATGATGAGGAGCTTCACTTTTATGGCCAGTGGCAATGATGGGGCACATTTCGGGATGTCGCTCTCGACGTCTCTCACTTGGGATGGGGCTGTGGCAGTGCCAGTGGCTCTGGCTGTAGCTCTGACTGTTGCTCGGCTCCTGTATAGCTCGCCTTTAACAATGACAATTGTTAGCGCGCTGCGCCTGATTATTTTGACTTGATAACGAGCTAAACAATAAAAACAAGCGGCTGCCAAACAAACTCAGCTCAACTTTTGCCAAGTCATGTTTAGCAGAAGACGAAGACGAAAACGACGACGACGACGACGACGACGATGACTTGGACGGCAGACAGGACTCTGCAGTCCGCTGTTTTGTAATCAATTTGAATGCAGCGTGAGTTTTGAATCTCGGAGAATCTCAATTTGAGTTTTGAGCTGTTTGTTGTGATTTCTTAAGTTGTTGCAATTATGTTCGGGCTGTTTGTCCATTTGTTTGGGCGCTGTTTCGACCACAAAGGCAAGAACAAATAACGTCTCTTAGATAAAAACAAATTTACATAAACTTAATTATATTTATTTTGCTACTTTAATGCTTGTACCTAAGATCACTT
Organism: Drosophila koepferae; assembly: GCA_030914345.1. NCBI lineage: Eukaryota > Metazoa > Arthropoda > Insecta > Diptera > Drosophilidae > Drosophila > Drosophila koepferae. The sequence goes on along the minus strand of JAUESR010000206.1, from coordinate 8,120,200 downwards.
TTGTTGTCAGCACTTTTCACGGCCCGTAAATTGACCAAACAATACTCGACTAACTATCGCTACAAGCCAAATGCCTGGCCTGGCTTGGACTGGGCTGGGCTGGCTCTACCTGCCGCTCAGAGAGCCGTTGATAATGCGTAACAAAATGTGGAGCGACTACCAATCGGCTACCAAATGCATCCAGCTTCAGCTTCAGCTTCAGTCTAGGCCCGGCTTTTATGATCTCTTAGTTTTGCCCCATTGTCAGCCAGGCGATTAGCATAAGAATGCAACCTGCGGCAGCAGGCAGCATCGGCTGGTAGCCTTCTCACAGCTGCACCCATAACAAATGCTCCACAGTCGTAAAATGGCGCAGTCGGAGAAAATGCAGCCGGGCACTTGATGTCCCACGAGCTGCTGCCGCTCTATTGTCTGCCAGATGATGATATAGAATTCATTCTAATAGATTTTATTGCAAATAGTCTTTATTTTTGGTAGCAACTAAAAGCTGAGATAAAGCTTCTGAATCCCTAAAAAAAAAAAAACACTTTGGGGCTATTTGAATTTTAAAAAAATCTTTTATGTTACTTAGTCAGTTTAGAAAATTGTATTCTTATCTATGGCAGCACCAAAGCCAGCTGAAAATTAGTTCAAAAATATAATATAATATAATATAATTTATTATAATATAAGTTAAGCGCACACACACTACGAGAGTAGCGATTATGTGCACTAAGTTATATTCTCGCGTAGACAAATACACTTGGATTCAATGAAATAACATATTTGATATAATTTAGGAACAATAGATCTAAACTCTGTCTCGTCCGAATATAAACTGAATAGAATCAGCTCCGTACGTTGTATTCTCCTCTCATGTCTGATAGGAGAATACAGCCTACTACGTATCCATATAATATAATATAATATAATACAATATAATTTAAAATAATATAATATCAATTATCTAGCCAAATCACTTGGTATGTTAAGTTATTGTTTTATTTTTAGATATATAATATATATTTTATATTATGTCAGTTAACTTATGATTTATGATTATTGAATTAAATTACCAGTTGCTATTTTCACATATCAGTAGTCTCTCAGCAGTATCTCAGTAGAAATGATATAGTATTTCTCTCTTATTTTCATGTGATTACAAGTGAAACGAATGAATTCAATTTGAATTTATCATTAAAATGATCAAATTGCTCGAATCACGTATTTGAATTCATTTAGATCATCGGCTTCTAGATCTTCAGATTTCTATCATCATTTATTTATTTATTGGTAATTGTCGATTTCACTTTACTGATTCCCAATTTACAATTGAATTTTTAATAATTATCGAATATCACAAAGTAAATTTAAACTGTATAATATTATATTAACAAATATATTCATAAATATATTTAGTAATTCTTCAGCTGTAGATTTCGGCCAATTCTTTGTTGGCCTCTGGATGGCTTTAGGCACATCTGATGGAAGTATTTTTGCCCAATATGCCATTCCATTTCATTCCATTCCATTTCATTATCAGTCATCAACAATCTGTTGTGGTCGTCGCTTTCAATACACTTACACGCAGAGAACTATCGACGATCTCCAGGGACCGCACAGGCCGTTGGCCCATCGAGCTGCGCTCCACTCATCATTGTACACTTGACTTGAACTTTGAGTCAATTCATAAATCAACAAATCATTAATTCTGAACTCCTACAACAAGCCGCACTACACGCCTCGCTGAGTCGCTGGCTAGAAGATGGCTAGCAGATCACAGCCTTGGCAGACTGGCAGACCCTATTTCTCTTGACAAAGCCCTATTCTCACAGTGGGAACTGTGCGCTCTGCGCTCCCACAATTAATCAATTCGGTCCGCATTTGCTGGGCAATGAGTTGGAACCTCCGCACGGATTCGGACAGCACACACCCAGTTAATTTGTTTATTGAACTGCATTGTGCAGCATTGTGTGGCCAATAACTTAACATGCTAATTAAAATGGCATCAGCTCGGCCAGTTCACATGGTAAATCACTCGACGCAGCGATTCACCTGTGACCCCCACACAAGTGGATTATAAATCAGCTTCTTTCGCTGCCCTTTCTTCTGATAGGCACACATGAAGAGTATCCTGTCCTGTCGGTGTTTATGGCAGGCATTCAAAAGAAAAGGTACGCGGCATGAAAAATAAGATCTCTTATCGATGTCTCTTCATAAATATCTGTGCAGGCGATAGCGCTCACACTATTTATTATACAAATATATATATTGGCTGGCTGACTGGCTGACTGGCTAACTGGACGGCTGGATGGATGCTTATCGTTTCATATGATCAGGTTGCAGATTCCGATACTCGGCAAGACGTTGGCAAGTCGGGTCGTTTCGTTCGATCTTCGATCGTCGATTGATTGATAATAGCACGAAATGCTGTTGTAAACGGGTTAACTGAACAGAAAAAAAGTAAACAGAAAACTCATTAACGCAATAATTAAGACGACAACAAGGTTTTTAAGATAACTGCCAAACGACAAGGCACGGCCGAGGGGCTTAGAGGGATTCCAGCTACGGATTGTTTGTGTTACTGTTTCTGTTTCAGTCTCAGTTGCTGTTGCTGTTGCTGTCTTTGTGATCTCGCTCGCTGGCAGACTCTGTGACGCTGACGGGCTGCTTAGGCATTTATCCTGCGCCACGAGTCGAGGCTCTGTGTACCTGCTCTCCAGTTCCAGATGTGATAATGATAAAGGGCTGCTACATCAATCGCTGACAGTTGGGCTACCACACTTTTCATTTGGCTGACTGCCTTTCCGGCCCTGTCCCCTGTCCACCCGTCCGCTGTCCGTCGGACTGCCTCTGCGTCTGCTTTTGCCTGAACCCCTAACTGATCTTCAGAACTCTTCTGCTGCGATGCGATGCGTAAGTACCACTTCAAGCTCTCCGATGCCCGGCTGTGATAAGATATACAGGTTTTTTCCTTTTCCTTTTCCATTTTTTTTGTTTTTTGTTTTTTTTTTTTGCCTTGCAGCCGCGAGATATTTATTGTGAAATTGATTTTTTATTACGCTGTCACATTTGGGCCTCGCTGTGTACGCTGTGTACATTTGCAGAAAGGCGATCGCACATTCCACCAGCCGGTCAGCCAGCTAGCTCTGTCTCTATCCCTCCCTGTCCCACTCGCAGTCGCAGTCGCAGTCGCAGTCTTTGGCTCTGTGTTTAAACCGCATTCAAGACCAGCAGCAGGCGGGCAATTTTACGCTTCATTTAGCGTGACGTTTAATTGGAAGTTGCTGCGTTCCATTTGAAGATGGTCAATTGATCAGAGGTAGGCACATCGGTGATCGCCAGTTCTCAAGATTCAATTGATCGATTGTTGCGGCAATTTAATTGATTTTTGTTTTGACTCCACTCATATGAATATGCACAATGACTCTCCAAAACTGGGCCTGAGAAAATAGCCCGATCACGGCAATTAAAGCTACATGATCACCGATCACAGCTGAAATTTAAAAGGCAAATAGAGAGAGAGAGAGGGAGAGAATCGAAGAGATATATGAATACATATGTATGTTTCCTATATTTTAGAGCCTCGCAGAGTTGTCTTGTTGCACCTCCTGGCGTTATTTAATTATGGCGCTGATAACATTCCGCGTAGATGGGGGCAATTATTCATCGAGGCAGCAACTATAGAGGTGGATCGCTTGGGCAGATCGGTAGCAATCCGCCAGCTAGACGCAATAAATAAACCAACATGATAAATGGCGCGCCCGTTTTTTAAATGTATTTTAAATGCAATTCGAATGTGGCAATGGGCCGACGGCAGTGGCGGCGCCTGTTGCAACTCATTACTACGATAATTTATGACGTTCAAGTGTGAAGGACGTCGGTCGCTGGACAAGCACCAACAAAACCTGCTAGTTATATTAAAAAAAAAAAAAACTAGAGAGAACAGCTTGACACAATCAAAATATAAACTAAAAGATCCGATTAGACATAAAAGTTACGAAAAACGACTGAGTTGCAGTTGCAAAGGTGAGAAAGTCCCTCAGCGAAAACTGATTTGGAAGGAGATTCGGCCCTTTAGGCTGAAGATTCCCTTAGTTATTATTGTGGAAAGTAAACGGAACTTGAGTTGAGCTCAAATAATTCAAGAAATACTCAATATTTATATTTTTATTTTATTTTATTTATTTTTATTTATATATGTATATCATAATAATTGTGTATATAATCTGCTTTCTCTATTCAAGTATTTTCCATCGAATTTTGTTAAATGGCTCATCTTCCAACCTAATTTTTGTTCTTTTACGATTGCGTTCCATAGCAGAGTTCCCGATGTGTCTTTTACAATGCGCTTTCCCAGAATGATAGATTTCCAGCATCTTCGTCCACTGCCATTATAACGACCCTGCCCCAGGGACTTCCTGCAACAACAGCTAACTCTGTGTTTCGCTATCGAGGTGCAAATAATTAAATTAAAATACAGTCTGAAATGTCGATTTAGATTGCATCTGGATCCTCCTCGGCATATATGTATACATATGTAAATATAAAAATATAGTTGTACCACTTGATTCCAGATATGAATTATTGGATATCAAATATTCATGATAATTTTGAGCAACTATAAATTGAATTTCACACATGTATACATATACAAGGAATGAAAAAAACAAAAGAGTTACATATGTAAATGTGAAAGTAATTGAGTTTCTATGGGCCACAAGGCAGCCATACCTCATCCAGTAGCTCCAGTTTCTAGCTCTCTCTTAAATCCATTTTATTCGTTGCGAATTTCTGAGTTGTTGAACATGCGTCACATTTCATTAAAACAACTTAATTAGATTGCGAATAAGTCACCCGGCTGTGGCATTTTCCTCGCTGCGACCCTGATATTGGTGGCATCCACTTGGCGCCAGCGATGACAAATGCCTGGGTGGTAAATGCCAGGGAATGGGACCGACTCGAAATGCCATGCTTCCCCCATTTCAGCAGAGATGTGCTGCAGTTGTCTATAGCCAGGCACTTATAATGTAATTAAAATGATATCAGCGATATCATAAGGGGGAATACTTCAGATTCTTCTGGTCTAGTGAGGGCTCTGGAATGTGCTGAGGATGATTTTCAACTTTATCAACTTTAATTAAAAGTATCGAAATTAACTGCATAAGGAATTCATATGAATTTCTAACTACTTTCATTTGCTTGTTTATTCTCAAACTATATTCAAGCTGAATTAACCCGAAGAGAAGTCGTCACAAATACAGATACATTTTGCAAGAGTCTATTTATTCCAGATCAAGTTGACTTCACTATCGCTCCTAAGAATTTTTATACTATAAGAAATAAATTGTAAGATGTGGTGCAGATATAGAATGCTTTTATAAGTCTTAGGATGAGGTATACAGTAATTTAAATGAATGTTGATTTAAATCAAAGTTGTAAGCTTAAAGCCATAGAGTAATTTACTCTTTTCGATTGGACCCACCATCTACCAACATATACATATGGTTATACAATGTCAATAGTATGGCAACACCAGTTCCAGAAGAAGATTGTTTGACTAGAACATTGAGAGAGTAAAGACGTACACGCTGGTGCTTAAGAGAAGTTTAAGTAATCTCAGAGTTTTGAAGTTGGAATCATTATATTGCTCAATACTCAGTTTCATTATGTTAAAGCCCTCTTTTATAATAAGCACGCAATTATATACAGAATAATTGTTACATGTATGTCAAGTCTGAATTCTGTCAAACTTTAGATATGGTGTGTGCTATACTAAATGTTAGCTTGCAATGCGCTTAGACGTGTATTATTTATTCATTTCGAATCTCAAGTCTCAGCTAATCAAGTACTAAAATGAATATTATTAAAAAAAAAAAAACACTAATTTTTACATCGTGAGCTTGTAGGCTTATACATATTTTGAATAATATTATTTATGGATACGCTGAATCTTTTATTGTTACAATAAATAAAATGCTTTACATCAAAGTGTCTCATTTCGCCAATAGGTGGCGCTCTAATGTGTGCCCTTGAGGCACTGGCCTGAAGAGCTGTTTTTTCAAGTTATTTAAAATGCAATGTGATTTGTATTTGTATTTTGGAATAGCTTCAGCCTGTGCTGCTTAGCATTTAACATATGCATATACATGTATGTATGTGTGTATGTATGTGTGTATGGGTAGATACAAGTGATCATTAACTGAGGCCTTTATCGCTTTATAAAATATGCATAATTGCTGGATGTTGTAGGGAAATGTCTCGAACAGCATTTTGTTGTCACCTGCTGTTTATGTACAGAAATCAGCATCTAATTGTGAACTGCCCCGTCGCCGCCCATTTTCCAGCTCTGATTTTAGCTGGTTGTCTTCGCTGCATTCATAAATAACAGACGCTTTGCTCCAAATAAACTGACATAATTGACGCTGAATTTATGGGGTTCGGGCCCCAGGGAGTATGTTTTTGTTGTTGCTTGATTCCATAGGCTAGCTGTTTTTCTGATGTTTCTGATTTTGATTTTGTTTTCGATTTTCGTCGGGCATGTTAAGACAAAGGCAAAGTGTCAAAGCAAGTCATTAGGGCTACAAGATTTTCAGTTTCTCAGTCGGCCTGGACACTGCTGGCAACTGGCGAGAAGAGAAGTCCGCAATTAATTAAGCATTCCTATGCCACTTTGCATTGTTTTAGTCTCTTCTTCTTTCTCCCGCTTTTATTATATGAATATTTTTGGAGGTTTTTCACTTTGTCGCCAGTCGATGAGCGCGAGATGCCGCCGCTGCGATAAGGCTGAAAATGCGATAAAATCTGATCGGTAAATATGTATATAAATGTTTACCTTAATTTCTATCCCAGCTTCAGCTTTTCGGCCTGCTCGCATATTAAATCGAATAACGAAAATAAATTGCCCATATATTAGAAAAAATGAAAAAATCATGGCTGTGGCAATTTTAGCTGGCTAATTTGGCAATTTCGAGGCACGCCAAGGCACAAGTGAGATTGATCGTAAAAATTGATTTTCCTAAAATCGTGACGCCAATTGAATTCAATTTGCCGCGACGAAGAAGAAGAAGCAGAAGAAGGTGTTGGTTTAATATACGCCTAGATCGACTTGGCCACAGCTAAGTGATTTGCTTGTCATATAAATATGTTTGATTTGCAGATTTATGAGTGCCAGGCCTGCCCGGGCCGAGCCGAGCCGAGCCGAGCCGAGCCAGCAAAGCCATTCAAAGGCCATAGATCAGCCTTTCGAGTGTCGCACAGAAGGTTCATAAATAAAGAGGCGAAACCTTTATGACTATGGCCTAGTCAAATAGACTTTACACCATGTCGACTCGTAGCATAATTAAATCCCTTGACATGTGTAAGAGACTGAATTGTTCAGCTCAGCTTTGCTGTGGCCGATCATTAGGCCGCTGCTTCTAGCTTGTCTTTTGTTTTGACTTTTGTTTGTTGGGGCTGTACCCGCATTGTAGACACGACGGTTAACAAGCGTGTTATAGTTTTCTAATGAAGTCATTTGGGGTTTTTCTAATTAGGAGCTGTCGCACGGTTAGTATCTGAAATTGCTGGGATTGTCTAGCTGCAGCCTCGATGACTCGATGACTCGATGACTCTATGACTCGATGGCTCTCTGGCTCGCTCGCTCGCTTGATCGCTTTCTAATTAATGAACGAACATGTCATCGGTTTCTGCCTTCGGGGCATTCATATGCATTTATTGCCTAACATTCTGTGTTATATTTTGAATTTTTATGGGCTTTTAACAAGACGTTTGGGTCTACCAAATAGACGTTGCATAAACTGCACTTTTATGCCAGTTAATAACTTTATTAGCGAGAGCATAACAACGAGAGAGAGAGAGATAGAGCGAGAGAGGGGGGAGAGACGACTGAGACAGAGTCGAGTCGTTCGCTTTATGTGCTGAACGAGTTTTTATGGCCCGGCCAAAATGGAATTTATTATTACTAGAAATGAGTTTGAACTACATTTTACAGTAGTTTGCCCAGCTTTATGGCTCCGTGTACCGTAACGAACAGCTCTTTCGGCAGATCCTAGCCCTAGCCATAGCTTTTCAGCCGCAGCATGAACTTCATCAACGACGGCTCAGCTCGGCTCGGCTCGGCCTGGCTCGACTCTGGGCAGAGTCGGGGCTAATAAAAATCGTAACTGACATTTTTCGTTTACGAAAATGTCACAAATTCACAGCGGGACTGTTGCCAATACAAGTGATTTAAATTCAATAAATCATTGGAAATGCAGCGACCCAGCATACAGTATATATATACATATATATCGATGATGATGAGGAGCAGCAGCAGCAGCAGCAGCAGCAGCAGCGCAGCCGATGCGCCTGTGCATTCCATATCGATCCGGAACCGGCTGTTGTTGCGATCCTCGTCGTCCGACGTCTCGCAGGTAAAAGTTGTCTGGCGATTTAATTACAATTGCGACTCGGCTGTGGCTCTTCTTCTTCTTGGTCCGCATCTCATTTAAATTGGCTATTAGTTTGGCAAGCGCTTGGCAATAGCTAGGCCGCAGCAAGAAAAACGTTGCCTCTCTCCAAATTTAAGCGCGCTCCTCGTCCGCATGATTTGTGGGTGCTCTGGAAATTATGCGGGCATTGATTTCAATGCCGCTCCTCACAAAACTTTATTATCAAAGTGAGTTCTCTTAAGGTGGCCTATTATGCACAGAGTCATAAAAACGATGATAGAGTTTAATATGACCCAGCTGAGGGTTTCTGCACATCTTCTTTCCATTAAATGGAATTCAAAACTTTTATAGATAAATAACTACAATATTAAACTACAAAGAGGAAATATTTAATATCTTATAATTTAAACAAATTTTTATTTTATTTTTTATTTTGAATAGACTTTATAACTACTGGACTGATGACAAAAATTATTTTACCATTAAAATTGTAACTTGTATATGATAATCTTAACGTTAGGATGACAAAAATTAAGTTTCCAAATTGTAACTCGACGTGGGAAATAAGAAAATATCATTTCCGTGAACTCTAACCAAAAGAATTTAATATTAGCAATTTATAAATAAAAAAGAATACAAATAATGCGATAAATATTAATATTAAATGAAATTAATTAAATTAATATTAAATTTATTATCACAATATTGTTTTTTAAAAATTCAACTTCTTTTTAATCTCTAAAACTATATTAAAAACTAAAACTATACTTTTACCGACGGAATAAATACATTGTTTATTATGAATATGGCCAATGATTGTATAAAGCCAGATTGGACGCCTATTATTTGATAAATTGATTGAGATATTAGTATTTGAAACTTAAAGCTAATCAAATATGATTGATGTGCTATTGAGAGTATCAGTATATATTATCAGATTACCAGATAATTATGTTCATCTATGTATATTCAAAGCTAATCAACGAAGTGATTTTATTATTAATCATTTTATTAGTTATTTTAATGATTTTGTTTTTTAATTCATAATTCATAATTCATTCGTATTTTTGGCTTATTTTCTTTAGGCAATTCCCAAGAGTCAATTCAACCTCTTAATATTCATTCTATTTATTCCTTGATTTACATGATTGCTAGACTTATGTATTTTATTGAGTATTGCATCACTCAGTCACATTGCGGGACATTTTAGTGTCAGTTGAAGTCGCATTTCGGACCTTTTCGAACTCTTTTGGCTTAATGAGAAAGTTGGGTTATGTCCGCCATGCAGAATCCGCAAAACTTTTGACTCCGTCTTTGACTCTGGCTCTGACTTTGACTTTGAGTTTGACTCTGACTCTGACTCTGACTCTCAGTCTGACTCTCAGTCTGACTCTTAACATATTTATGGGTTTTTGTGTGTTGCCGCGTGCCAAGTCAAGAGGCGAGCGATGTCGTCTGTGGCCAGGGTGAAGGTACAGGAAGGGGATCGGCATGGGGATGGGATGGGGATCGGAATCGGGATCGGGCCAGCCATACAGCCATCCAGCCATCCAGCCAGACAGAGTGAGGCAGCCTTTTTGGCATTCATAAATTTGTAACTTCACTTGGCGTGACAATTGCAACACATTCGTGTGTACATTAGTCCGGCCCTCTCGATCGGCCCTCGGTCGTGCTGCCTGCTGGATATGTGGGTAAATAGACGTTTCATTGTCGCCTCGCCTCGCCTCGGAACGGAACGACTGGGGCTGGGCTGTGGTCGCTTTTATTTATCGGGGCTGGTGCGCAGCGTGTCGAAATGGATGTGGCCATGATGAGGATGAGGGATGCTGCTTGGCGAGCGGGTTAGAGGAGGAGCAGGAGGAGGATGTGTAGGGCAGGCGCGTGTGTGGCGTCGCCTGGTTTTGGCCTGTCCATTATAATGTTGTAGCTGCTCTCATTGTTGGCTCGATAAGCCGCTAATCTGGCATGGTGTCTTGACTGCACGAGCTCTAACTGCTCCGCTCGCTGCTCTCTCCCCGGCCCGCCTCCTGCTTCGCCTGCGCAGGCCACAAGCCCTTTCATGTTCACAACATGTAGCTTTTGCTAGTTTTACAAGATGTTTCCTGTCGTCGCAGCCGCATCGAATTGTTGTCAATAAGCGCGAACGGACAAAGGAACAAACAGACAGAGGGACCATCTGGACAGCTCGACGGACTCCAACAGATCTCTTGGCATTTTAACATCGACGACATTCTTAATCATTGATTTAGACATTCGGAAATTGATTAGATGACTGCAAATAGTTCTCTCCCTGTGTGTGTGTGTGTGTGAGTGTGTATGTGTGTGAGCTGGCAGATATATTTATAGAGCACCTTGTGATAAATAACAATTTGCGCACTCGCTTGCCGCTTGATGAGGCGCTGCGAGGACAATGTTTATAGTCGTGGCGCTGATTGCGCGATTCGCAAATCACATCATTTTCATAAATTCCATAGCAATGGCCACGGCCACGGCCACTTGAGTGGAGAATTTATAAGCCAGTAATTGCTGCTCTCTTCTCCCTCTCTCGTTCGCTGGCTCTCTCGCTCTGCGATCTCTGTGGCACCGTTTCTCAACGGCGTTATCAATAAATTCAAATTGACACTTCACACTCGATATGTCACACGATATAACCCGAAAAGGTAAAACGTACAAGAGGAAGAAAAGCCTCGGCCCAACCCAACTCAACTCAAGCCAAGGGCCAAGTGCGACAACGACAGATATCAGAGACAGCAGCAGCAGCAGCAGCAGCAGAGAGACTCAAACTGGAAATGAAATTCCGCTTCAGTCAGGGTTCAGATACATATGTATGTGCATGCGTGTGTGTGTGTGTGTGTGTGTGTGGTGTGTGCAGCAGGTTGCTCTTGGGCCTAAAATATGATTGCGATTGAACAGTGCAGGTTCATGTAATCTCTTAGCCAGAACAAACTTATTAAATGAGTGCCACAGCAAACAGCAAACAGCAAACAGGCCCGATAACTGGGCCGCCGTCCAAACACAAAAGATAAACGCATATGATCATGTACAAAAAATGCATTAAGAATCTGCAGCCCGGTCCATTTCGCTTCGTTTGTGAGCTGATCGTGGCGCCCGTCATTAAAATCGCACACCGAGGAGGAGCGCCTTCGATGGCATCTCAGCCATCTCAACCATCTCAACCTCCTGCTCTTCGTCCATTTGGGGTGGACCCGCCGGATTTCATTGCTCGCCATTTGGGGTGACGTGCCAGAAGACTACAAAAACTCAAACCGATTAGTGGCAGCACACGAAAGAGCATAAGTTGAGCTGAACATGGGAATACCCTACATAGAAAAGATGCGAAAGGAAGTGAAACTATAAGAATCTTAGTTATGATTGAGATGATCCAAAATTAGTATTCCGCAGCACTTAAACGACTACCCTACCCGGATTATATATGTACAAATTACTCAAGTATTTCAGAATAAGTAATGCATATTACTTAGTATTGAAATATATTAGGAGATAAGAATGAAATATGAGTAGAGGAAACTATCACCATGTTTTTAAAGCATCCTTTAAATTGTGAATCCTAAAATGAAGAGAATATATAAAACTATGTAATAATCTAGAGATGGTAGGATTCTACAAAAGTACATCAGTAAGTAAATGATGGGAGATCTTATTTTAATTGCTTAGTTAAGAAATTAAATATATATAATAATAATAAATAAAGAAATATGTATAAGATAATTAAATATTGATTGGAAACATTGCTTAAAGCTGATTCAGAAAACATAAGTAGTTTACAATTCTTAAAAAACCAACATATTAATGAAAATATGAATTGATAATATATTTTTGATTTCAAATAAATAATATTTCCGAAATGTTAAACTTTTGTCAATATTTTCTTGTACAACTGCAGGACATGGGCTAGTCGGAAAGGCCGAACTCTGGGGAAGTTGAGAGCCTCGCCTCGCCTTGCAATTGCAATTGCAAACGTCTCATGATAAAGTTCACATTAAGAGTCTCGTTTTACAAATGTAAACATGTTAAGGGTTAATAAACATAAATAATCTACGCTTATTAACGGCCAAAGGACGGCATTTTGAGAGCTGAGAGCTGCAGCTCCGCGACTAACTCTGGCTCTGATTCAGACTCTGATTCGAGCTGCAGTTGCCAGTTGCACAGTTGCAGAGCGTTGCTTGAGGCGTTGCCCGTGTTATCAGTGCGCGTGCATTTTGCAAAGGTGTTTTGAGCTGTTTTGATTGGCCCCGCCGACGATTCGAGTGCTGCTGCGACACGCTCTCGCCTCGTCATGAAATATGTGCCAGCTACTGATAGCGCGCTGGCAAATATGACTTAATTAGGCAGAAGAACTTCCCGCTTATCGCCCTTAATTAAGTTGCGGCCAATTTGTCAGACAATTAAATGCATTTTTTCGCCTGCTGCGGCGGTTAGCGAAATACTGCAAATACTGGGAAAAGTATGGCAAATTAAATGCGGCTTAACACTGGCATAACTGGCGCCTAGCCTGCCGTGTGTAACATAAGCTGCTGCAACCACCACGTTCAGCTATAAGAACCGGCTACCAAACTTGCAACTTGCAACTTGCAACGCGCAACGCGCAACTCGGCTGGCGACTACTGAGTGAGCCAAGTCAAAGCATTTAAACATCACCTTAGGCCTCATTAAAAACAAAATATTATGTAAATTTCATTAAATTACACACAAATCAATGTTGAAAGCGGCTAAGGAGGGCATCGAGCAGCACCTGAGCGGAGCAGCGATCAGCAGAGAAGCGGAGAAGCGGAGGGGCGGCCAGTAGAGAGCAGAGGCTTAAAAAAGGGGATACGGTCTGCCGTCGCTTGTTGAGCCAATGAGTATTCAAATGGACACTTGTCAAGCCATGCAAGCGGCTACTAAATCATATTAAGACTAGACAAGGATTTCCAGACTAAAAATTGGTGTAACATGTGCCCAGCCATGTGTAGGCCCCACAGGGGCAAGCGGGGCCAACGAGGAAGTCTCCGCTTCTGCTGCAGCCGAGTCGCAAGTGAAAACTGCGCTACGCATGATGTTCACTTGACACGCAACGTGGCGACGGCAAACAGAGAACGGACACACACACACACACACACACACACACACACACACACACACACACATGCGAGTCCAGTCAGCGAGAGATCTGTTTAATTTTTATTTAATTAAGTTGCGATTTCTGTGACATGGCAGGCGACGGCTAAATGTAAACATCTACACAAAGTCTTTTGGTATTTTAGTCTTGGTCTCTTGCAATTTAATTTTTTTCGTTTTTCGTTTTTCTCTTTTTTAGTGCAGCTGACAGCTGCTTAATATGCCAAAAATAAAAAGGTGAGACGCAAAAATTTCAAATCCTTAGTTGTTTTTGTGACAGTTTTAATTGAAATTGTCGCAAACATGTCTCAGGAATTTTCAACAGTTTTTATTAAAGATTATTTCATCATTTGCTTGCGGGTCTAAGTGGGAAATATTTCAGTTACCAAGAGCATTAAAAGTCGTATAAATAAATGGACCCAACAAATAGTCAAAACAGTTAACCTCCCCTTCAATTATTAACTAATAACAAATTAATATGGGACAGTAAATGGATACTCACTGCTGGTCTTAGGCTAGACTTTAATATTTAATTTATAGCTTTTATTTGGCCAACAATTTTAAAAACTGAATATACTTAAATCTTCGTTATTCGAATTCTTTTCAAGTATGGAATGAGTGTTGCCCCCTTTATTCAAAATAACCTCGAAGATCCATCATGGAGTGATACATGGAGTTTATGTAGCTCAGCGTATATTTTATGGCTGAGCCAGATAGTAACAGGCAGAAGAAGGCGTGGCAGACTCAATCAAGTATATGTACATATATAGCCTTGACCAGGGTGACGCCTTGTCCGATATAAGAGCAAGAGACTTGTCAATATACGGCGCAGTACGAGTTTGTTTCAGAAATTCGATAACTTGTATCGTTCCACAGTTATCGATAAAACATTTATCGAGAATCAGTTATTAAATTATATCTCGCTCATCTTTAGAGTTAGAGTCTCCAAGTCTTTTGCATATATATAGATACTAGTTTAATACAATTTCGGTTTTTGTCAAATTTTAGATTCCCGTCCCCAATTAACCCCGACAACCCCAAATGTGTAAAATATGTATTTCAAATACTAGAGACATACAGTTTGGTTTAGCATATAGTTATGAATGCCGTGATCATAATCTGAAAATTTGATTACGATTATCCGTCTAGAAACAGCATTAATAATCAAATGAGTTCTCGCATCATAATCCACGTGGCAGAGCAAGCGAGACAGCGAGACAGCGAGCCGCCTGCAATGCTTACACACATACAGGCGTGCAAGCGTAGATCAGCATGTGTGTGCGTGAATTTTCGTATATATAGTTTGTTACTCGAGCAGAATCGAAATGAAGCATTCTGGGAATATTATTCGTTCTTCGGACGGTTCAGGTGATCTCGTAGGCGAGCTGTCTCCACTATAGCTTTCTTACTTGTTGAATTTCAATTTGATTAATTTGATTATTAAATCCTTTATTATATCCTGAACCTGGAATATTTTCTTATTTTACCCATACTGCATCTCAGTTTCAGTGATTACCTCTTCAATGGTTTTAAATTTTATCTCTTGAGATCTGAGAGCAGGAAATCATATCTATAGTTGACAACTAGAGAAAACTGAATACAAAAGCAAAAGGAAGCTGAATCAGCAAAGTTAAAAAGACAAAAATCTAATTGCAGCATCATAAAATTCGTTTCGGAAGCAGTTCCCGAAGGTTGATCATAAATTTTGAATTTTGTTTTGTCTATTTTATAGTATTTATGTAATCGAAAAAGACAGATTAAAATGAGGATTAAAAGATGTCGTCAAGGTTTTCTGTGATATTTAGCTGTTTTCTATGTGCCGATTTGTATTATGTTTTATAAAAACTTAAAAAAAATATTCATTTTCAATATTGACATTTCATAGTTGAAATTCATTTATCTCTCATGAGGAAAGTTTGTGTATTCCTGACATGGAAAATCGGAAAATAATTTCCTTACGTTCTGAAGATGGATCAACTGATCGAACTGATCGCTATACAATTAGAGTTTCATTATAAGATATTGACTTCAACTTTCATCATTTAGGTATTCACTTAATATGCTCTCATGTCGAGGTCGATACATGAATATTATTCGATATGAAAATGCACATTCAATTGATTCCTGACATGATCTAAATCAAATATGTCTGGCGATCATGCAATGCGATGCCATGATCACCTTCAGCCTGAGCTATCCCTGTCAGTGGAAGGATGTGGCTAAGTTTTGTGATTGCTTTGTCATTGCGTTTGCTTTGGCTTTGCTTTGGCACAGATCTGATATGAGCCAAAACATGTGTAGGCCTTGTCGATATTGCTGCCAGAGTTGTTGTTCTTGTTGTTGCTGTTGCTGTTGTTGCTGTTGTAGTCGGTGGTCATAAAGCCAGCGCCATTTGAGATTAAGTAACTGAGCGCAACATGTCTGTTCCGGGCCGTGGTCCGACTGCCAGCGTCGCCGGTCGCTGATCGTTGGCCAATAAACGTGGCGCTTATCTAAACAAAAAATCTCTAAATTGATCTCGCAAAACCTTTTAGCATATTTTGCGCGATTTGGCAGGCGATCAGAGCCGATGGGCCAGTTTTTCCGGGCTTCGACACAGAGAGAGAGAGAGAGGGAGGGAGTTGATTTTGTTGCTGCTGCCGTTGCATTTGATAATTTTGTATATATTTATTTAGTTTTTTTTTTTTTTTTTGGGCTGGCAACCTAGTCATCTAGAGCCGCCCGTAGCCGAGGTCTGGCGCGAACTGCGCCCCATTAAAAACTGCCAGGCCATAGTCATAAACTTCTAAGCTATCAAATTACAGAACGATTTGTTAGATGCCGACGATGCAAAAAAAAAAAAAAAAAGAAAATACGAAAATGAAAAAAGTAAAAAAAAAAAGGTTAACGCGGCCTGCCTGCTGCACTAATGGATTGCCATGGCAGGAGGAACCGGGTCTCTGCAGTCCAGTCTCCAGCTACGACTCCAACTTCGACTGGGACTTCGACTTTGCCTGCACTGAACTCTAATAGCTCATAGCATGCGGCCGCTGAGACAGATAGGGGGTGAAAGAGACAGCAAGAGTGAGAGAAAGAGAGGGAGAGGATGCGCTGCATGTCGGCAGAGCGGCGATATCTTTGTTATAAATCTGTGAGCCAAGTTCAACATGGCCAGAATGCATGCTGCGTCTGCTGCTGTTGTTGTTGTTGTTGTTGTTGTTGTTGCTGTTTCCAGCAAGTCGTAAAAAGCTCGTTTGTTGCCTTTTGGCACGCGCAGAGTGCAGCCAGCTCCAAAAGGTTAAGTTGCCCAGTTTAACCCGCGTCTTGTGTCGCCCAAAGAGAAAACGCAAAGAAAACTCCCAAGAAAGTCAAAAAACAATTGATGTGCAGAACTGAGGAGCTGGATAGATGGATCTATGCCTTCCTCTATTAGCAGACTCAATTAATATTTGAATTAATAGATTTGGACTTGATCTGAATAATTCTAGTTTATTGAAGTGTCAATAATTTTGTTGTGCATAGAGAATATGACTATATATATATATATAAATCGATGACTTAGCAGATAAGTTAACAATAACTTGACTAATTTACTACGTGAACTATAATCAATTTTCTCTCTTTCTCTCTCTCTCTCTCTCTCTCTCTCTCTCTAAATGGGTTATCTGACAAATATTCCACATCTTATTTATTTTTTTTTTCTATCTTGATTTCATTCCTCTCTTTAATTTTGATTATTTATTTACACTGTATTGTAAATATTTTTATATTATATTTATTGCATTTTTTATTAGTTATATCCTTAGGTTTCCCTTTCTGTCGCAATTAATTAAAATGATAATAATGAAAAATAAAAATAAATAAGTTGATAATCAACCTCTTGCGATTGCTTCTTAGGTAATTTACAAAATAACTCTGGCAAAATTTCCAATCTGATTCTATTACGAATTTTATTCATTTGTTTGTTTCTGATTGGACTTCTGCTGTTTTCGAATTAGTTATGTGGGTGCTGGCTGCTGGTGCACAGTTTTATAACTTGATCAGCGCTGCTATTTGGAAGGGGAGGCAGACGTCATAAATGTGCCAATTGCTTAGCTAAGAGTTGGCCAAATACTTGACGAGATTTGCATGAACTCGAACAGACGACTACAGCCGCAGTCTCCGATTCCAAGTGAGCCATTAACAACAGCTTTACAGCTACGGCAGCTAAGTTTAATTGTTGCCACAACTGAGTTTTAAGCTTCAGCAATGGCAATGGCAACGGCAACGGGAACGGCAACTCGAAACAAATCAATAGGTTTTCCGCCTGCTGCGCGAACCGCCTCGTAAATAATTGTAGTCGCCGTTTGGCTTTATGACCAGGACAAAGGCGTCCGTTTGGAGTTGTTTTGACTTTTATAGCTGCTGCTCCTATCTGCCAGCTAAATTGAATGGCCAGTCCGGCCCAGCCCCAAGACAACCCGGGGCCAGGCCAACTCAACCAAGCCAAAACGGGCAGCCAGACCAACAGATCCGTCAATCAGAGCGTTGATGAGCGCATTGCTTGCGAGAGGGGAAATGAACAAGTCATCGTTGCAATAGGGGAAATGCAGCGGAGTCTCAAGAGAGAGTCGGAGCGAGAGAGCGATCGAGCTTGATCGAGCGAAGAGCGCGCGAGCATTGCTGCGTTTCGAAATTCGAAATGTGAAAGCGAGAGCATGGTGAATTTCTCGTGTGGTGGTGAAGAGGGGCAAACATGCGAATACACCTCATTGGTAGTTCGTTGTTTTCTCTCATGGCTGCAATTGAAGTCTGACTTGAATTCAATTGGTTTCCAATTGGCTTTACGGCTGTTGCAGTTGGTTTTATTTTATTCTAATTATGTCTTATTAATCTGCGAATGTTTTGTTTATTTGATTTATTTAATTTTTTCTTAAGAATAAAGAAAACTTCAAATGATAATTGACTTACAAACTTTATGCAAATTATATATATTGTAAAAATAAAATACAAATTAAAAAATAAAAAACTATAAGTTCTCAAAAACAATTAAAATGCTCTTTGCTTATCGAATGCATTCCTGCTTTTATTGCTTTTATTTTGTTAAATGTTGAATGTATTTCTTATTAGTTAATTTTTTGTTTGTATATTCAAATAGAAATCATAAATTAATAATGCTGAATAATTAATAACAGTTTCTTTTTAGATAACCAACAAAATCTAATTTATCGTAGTAGAAAATACAATACGTTTTATAATTAATAAATTAGAAGAAAGAAAAAAACAAATTAATTTAATAAGCGAATATTTTTAATTTCGAATCAATAAGCGAATTCTCATGAATACGAAATTGCATCGGTTATCTTAAACCTTCCACTATATCAACTATAAACCCCAATCAATTATAAAGAGCCGATGAGAAGTCGTGCAAATATACTTGAATTTAAGCTTTAGTTAGTAGAGATTTGTAGTAGCAATGTCTTTAAAAAACTTTAAATTTAAATTTTTACAATAACAAAAGGACAAAGGCAATAAAACTGAAATTAAATTGAATTTGTTGTCAGAAACTTTGACAACAACAGAAAGGAAAGAAAAAACAAGAATAATACAGGAATGCACATGAGACATAAATAATATTTCAATTAATGTTGCAATGAAGTAAAAATGTTGTTGGATATTTTATGAACTAAATTGACAACCAAATAAATATGAACTAATAACAAATATTAAATGAATAAATATTAAATATCAACTAATAATTATTGACTAGGAATAACTGTAAATGTGTATAAATTTATGTATAAAGAAAAGGCAATTGATTAAATGACATTTGAACAGTTTTCCACTCAATTTCATTTCCTGTTCTCTTCATAATTTTCCCATCCATTTCAAGTGGCGCTGGCGCCGCTCATATGTATGATATAGCTTACACTTGCTATATATAATCTCATACAATCAACTGTAATCAGAGGGAATACGAACGTGATTTAGAAGTCGCAGCTCGCATTCGTATTTGCTCTACGCGCCACTAAATTGGCCACGGAATGCGGAAAGTCTTTGCATGAGATGATGCGAAGCAACTAGTTTCGACTCCGAATTCGAAATGCAAAGTGCAACTAGGCAACTGCGCAAGTGCAGATGCAACTGCGCAAGTGCAACTGCAACTGCAACTGCAGTTTTTGCCCTCAGCTACTTACAGACAATCAGCACAAAGTCGTCCGAGTCAGAGTAATAATTTCAGTGATACCCCAGCATTAGAATTTGTCTCTGCGCACGCGCCACGGCGTTCAGCTCCAGAGGAGATGCAGGCAGTGGCAGAGGCAGAGACGGAGGCAGAGGCAGAGGCAGAGGCAGTTGCTTTCTGCTGTTTGTTATGTGCGCTTTGTCGCCGGCGGTTAAATTATGCTCAAAGTGTTAATCAGGAAATAGTTGCGGGCAGCGGAGGGGAACCTCGCTTTGGGGTCGCTGGGACCCTTATAATATGTGGCGTCTAGTTGTTTACGGGCAATCGCTGCCTAGGGAAAGTCGCGTAGATCTATATAATATATATATATATATATATGTATATATAATATAGTGACTCGGCAAAGCCTTTTGAACGGGCGAGACTACTGTGCTTGGCGTGTTTTGTTTAGAGCTGAAGCTCAGGCATAAATCAGGATCAGTGAGATGAACAGAGCTGAAAACAATTCAATTTGGCCGACAGGTTTATGGCCATAGCCAGCGAATCAACGAGTCGAAAGACCGACTCGGCGACACACTAAACTAGTTGAGTTTCAATTAACAATAAAATTGAACCATAAATCGGACAAAGGCCACACGCAGCCCGCAGCAGCGGCGACGATTGTTATGACCGCTGCTGCTGCCCCGAGCGCTGGTGGTCTTTGGAATTATGTCTAAGCCCTTCAGCTTCAGCGATATGAAAATTAAGTCAAGATAAACCACAGCAACAGCAACAGCAACAACAACAACGGCAAAGTTCGATGAAATTGAATTATCAAATGAGAGAGCAGAGGAAAGTAGTAGAGGAAGAGTGAAGAACTGATCGCTGTGCTAGAGATCGTTGGGGGCAACACCTTGCGTCTGGCGAAGCGCCGCACCAACCTTAAAGAGCAGAATCAATGATCCGGCTATCGACTCGACTCGACTCAAATGATCGGAGCGTTGCGTGTGGCATACTTTAAACTGTCACATAAACTTGGATGCTGATTAGCACAACAAAGTCGGATAGATGGTGGTTGGGGACTTGGGGGCTGGATGGATCCTCCTCGCGCTTGCATAGAGTTACGATAAATCAAGCGAACCGAAAGCTTTGATGCCATTGTTTGTTTACACATTGTGCGTCATCCAATATTTGGTGGCATTAGCTGGGCCACAGACGGGCGCATTATGACAAGCTCAGATCGTGTGAGGTCCACAGGTGATATTTAGAGACAATAGAGCCAAGGTAAGAGTGAAAGATCGCTTGATTGCTGATCTGCAGCAGCAGCTCGAGTAGGAAGTTGCGCTGCGCACCTGCAGCTAAGCAAAGTTGGTATTAATTTTTAATTGATCAATTATGTTTGTTACAACAGCAACTACAACTGCAACAAGCAGCGAGGATCGGCTGAATGGCGCAGCTTAAGGAAAACATAACGCTCGTTGTCTGATCATAATCGAAACGATTTAAATGATTGCCAAAGCAACGCTCAGAGCTTGCAGTGGCAGCAGGAGGTGGTACCATTGCCAGTGCCACTACAGCCATAGTCCGCGATCTGCGATCCGCGATCCACGATCCACGATCCACGATCTGAACTGAAGCCGATTTGCTGACTGAGTTAGGAACTCGTGTCTGCACCTGTTGCAATATGCCTTTATTTTGTGCAGGGTCTCGGTGTGAAAATGCATTTGTTGTGCTCAGCTAATGCTGATGATCACGATCAGCGATGCGATCGCTGCCTGAACGCAAATAGGCGGAGTTTAATTTAATTAAAAGTTATTAGGCAGCCAAGGCACTTGGCATTTAGCAGCAGCATCAGCACCAAATTGAACGTCATGCTCGCCGCTGATCGGCGCCAACGATCAGTTGGGCCTTACATTAAGTAGCTGGCAATTGGCCATATATGTTCATGATCATTTCAGTCGAAACTATCAATCGCTCGAGTCGCTGCTGATGATGTGAGCGACATGTGTTAGATCATTGGACAACTCATTTGTCGATCGTTTCGATCAATTGAAATGCCAAACACGTACAGCCCGTCGAACATGCCGATCAACACCAACATCCAACTCAATTGATCAGGCACAGCCACCTCTGATCACCGATCACCGATCACCGATCGGCGATCACTGATCACTGATCACTGATCACAGTGTGCTGTGTGATCAAGCTGATTAATTTCATGTTATGCTGTTGTCGGCTATGCTGGAAAATTGTTTCAATTAATTTAGTGATTAATCCCAGAACGTGATCGGTATAACAAAAGTGGCCCAACTGCCGTCTAACTGGGTCATAAATGCAGATCAAATGCGTCTCTTATAACTCATTTAGCCAAGAGAGGAGCCACTCTCGGAAAGAACCAGAGCGAACCAGAGAGAAATCGCAACTTAATTGGCTAAATTCTTGAGCTACGATGTCCAGCCTGACCCAATTTCCGCTCCATAAAATCAAATTTAATTTGGTGTTAATGCGGCTCATGAGTCATGGCTTCGACTGCGAGTCACAAAAGGCGCTGATTTTGATTGCTGCCGGTCGCCTGGCTCATTTGGCTGGCCGGTGGCCTCCAGTGGCAATCGCCAGCCTGATTGCCGGACAGCCATAAACGGCATTGAGGAAATTATAAAGGCATAAAGGCTAGCTCGGCTCAGTGAAAAGCATTCGCATGCCGTTCCAGTTGCCGTTGCCTGTTGCCTGTTGCCTGTTGCTGTTGTTGTCGTCCAGGATCGGACTCAGGTGCAGACGTTGTCATGCATATGCATTTGATTTATTAACCTTTCATAGCCATTCGTGTCGACAGCAACAACAACAGCGAAATCACAAAATTAATGCGCATTGAAACGCCAAACATGCAAAGCCACAACGACCAAGAAAGTGTGCTAGAGAGAGAGAGAGAGCGTGAGAGAGAGAGAGAGAGAGGGGGATGCATATATCTATTGAGAGCGAGAGAGATCGGGATCTCAAACGTCCACGATCCTTTCATGTGCTTCGACATGTGTTTGATGCCAAAAACAGCGACGTGCTCCGAAAAATCTGGAGCTGCCAAGTGGCGGCGGTACGTTCTAAACCAAGCCAAGAGCTGACTCTATGTGTGTGTGTGTGTGTGTGAGCATGGAGCATGGAGGTGGCCCCGCTGCCATTCGGTTACAGTTATGTCAGCGACGTTTTTGGAAGGCCTGCCCAAATGCCAGACAAACTGGCACGCAGACAAGAGTCACTGCCTTCGCCGTTGCCGTTGCCGTTGGACACAGCAAATTCGGTAGCCTTTTGTGGCATGAATCGAGAAACGCGGAACGCGCCACGCGCAACGTGCAACGCGCAAGGCACATTGGAAAAATCGGTTTCTCGACCAGCAACAGAGAACAATAAATTTGCGTGCCAACACTTCTTTTTTTTTTTTTTTAAGACTTTACCTGGCAAAGGGTATCTCGCATGTTGTACGCGGCATGTGGGAAGATCCTTTTGTAGCCATCGGGAGAGCAGACTTGGGAATGCCAAATTCCTGGGAAATATGCGCCTGCGACTTTATGGGTCAGCAATCAATTGACTAGGATTGAGTCCTGTGAACGAAATGATCAAATCGGAGCATTTTTCATATAATGTCTTAAGATTTGTTTCGTCGTATCAAAAATACAATATCTTTCTGAATCATTCTAGTCTTATGCCGATCCTAAAGAATATTAACAAAGTTTGTTCAATTTGTAAGTTTTTCTCTCTTACTACTTACTACAAACACAAATATTCCCTAATCACTGATCTGCTAAAGAGCATCAGGGATTCGTTGATTGAACCGCCTTCAGTCTGTTCGGCTGGGGCAAACGCCTTTGGTATTGTGTAACCTGCCCGACATTCTAAGTAGTATACCCTCGACTCCTCTGGGCGCAGAAATGTGCCTGACTTACATGGGCAGCGCGCGTGTGTGGGAATTCGGCTGAGCTGAGCTGAGTTGAGCTGAGTTGGCCGGCAGTAGCCGGAGCAGACATTGCTGGTTGTTGTTGGGTGCCAGCGGAACTGTGACCAGGTGCAGTTATGATTTATGCGCCAGGCTTTTGTTGTTGTTGTTGTTTTTGGTCTGGTCTCTTTGCCCTGTGTTCTCCCTCAGTCCATGGGACGTGGGGTGTGGGGTGTGGGGTGTGGGGTATGGGGCGTGGGGCGCCGCCTTAACGTTTCCAGCGGCGTAAATTATATTGGGCTTAGCATAAATCGTCAATTACAGCACATGATTATTATTAGGCATTATGGCCCAGGCACGGCCAAAGGACGGGCTCGCGGCTTAGCTGGAGCTGCGACTGAGCCTGCGCATCGAGACTGTGGCCACGCCCGCCACCAAGCCCAATCCGGCCAGAGGTTTGCTGAGAAACACGCTAAGCGCCTAAGCGCCAGTTTTATGGCAAGCAGCAGCATCCTCCTCCTCCTCCTGCTCCTCCTCCTCCGTCACCCGGGCAGCTTTAAATTATGGCCTAGTCGCAAGCTGAGCCTCGATTAAGGCCCCAAGCCAAGCAGGCAAAGCAAAAGTCAAAGAGAAGAGAGAAGAGTGGAGAAGTGGGGAGAGAAAGTGAGAAGAGAGAAACACAATCAAAAGCCAGTGGCTGCTTGCTCTAGAGATCGTGTTGCACAGATATGTATGTGTCTATCTAATATAATTACAAATACACCTTTTTTCATTAGGGAATTTCTGGGGCTTCGTGTTCTCCCGCTTCTAACAAGATGTGTCCAAAACAAAGGTCTCGCGCCCGCTAAGCTGATTTCCTATTTAAAGATCGATCGCACAGGGTTATAAAGACACGTAAGAGCAGTTACATAGGTACATAAGAGATTTGTTTGTGGATACTCATTCACGGAGTATGCCACAGCAACAACACAATATAAATCAATCAAAAGCGTACAAGTTCATTGACAGCTCGCACAGCTTGCCAGGCCCCAGCCCCAAGCCCCAAGCCCCAAGCTCCAGCAGCAACAACGACAACAACAATAAGAGCATAAATAAATAACAACAACGGCAGCAAACATGATCCATGATCCTCTTGGAAAACGGGGCTGTGGCCGGTCTGCGCCTGTCAAATGGCCGGACCACATTGTAAGTTATGATTAGCTCAACGCGCTCAAGATTTAAGACCGGAAACGTACGCTCGACGACGATTGGGGCGATCGGTGCAGTGGGGCGGTGCGGTACAGGCGGCACTCGCTACGACTCCTCGCATGCCGGGCCAATAATTCAAATTCAAATTCAAATCTCAATAGTTTTGAGTGATTTGAAATGTGATTTGCGCATTGTTTTGACTGCAGGCGAAGCATTGCATTTTTATTGGCTTTTTGAAAAGCCCGCATCATCATCATCGTCCGAGAGTCGAAGCTCAGACTCAAACTCAATGCCTGACTGACGACTGCGAGTGAGTGAGCTGGCTAGCTGTGAATAGCTGTAGATGGAGCGAGATAGTTGATTTAAGCACCCACTCGATGAAGCCTAAAATTGCTGTGCATAGATTTTGCATAAACTATCTGAATCTGTTGGTAATCTATGAAGGGAGAGATTGAGAGAGAAAGATAGAGAGAAAGAGAGAGAGAGAAAATTAGAGTGTAGGGTGGGGGTGTGTGTGTGTGTGTGATTAGTTGAGAAAGTAAGAGGGAAATTAGAGAGAGAACAATGTTATAAAGGGTGTATGTAAGACAGCGAGAGAGAGAGAGAGAGAGATAGAGAGAGAGAGAGAGAGAGAGAGAGAGAGAGAGAGAGAGTAAATAAAAGAGATATAGAGAGAAACAAGGAAAAGAGTTAGAGAGAGATAATGAGCAGCAGAGAGAGAGAGATATAGTGAGCAGCAGCAGAGAGAGAGAGAGAGAGAGAGAGAGAGAGAGAGAGAGAGAGAGAGAGAGAGAGGGAAAGTAATTTAGAAAGCTCCTCCACTCTGGAATAGAGAAAGGGTGGGAAGTAGAGAGAGAGAGAGAGAGAGAGAGAGAGATAGTGATAGAAGAGACAGAGGAACCATTTTTAGTTCTGTTTGATAAGTATTTCTATTATATTTTACCAATTGTCGTAGAAATATTTTACACATATTTAAGTACATGGAAAATATAGAAAAATTGAACTTCTACTAGATTTGTTTGATATCTTAATTGTGAAGTAGCAAATCGGAATGATTTAATCTGATTTTCTAAAAGAGTTGTCTCCCCTCGCTCTATTTCAAGCACAATTGAAGCTATAAATATGTACCAAATATTAGTTTATATAAGAAATTGCTCTTAATTAAACTGTATAGTTTCTATAGCTTTAACGGATAGATAAAACTCGATCACTTGGCCCAATTTTGCGAAGGGTGGGAAATCGATTAGAGGACAACTCTTCCATATATATCATATATGTATGTGTGTAAGCCAAAGTTATGTTAAGTATTTCGGAATTCTGGCATCAGTCGCAAGTCTTTTTTTCTGAACACAAATTCCCATGCAGCTCGAATTGTAGCAATTGGCAAACGTGGCATATTTTGCATATAATTGGCTATAAAACTTCATGTTAATGTGCAATTAATCATATTAGCAATTAACTTTATGCTGTTCGGCTGCACTGCACGAGATCGTCGCCGATCAGCGACAATCTTCGATGAATCTGAAGCGTGCAGTGTGGAGTGTGGAGCATGGAGCATGGAGCATGGAGTGTGGAGTGTGGAGTGTGGAGTGTGGAGCGTGTCGCAAACTCGCTTAGAAACCAATGTCAGGCGGTTTGTGTTCGCTTCTCTTTCTATTCATATTTTTTTTTTCATTTTCTTTCATTTTGGTCTCGTTTTTAATTCAAGCTCCCGCTCCCAGGCTGAGTTGAGCCAATTTTCAAAATTTATATCTATGTACGAAACGCCAACAACTTTGCTGCTAGCCTCTTGGCCACATTGAAAAAGCATACGGAAGCCAAGTGCAATGCGACTCATCGTTCAGCCTGCCTCCCTCTCTTTCTCTCTCTCTCTCTCTCTCTCTCCGTCTGACTCTCATGGGATTCGGGTAGCAAGTAGAGTGCATAAAATTTAAGTATTATGACCGTACATTGGTGGGGTGCTGGTCGCTTTATGGGGTCGTAAACTGGCGCAGAACAGACGAATATTGAAATAGAAGAGGAAGAGATCGGGTATAACATAAACAAAGTTGGGAAGACAGAAGTTTGGGTAAGTGTAGCCGATAGGCAACAGCTAGTTAGCCTTCAATTAATCAGCCGTGCGTAACGACATTTGGCACAAAGCGGGATCTTTAACACATTAACAAAAACTCATACACACACACACACACACACATACATATGCAGACACAATTGATAGCCAATTGATAGTTAATTGTTTTCCATTTATCGCTTTTCCCCATTGTTTGCAACCCTTTCACGATTGCCCATTGTCTTCTCTGTGGCCATCACAGCGTGAGTTCTTTCAGCCAGTGGAGTGTCTTTCCGTTAAACGGCTTTCATGCGCTCATCGGCTTGGCTACTGGGCATGCGACTGTACCTGGCTGGCCCATAATTAATAACTGCTAATTTACTTAGTGGCCGCTAATGAATCCCATTTCTATTCACCGTCAGCGCCTTAATGCGGAATGCGGCGTGAAGTGCGCAATAAAGTCCCAAACTTGTTGGCCAAATGATTAATGCTTCATCGAAGACTCGAATAAAGTTAAATCATGTTTACAGAGGCACGATCAATTAGTTATTCTTTGACAAATGCCATTTGTTAATACGCAACTGCTTAACACGAGGAAATCGTTCAAAACTAATGTAGTTTATCTAAGGCTTTGAAATGCAATTTGTGTTCATTGAACACATTGAAGACGGTCATAATGTATTCAAGGTTTAATTGGTCATGATTGTAAGATATTTTATTAATTAATTATAGATAAATTAAAACAGAAAAACTTGTAAGCTAACATTGTCGACTAGAATACAAGATTTTGATGTTTCTTTTTAGGATAAGAACATATATCTCAATTGACCTGTCGTACCATTTTCTAAATGAGATTTCAATAGATTTCCAAATCAGAAATATAAATAGATCTGCATTTGTTTTTCAATTGTATTTATATTTGATAGTTTAAGGTATCATATCTTAGTGACTCTGCACTTATTTATATTTGAACTATAATTAATAATTATATATTATATATGTATATATCAAATCGAATTGCAATTGTCTTTCCTCGTTAAGTCGAAAACTTCAGTAATGTGTAGATATGCATAAATGAATGAGAGTTCTGTGCATTTTGGTTATAATTTTCTCTTCGAGTATTGAATCGGCCATAATCAACAACTAAGACTTTATTATTCCGGAATATATTTCTTGACCTTTCAAAAAGTTTGAAGAACTCAAGAGACAACATAAAAAAAAAAAGAATACAAATTTCTGTATTCTTCATAATTATATTATTCTTTAAAGCATTATATGTTCAAATATGAGTCTCGAAAAATACAAATTTCTAAAAATAGCAATACTCTTCTCTTGCTATTTCGTAACATACGGATATATGGATCTTACCTATCACCAGATATGGGCTAGACATCCGTTCTTATATGCTTAATCCCTTTGTACCTATTTAGCGACATCCCTTTCAAGTTCAAGTTCGTTTGGAATTTACTCAAGCGCTTAAAAATATGCAACACTTTGGGTCGACGTCCGTTGTCCACTTGTCCCGCTGAGCGAATTTATGTGGTTTATTTTTTTTTTTCACTCAATTGCCGAACGTATTTAGAAGAGAAAACGCGCTCAATCACATTTCACTTTCCGAGGGAAGTCCGCAGCATCACACACACACACACACACATGTGCGTGTTTGTTATTGTGTGTGTGTGTTTGTGTACAGCCCACCGCCCTTGGCGCCCGCCCTTGCTGCCTTTTGCCACATGTTTTGTGGATTATACAATGTATGGCGAGAGAGAGAGAGTGTGTGTGTGTGTGCGTGCAACACATTCTGTTTGTGAAGAGTCGTATTTTGTTTTCCAGCAACACACGCTCAAATAGGGGGACGGATAGGCACTCGTTGAATTCGTTCCATTCTGGCCCTCATTCAATTGAAGAGATATACATATGTGCATGGCGATCGAGCGAGCATATTTCAGTTGCGATCTGACAAGAGGCACAGTTACAGTAGCGCTTGGAGCGTATAGAGCGGGCCGGAGAGTGTACTGTTAGCTCGGCGGTTAGTGCAACAATTATAACTAAATACTCAGTAATATTCTACATAAACTGTACATGAACTGCGTATACTTGTTTTTAATAGAATTTTTCTATCTGTCGCGGTGCTTAGTGTTCGTTATTGGTGCTAGAGCCGCGCCAAGTGTGCATGCAGCTCCATTATTTTTAAATTCTAAAATGCTAGAGAAAATATTTCTGGAATTTTAAGTGGAACGCTAAAAGCGCAGAATAAATATCATTTAAATATCAAAGCGGAAAATAATTTGTGTTGCACAAGCAGATTTACATTGGATTATATATACTCCATATATATATACATACATATACTACATTGGATACGAATTGGCAAGGTAAGTTGTTCGTTCAGTTTACTAAATGAAACGTTGATTCAAAATAGATTCTCCTCCCTCTGGTTGATCTTTCGTGTCTTGTTCGCATTTCCCTTGCGTAATTGCGCGAATGATTTGTTTAGACCACTTTTGATTGACCACAGAGCACAGCAATTTGACTTTTTAACCCGCTTTTGTTTTTGTTTTCGCATTGTCTCTGCTCTGTTGTGGGGTAAACAAATAGCTAAACTATTGTGCCCAGTCCAATTTGTGTTGCTTAGTCGAGTCCGAGTCCGAGTCCGAGTCCGAGTGCGAGTGCGCAGTCGATCGTTCAATTATCAAAACGGTTTTAATGTTAGCTTTTTACACGGCCCCCTTCGGCAGCTCATTGGGGCAATGTGGAGCAGTTGCCCCCATTTATGGCACATGCCACAAATTTTATGCTTTATGAGCAGACTGACAGCAGCTCTTTGGTCTACAGTAGTCGCTGGCAGAGGAACAATCAAAAAATTCAAATTAAATTCTCATTTCAGTGCAATTTATGTAAACATAATTATTTGTGAAAATATAAATTGAATAAATTGCTGTAATATTTTTTATTGTAACCATGATTTTTTGCTTTAAAGTCATTTCAATGAGCAGACTGAGAGTAGGATGGCAGAATTAAAAACAATCAGAAAACTATAATGAAAATATTCATAAATAAAGAAAAAATAATTCCAATAATATTTAATATTTTTATTTTATTTATTTAAAAAAAGTTTGCTTGTTTTTTATTTAGTACAAAAGCCTCGCATAGAAATTACAAAACAATATACAATTTTTGGAATACTTGAGTATTTCTACAATTCTAGAATCCCTGTCGAGCGTTCACTGTAAACATATTCTGTACAATAACTAACCATCTAATGTTTTTTAATTTTTTCCCATGAATTTTTCGAGTTCATTTCGTTCTCCAACAGCGCGTGTGTTTATCAACACGTACATATAAATTTATATATTTTTATATATATGTACATATATATTGAACTATACTACAGATATGAACATGCAATATTTTCCCGCCGCATAAACAAAACATTCTAAATGATCTGGCTGCCCGTAGTAAATGGGTAATATGGCTATTGTGGATACACACGCACTCACATACATATATATATATATGTATATATATATATATATATATATGTACATCTGGCTGTTGGGGCAGCTTCTGTTTTGTTGGCTTTGGCGGGCGCTCAGTTGTTGTTGTTTCAGTTCTGTGGAGATCGTTAAAGATGCATTTGCTCAACTATTTGAAGAGCTGTATTACATTGTTTAGCCACTTACGGGGCACACACACTCACCTACTCACCTACACACGTACACACCTGAGCCAGTAAATAACCTTCGCATTTGGCACGTATTCGCTTGCAACGAGCCGTGGCGCACTGCAAACTCGTGCCGATTGCTGTTGCTGCTGATATGTGAAAAGTATTTTCTTGTTAGCTGTGAAATATTTGAATTGATTTAAACCTTGAAACAAATTTGCTGGCCCATTCAATTGTTAGCCAAAAGGCAATTGGCATTCCTTCGAGCTCTCCACGCTGTGCCTATTTGCTAAATATTGCCAATCTGATGTGTGTTTATTTTCGTACAGAGCAGGAAATATATTACCTCCGAGTCAAGTAGTGTGTGCTACGAAGGTCAAACGCTTTTATTTTCGGGACGGGAAACTCGTGTCGGGCTGTCCTCTGCACACGATATTTCCCCAGTCGATATTGAGTGTTTTCTTCCAATGGAGTACAGACACTCTGCATGCAACACATGCAACACATGCAACACATGCAACACATGTGGGTTATACTGTAGGTAAAGGCCCAGAGCAGAGTGTCCCCTGTTTGAGAATGATGTTCATTTTCATGTTCATGTTGACGATGTTGCTGCTGCTGCTGCTGCTGCTGCTTTTGATGATGATGATGATGCTGATGTTGATGGTAATGATGCTGATGTGCCCACATGTCAGACAGGGCGCGACAATGCGCGGCTGCTGCTGCTGCTGCAGCTACAGCGAGTCCCTCGGATGTCGAATGACAACAATAGCTCACCAAATGTGACTGGAAACAATATTTTCCCTTGTCTTGAACGGGTAGTCCGAAACCGTTGCCACGATCCGTTTTAAAAGGGGCACGAACGACTGTCGGCCAGTGAGAGGGGGAGGAGTAGACAACTGTAAACATACATATATACCCTGTAAACTTAGCTCAAGCACGGCGCTCTTATATCGTTGTTTCGTTTTTTTTTTTTTTTTTTTTATTATTACCTTGTGTTTTTGACCAACGTTGACCGAGAATAGGAGTTGTGCAAAAAGATTCTTAGATGAGAAATTATTTGATGGAAATTTATAAATTATAAATTATTTAAAGAAATATTTACTATGGCATATATATATTGTATATTTTCTAGACTTCATATCAAATCATTATCATATGTCAGAAAATACAGTGAAAATCATCAATTGGAATTTTGTACTTGAGTTAGGAGCAGTCCTTTTGGGACAGAACTCTTGACAAGTACAGTGGTTTATATGTTTACTCTTTTCAAAGATTGTTTTGTTTATTGTCAAGTATGCACTTTCAAATATTCTTATTTGATATAAAAGTATAAGAGTTTTGTTATCCTATAAACATATGCAATGAATGTGTGTTGGCGA
This sequence comes from Drosophila koepferae, assembly GCA_030914345.1. Lineage (NCBI taxonomy): Eukaryota > Metazoa > Arthropoda > Insecta > Diptera > Drosophilidae > Drosophila > Drosophila koepferae. The sequence continues at coordinate 8,088,341 of JAUESR010000206.1, read as the reverse complement.
TGATGTTTCTATGTGAATACTCTACTTATTACAGGGTAACTCGTAGTCGTGTACAGGCCTTGCTGAATGTTTGTTTTTAATTTCTTTTAATTTTTGTTACCGCTGTGGAACAGATGTGGGCTGCATGAGGCAGAGGCAGAGGCACATTGAGAGCGTCTGTTCTGTTTTAATTAAGCGAGAGCCATATTGGGAGTGAGCGTCAGAAAGAGAGGACACGAGCAAGAGAGCCACGCGCTGAGAGCAAGAGAGCGAGAGAGAGAGAGAGAGAGAGTGCAATCGACACGCATATGTGAAAAATTAAGGCTGTCTGCTGAAAGCGAAAAGCGAAAATACGCAAAAGATGCGGGAAGCAGCGACGTCAGCGAGGGCAGCGACCGGCAGCGATCGACAAACAGAGAGACATTTGTATGCCCACCCGGGAAAAGTACCGAACTGAATGTTCTCTGCAACAGCAACAAACATTGAATGGAATTGAACTGAACTGAACGGAGCCGAAACAAACACAACAACAACAGCAACAAAATAATATATGTAACTGTGCAAGCAGGCCCACTAAATTGAATCGTTCGTCGCACAGTCGCAGTCGCAGTCGCTGTCGCAGTCAGCTTCGCAGTCGGCGTCGCAGTTGCCCTGAGTAGGACGCGAGCAGTAGTTGGTTTTGTGTTTTATTTTTTTTTTTTAGTATACATGTATTTATTTTGCTTCTGAGCGTAGGAGCCGCAGCCTCTGTCTGGCCTCTGGCAGCGACCACGACATACTACAAAAAAATCGTCTCTGCTGCATTTAGAACAGTTTTCGACCGGAGCTGCGGAAATTCACAACGAATCGCGCGCGTTATAGATCGAAGAATCACGCAAAATATATATATCTTGATATATGTATATACATGTACATATAGACAACTCGCACCCTCTCAACGTCATATAGACAAGTGCCACTGTTCTATGCTCCGCTGTATCTGTACTACTGTATCCTGTGTATTTGTGATTTGTGCAAAAATAGAACATTATCTAAATGAACTACATGCAGCTATAGCTACTATAGCTGTAGTTGTAGCTGTTGCTGTTGCTGTTTGCTGTTGCTGTTGCTGTTGCTGTACCGTGTACTTGTAGGTAATCAACGTCCCTCAGTTCCTGTTCCAAATTCTCATATATCTATATATGCGTACGCAAAATATGTATGTATATATACATAATATACCTCGACTATAGTTAACGAGATTATTTTATCATCTGACATATGGAAGGCCAAAAAAAAAAAACTATTTTGCATTTGCTGCGGGCTTCAAAAAGCCGTTACAAACTGTTCCATTTTAATGGAAGCCATAAAAGTGCTGCATCGAATCTAACATTTTATTTCTCTCTCTCTCTCTCTACCTCTCTCTCTCTCTCTGTCTCTCTCTCTCTCTCTGTCTCTCTTATATATTTTATATAATTAACTCGTAAAGCTATTTTAAAAGTAATAATTTTTTTATCATTGTTTTTTTTTTTTTTCGATATATATATTTTCTATATATTGTAACTGCGCGGATTTCGCCAAGTGAGCTCATTTCTTGCTTTATTGGACCTTCAATTTGTATGGCACGCGCTTGAAATACGATAAAAAAGAAGAGAAGGAAAAAGCACAGCGGAAATGTGCGCGACATTTTAATTAAGCCTTGCCTTGCCTTGCCAAAATTTAAATGGCTTTTAATCAGAGCTCGAGAGCAGTAAAAAAATCTCAGGATATTAATTGGCAGAAAAATTAAATAATTTCGCTGAAATATTTGAAATCTGAAGCGCAAAACATGTGAAATGTTTATAAACAAAAAACTGATCATCAGTTTAACGTTTTCATAGGAAAAGCACTTTGTTTATTGCAAAAAAAAAAAAAAAAAAAGAAAGTAAAATTAAATTGGGGGAAAACAAAATTTTATATCTGACTCAATATATGGGCAGACAAAACATCCGGTGAGATGTTTCACTTACAATTACGAATTTTCACTAAAGTAGGAAATTCGCCTTTGCTCTGAGCCTCTTTGGACTTTCTGTACTTCATTTCAAAGATCACTTCAGGAATATACACTTTCCCCTTGCCCCTGTATTCTCTCCGAGTGTCGAGCTGCGACCCCTCAAGCATAAGAATATTTAAGCCAAGTGCTGCACTTGTTTGCGGTTTCTTAGGGTGCTCCCCTCCCCCTTGGTGGCTATATGAATGATCAAGAAAATAGATCACTCGCATATGAAACGGAAATGCGCATAAATCTAATCGTCTGTATTTATTTCAGGTGTTGCAGCCATTCCCCTAGCCCCACTGGTGGCATTGCTATGTGATCTATGAGACGCACCACGCCCACCAACTCGAGCAGAGTGAGACATCGCAGGCATGGCTGCCATAAATCCATCAACGCACTGAGTAAATCAAACAGCGCACAAGCGACAGTAATTAAGAGACCCATGAGTACATACAACAGATGTCTATTTCGGGAACTGTATTTCCGTTACATTGCAAGGTGATCAACGACAATCAGTATCAGCATTAGCATCAGCATCAGCATCCGATTCCGATTCCGATTACGATCCCGATTCCTATTCCGAATCCGAATCCGAATCCCAACTCTGATCGCAAAGCACTTCAAAGTCGCCGCGTCTAAACGCACACATGTTGCTGGCGATCAAGTTGAGCCAGCGGCAACTGTTGTTATTTCCATCATAAATTAGAAAAATCTAGAAGAGAGAAGAGATCACTGATCTGTGCGAGGGTGGCAAGAGAGCCAGATAAACACAGAGAGTGAGAGAGACAGAGAGTGAGAGTGAGTGAGCGTAGCATCTCTCAGCTAAAGTGGATTTCCGGTGAATACAACAAAAAAGCGACAGCAACATTCGACTCATAAAGTTGTTGCATTACATTAACGTCAACTCCTCCACCCCATTCGGAGTCAAGGAGTCGCAGCAGTGAGTTAGGAGTTACAATTACTAAAGGCGTATATATAGTTATATATACATATATATATAGAGCAGCGAGATATTGATGGCTACCAGTAGCAGGCGACGCGTTGCCAGCATTAGAAGCAGCCAAAGAATGTCCACCAGCCTGATCTTTCTGTTGGTGCTCTGCATCTCGGTCGCATCGGCGCGACGAGCGCCTGCAGCCAGCTCACAGGAGCTAAGCAAGGACTATGATATGCCACAGAGCAGCAGCAGCAATGGCACGACACAGACACAAAGCAATATTAACGCAGAGGAGGATGAGGATGCGGATGAAGACGAGAAGATCGGCACGACTGGCTCGAGCCCCGGCTCAGCGGCCAGCCCGGATGCCAAGCAACAATTCGCGCCTCGCTTCAAGAATCCCAAGAAACTGAGCACCCTTTACACGAGACCCTCGGGCTCCACACTGTCGCTCAGCTGCCAGGCGGTGGGCAATCCGGAGCCGAACATCACTTGGTACAGGAACGGCAGCAACGACTTGACGCGCACCTACGGCAACTATCGGAAGACCAAGTGGCAAATCATCATGGAGGATCTGGTGCCCGAGGACTCGGATCAATACACGTGCGTGGTGTGCAATCCCTTGGGCTGCCTCACCCACGTGATGAATGTGATGGTCAGCGATCGGGTGAATCACAAGCCCATTTTGCTCAAGGGCCCCGCCAATCTGACGCTCCTAATCAATCACAGCGGCCACATGGAGTGCAAGTATCTATCGGACTTGACCAGCAAGAAGGCTTGGGTCTTTATGCCGTGCAAGAGCGTAAACGACTGCTCCATGAACCGCACGATCCTGGCCGAGGACGTGGATCGGCTGGACTTTGTCAATGTGACACAGGAGAAGAGGGCTGGTACACGTGCATCGAGAGCAACAGTCTGGGCCAATCCACGAGTCGCGCCTATCTGCGGGTGGTGCGCAGCCTGCCGTTGCTTGAGGCGAATCTGGGCAGTCCATTGACCGACAATCCCATGCTGGCCGTCTTCATCTCGGTGACCGTGATGCTGATAATGATTTGCATCATCTTCGTGGCCTACGCGGTGCGGAAGATGAAGCACGAGAAGCTGCTCAAGCAGCGCATCGAGACGGTGCATCAGTGGACCAAAAAGGTTATCATCTACAAGCCCGCGAGCGGGGGTGACTCGAGTGGCTCCATGGACACCATGATAATGCCAGTGGTGCGAATTGAAAAGCAGCGCACCACTGTGCTGCAAAGCGGCAACGAGCCGGCGCCCTTCAACGAGTACGAGTTCCCATTGGACTCCAATTGGGAGCTGCCGCGCAGCCAACTGATGCTGGGCGCTACGCTGGGCGAAGGCGCCTTCGGGCGCGTGGTGATGGCCGAGGTGAACAACGCCATTGTGGCCGTAAAGATGGTCAAGGAGGGCCACACGGACGACGACATCGCCAGCCTGGTGCGCGAAATGGAGGTCATGAAGATCATCGGCAGGCACATCAATATAATCAACCTGCTCGGCTGCTGCAGTCAGAACGGACCGCTCTACGTGATCGTCGAGTATGCCCCGCATGGCAACTTGAAGGACTTCCTGTACAAGAACCGACCTCTGACCAAGGAGCAGCTGGAGAGCGGACAGCCTACACCGCCACCCCCGCAGCATATAATCACCGAGAAGGATCTGGTCAAGTTTGCCCATCAAATAGCCCGCGGCATGGATTACCTGGCGTCGCGTCGCTGCATTCATCGCGATCTGGCGGCGCGCAATGTGCTGGTCAGCGACGACTATGTGCTCAAGATTGCGGACTTCGGACTGGCGCGGGACATTCAGAGCACGGACTACTATCGGAAGAACACCAACGGACGTTTGCCCATCAAGTGGATGGCGCCCGAGTCGCTGCAGGAGAAGTTCTACGACTCGCAGAGCGACGTCTGGTCATATGGCATTCTGCTCTGGGAGATCATGACATTTGGAGCTCAGCCCTATCCGGCCATTATGTCGGCCGAGGAGCTCTACAGCTACCTGATGTCCGGACAGCGCATGGAGAAGCCGCCGAAGTGCTCGATGAACATATATATCCTGATGCGGCAGTGCTGGCACTTTGATGCCAGTGCCCGACCGCCCTTCACGGAGATCGTCGAGTACATGGACAAGCTGCTGCAAGCTAAAGAAGACTACCTGGACTTGGATGTGGCCAACTTGGAGACGCCGCCCTCGACTAGCGATGAGGAGGACGACGAGGAAGCATCCGACATGGAGCAATCGCGCTTTCACTACTAGCTGATAGCTAACGACTACCGATCGATCTATCGACCGAGTGATCTACATAACTGTATATATTGAGCCCTCATAGGGCTACCTAACGATAAGTCTGTAAAGAATTTTACTGCACCAAAGGCGTAAACCAAAAAGTTATTTTACCTGCATTAGTTTAAAAATATATATATATATATATATATATATATATATATCTTCTTTTTTTTTTATAATGATGTAAATGTTAGCTGTGTAAATTTTCATCTTCAAGCTATCTAAAACTTACTTGATTTAAGCCAGCGCATTTGCAGGAGTTTCTCAGCTTCGGGTCGAGTCAATGTAGAAGCTGAGCAAATCGAGAGTTCAACACTGACCAAAATACTGGAACAAAAGAAAAAGGTTGCTAGAAAGAGTTTAAATGTCGAAATAAATATATGTATCTAAGCTTAAAGTACATCGATTAATTTCACAAATAAGAAACTTGAATTTTGTCGTTAATCTGTAATCTGCTTGTACTCAATATTATATATTTGACTGTTCCATTGCAAATGTGGTGAATCCCAAGTGTACAATTACCGAATTCAGCTCTGTACAGTTTGAGAGAGTGCTAAAAATAGTTAGAGGGCTACGAATTCGTTCTAGTTACGAAATTATTCTTGCATTTAATTTGTAAACAAATAATTTAATTTAAAGGCTATATTAATTCCTAGAACACACATTTCTAATGGAAACTCAACTAAATGAAGATGAACTTTTATATAATTGACTAAGCTATGTGTACTACGTATTTCAAATATATAAGAGGAATAATATACTATGTCTACAATAGAGAATAACCAGAAATTAATTAGAAACTAGAAACTCATATATATTCAATAGCAATAAACATAAGTTAGCCCTAGCCTATGGTTGTATTTGCTTATGTTGCATCTGTATTTATATCTGTACTGATTCTATGTAGTATTCGCGTATTAAGCTCAAAGTTAAAGCATATTTTTCTCATAAGTCATATAGCCTATAGCATGCATGCTAGTGCCTTATATACAAAATAAATGTTGTGCTAACAGTATAAAACTCTCTAGTTAGAGTTGAGTTATTGAACAATTCATTCAGATGAACAACTCAGTCAGAGTAACTAAAAAGTATGACAATCATAAAAGTTCATTTCAATGGAATTAGTCTTCTATGGCTGATTAGCAATGAACGATTCATTGTTTATAGCCAAGGTTCAAATCCAACTTGGGATCTGCTACGATACATTACCTCTCTAATAGATAGCTGACCAAGAGCAAGAGCAAGACCAAGCCGACAAGATCATGACGTCTCAATTTGAAAATCTGTGTACAAATTATAAAAACAACAACAAAACCTGTCGATTTGGGCCGCACGAGGCACGCGCGTCACTAAACGGAAAATGATGAATGGAACGGCGCGACGGCTCTCGGTGGTTCGTGGAGTGGGCTGCCGTTGGATGGGGGCGCAGGTGGGTGGCAGGGCGCAGTGCGACTTGAACCCTGGGTCCAAAGTAGCGGCGTCCGCGTTGGCGGCTCGTTTGTTGACGCGCCAAATGCCACAAGCAACGACGTCGACGGCGGCGCTGGCGATGCAATTAGGCGATAATGCAAGCCAAGTCTAAGTAAAAAAAAAAAAAAAAAAACAAAAAGGTTATATATATATATATATGAGCAGTATAGTATATCTGTACACGAAATGAACTAGGTTTTCGGTTTCATTTTGAGTGTATTTGCAATGAGTTTTGTCCAACTCGGTGGCTGCGGGGCGTTTGTTGGCCACGTTGCTCGAGCTGTTGGCCTGGCTCGGCCGCAGCGATTGCAACACTGTAAGATATGAATTCTGTGGCAATTTAAATTAAAATCTGCACACGCTGCAATATATAATAAAAACTTAACATTTTGATTGGCATTTTCGTGTGCTATTAATCTTTTCTGCAAATTATAATAGAAATTGCTTTTATTGAAGTTTCCGATATTTCAACGTATTTAAATAATTTAAAAAGTTTTTGAATTAAATAGATTTTGCTTGCAAATTAAATATGATAATTTAATCATTTCAAAGGAATCCAAAGCCAATTATACGCAATTTCCACAATTCAATTTCAATATGTCGAAAATTGGAAATCAAGGCATATTATCATCAAAATGTAAGTATCAGGCATATAGTTTCTTTCAATATAGTTTTCGAAGCCTTAGCTGCCAACAGGCGAAGGTTACTATAGTAACCATTATTCCATTATTATGAACATTTCATGGAAGTTCAAAGAACTTATTAAATATAACGTTTCCTCAATTGGAAAAAGCACGATGAAAAGGCGCGAATTATTTTGTACTCGACGAATCACAAATGTTAATACATTTTTTTTCTGAAATACTTTTTTGAAATCTAATCAAATTTTTTTTTGCCGAAGAAAATTGTAATACGAAATTTATTATATTATTTGCATTTATTTTTAAATTAAATAATCTGTGTTTTTTGTTTTCATATATTTATTATATATTCAATATGCACACCAAAAACTTTTATTTTTACATTAAATAATCTGTATTTAATTATTATTATTTTTTTTTTTTTAATATGTGTACCAAAAAAATAAGTATGCAAGTGGATATTATATAAATTATATAAATTATTATATGCATAATTTATTCATTATTATATGAATAATGCATTCCCTTGCAATATATTCTACTTGAATAGTCAACAATAGCTGAAGTATTTTCCTAATTTTGTTGTTTTTGTTGGTTTGTGTTCTCCGTTTCATTGACCCATTGGATTTGCCGACAAATTTTCATCGCTTTCCAGCGCGATCATTAATTATGCGGCATTAGACGGTAAACGAGTATCGGGGATCGTTAATCGCCAACGCAGTAGATATTTTTGATTATTAATCTCAATTTTCATTGTGTCCGTGGCACACGCTAAACTGCATTTTCGATAATTTATCAATCGGTTGGAAAGCCTTCGAAAATACAGATATATATATATATATATATGTATATAAAAAGTGTGGCATTAAAATTGTTTTGTCTGTGTTTTTAATTAGGGCTTGGTCGCTGCAGCTGTGGGCGTGACAGCGATGCGCATCTAATGATCGGAAGTTTGACACGTGCCTGAATGCTGAGGCGTGGGCAGCATCTGACTGACCACAGATCGTAGCCATAGCAAGAGCAACAGCAACAGCAACAGCAAGAGCAGCAGCAACAGCATTTGCAAAAGGCGTGGGTTGTGTACGACCCCGCCCTAGCGTCCAATTATTGCGTGAATATGTTAATTGAAAAACTTTATTAATTGAGCCATGAAAAACATTTTCACCATGCAAGCAAGCAGAGAGACAGACAGTCAGACAGAAAGACAGATAGACAGATAGACAGATAGACAGAGCGTACACCTAGCCCAGCCAAGCCACCTCAGGAAGTGACCAAATAGCCTATGCGGGCATTTACCAACATAATTCGTAGCGATCGGCTGTCGAATGGCCGATCAGGCAGCCAGCCAAGCTCTGCAATATCTGCTGGCTGCTGTCTTGAATGATCAATTAAATTTTTGTATTTTTGCCAAAGTCGGCTATTAATTTGCATGCGCTTTTTGTGTTGTCGATCGTAGCCGCGATCAAGCGACTGCTGCACTCCGCCACAGGTTGCTCCAGCGCTCAGTCCAGTTGGCTAGCTGCCTGTTTGCCTGTTTGCCTGTTGGCCTGTCTCGCTGTGTTCCATTTGAAAACCATTTTAAAAGACTACAAATTGCCTGTCCAATCCACCGATCGTTGGCTGCACCGCACTGCCGTCTGCCAGTCAGTCAGTCTGCCAGTCAGTCAGTCAAGTGCCAGGCAAAATCGATTGCAGAGCTCCGATTTGACCTCGACTTGGCATGCGGACTTTTTTTGTTTTTTTTTCTTTTTTGGAAAGGCGCTCTATGACGTTCGCATTGAGTGCAGCTAAAGTACTCTTTCATTCTACAGCCATTGTGTTCTTGACAGTATGCTTACTTACATAATGGAACACCTGAAATTGAGCAGGTGTCGAAATCTCAGAAATGTGCCCAACACTGCAGAACTTGGAAACTTGTGCCTTAAGAAATTCGTTAAGTAAAATCTCATTGATGATCGGACTCTGCAGGAAGTGAGAACTTTTTACTATTTTCAACTCGTTCTGCCGGTTTCCTACATTTTTTAAAACCCGATTTCCGATAATGTTGGGAATTTGATTTACTATTTGAGAGATTTGCATTTAACGCAAACAAAAATAGCATTCTTCAATCAAACAAAGTTTTTAACAATAAATGATAATTTATATATATGCACTGTGGACTATATAAAGTTAAATGAAAATATTTTAGATTCGATAAGAATGAAAATTCAATATGTATTAAAGAAAAGGTATGCACATTCATCCGCATAACAAATTTAGTTTATCCAACATTCCCAAGTGAAGTGAACAGCCACGAGTTCTTTAAATAATGCTGCTTATGGCGCAGCAAAAATAAATTCAATGATTGCAAAAATTGTATCCCAATTCACGGAAAATGCAGAAGTAAATATTTAAACTAGAAGATGGCCCATAAGGTAATCAGATATTGAGCAGCAAATGAACATTCTTACGGAATGGTAAAATTGTGTTATACTGCCGCTGAGTCGCAACATCAATTGAGATCTCGATCTATAAGAGCACCCTGGTCGGAAGTACTCGACTACGAGATGCACCTTGAGATACATTTCGCAATACTTATTTTATAGTCTGTTCTAAGTACTGATAAATATATATTGAAAAGCCCTTGACTATTATTAACATTTTGGTGTCAGCTAATGGAGAGACTTGTCCACGAGCTTGGATAAACTTATTGGGATCTGTGTTTTGCAGTAAATTTATGGTATCATGCTCTGAACTTATTTATTCCTTTATGATGTTGAGTAAATGGCATGAAATATTAATGTATTGTTATATGTTGCAGAAAACTCGCTAACGTAGCCCTATATCGTCTTTCATATAATTAATGGACTCAAGGTGAAGAAATATGCTCCTTACAATATAAAAGAAATGTGCGAAAGAACTCTAATAAATCTGTACGATATTCGTCGGAGTGAAATATGTCGATTTGAATAGACTTAGGCTTTTACAGTATTAGGACACAGCTTCAGGCTGACCAAAATCTTCTTTTCTACTCAGAACGATACCCGCTCAAACGTAGTCAAAGATCGATGCGTCTGTCAAATCTCAATCAACATGCGCATCTAAAGCAATAAATAAACAATGAAAAAAAAAAAAAACGAACTTGATGTTTGCTTTTGTTCAAATTTGTTGTATATTTGCTTTGGAAAGTAATTCAGTTTACCTGTTGCTGGCACCTGTCCGAGAGCGCCTCAGAAATATCTATCTATCTATCTATCTATTGTAAATAAACCGCAGCGAAATATGAATGCGAAATCGTATTTGAACTGCGAATGCTCACCGGAAATGTTGATTCATAGGGCCGTTGCTGCTGCATCGAATTTGCGTTTCTAATTAACTTGACGCAACTTAGTAGAGAGTCGAGCCAGCTGGTTCGATGGGGCGTATGAGTAATTGTTAATCTTCGGCTTTGAGCACTCGCCGTATGCTGTGCTCCAATGCAAATTTCGCATTAATAGCAAAGTCTTGCTGTTGTTCCTGGTGTTGTTGTCGTTGTTGTCGTTGTTGTTGGTGTGGTTATTTTTCATTCATAAAACACACAAAACACAGTTTCATAATCGAAACCTCAGCCAGCAAAATAACCGGTTCGTGGCTTTTGTATTTTGTATACTTGTTTGAATGATCGAAAAAGATATTTTTTAAGTCTTGTTTTTTTTTTACGATTTTGTGCTCTTTACTACATGATCACTTGACTCGACTAACAAACTATGCAAATGCGGCAACGCTGCGGCACGTGGGCGGCAGCTGCTGCAAATGAGAGGTCCAAACGAGCAAAATCGAGATTTTTATGAATGAAACTCGCTTGAGGTGACAACGCGGCGGGCGGGGCACACGCAGTGGAGTGGAGGGGATTTATTTTGTCGAACGGATGTGCCTAATTAACAATGCTGATTACATTTTATACACCTATATATCGGTTTATTAATCAGAATTATTCGGCTCTCGCTTAAATGAGCGAAAGGCAAAAACTCTTTGGCCAGCTGCTGATAATCGAGTTTATGCCCATCATGATCTATTATGATCATCATGATGATGAGTCCACTGACTGAATGTGTTACACCAATAAAAAAAAACCTGTGGCAATCAATTTACAGACTTAACTTGTTGTTAAGGTGCGCATCTGTCGGATTTGTGAAATCATTTCGCATCAATGAAAATAATTAAAGTCCGGGCCAATTCAGCATCAGAAAGTCTGCTCAGACTTGGCTATGCGCTGCACTCCAAGAGTTGGCAAGTAAATGTTTCATACTAAATATGATGTTTATGTCTCATTTTTTATTGGGAACCTACATATTGTACTACAATAGACTCCGATTATAGTGACTCTGCTTAAGCGTCTTCCGGGTATAACGACGGTTCTAATTATCTTCACTCAATAAACATTTTGTAAAAGCCTAAGTCAATTCAACTGAATAAATTGCTCAAAGAAGCACATTTGCTTAAATTAAGAAATATTATTTTATAAATCATGTATATTTTGATTGCCTTTTGGGCTTGATTTACTTAATTACTTGAACTATGCCCCAGTTGTTATTTTTGCAATCATAGCCTTTTTTCTAGCTATAATTCAAGTGAGTCCCATCGTCATTATCACTCTGAACGCTCTGCAGCGCACTTGACTTGGCTATGTAGTCCGATTGAGCTGAACTTAAGTTCAGTTTAGGTATCATTTTCCAGCTGTGCCTTCAGCGCTTTTGTAGCTGGTTCTGCTTGCTCTGCTGCTACTGTTAAACGCAAAATTTATGAACAATTTTTAAGAGAAGTCACGCGTTAAATGTACGACACAAACTCACGCGACAGTCGAGTCGAGGTAAATGGTCCCTGCGATGCGGGGGGAATGCTGGGGATGCGATGCGGCAATTGGAGATGATTTCGTTAACGCGTTGGCTGCTTGGCTGGCTGCTGGACTGGATGGCTGCGCATGCCTTCAACGCGACATGGGTTAGCCAGGCGGTCGCATTGGCCTTTTGTAATGCGCCATGTAATATATTTTATTAACAATAAAATGTTAAGTGCCACAAGGCGAGGAGGCAGCAGAAGGCAGCAGAAGTAGAACGAGCAGCAGTTGGACAGCCAAACGGGATCGATCGCTGCATGCTGCGCCACAAGGATGGAGGCTACTGCTACTGTGTGTGTGCGCGTGATGTCCCTCTGCCCCACTCTGGGCCTGTCCGCTGTCCGGTGGGGGTTATTGTGTGAAAAAGAAGATAAACTGCGTGCGCACATATAATCGCGCCATGAATCAAAATCACACCAGTTTGCTATATATAGATATCCGGCTAGCCAACAGCAGCTAACGAATGCCAAAAGTCTCTCTCTCTCTCTCTCTCTCTCTCTCTCTCTCTCTCTCTCTCTCTTTTCTCCTACATTTCCCTAACTTTTGTGTGCCTCTGTGTGCCACCTGTGACCGTTTAACTATGCAAATCCCTAACAGCAAACCAGTTCTGTTAGCCTTCCACTATGACCATATGCCGAATTCGGTGGCCAACTGCCACCCACAATTGGCCAGAAATAGCAACCACAATTAACCGTACGATGCAAATCGAACAATGTCCATAAAAAGCTCCACAGAAACGAGTATACAAACTGCCCGCATTTCGAACTAATTCCATTCGGGAAATTCCTTGGCCACATGAAAAATTGTGCTGCAGCGCTGACAATGTCAAATTGTGCTGACCACTGTCAGCATCATCAGTGGGGCATTTATCTTGCGGGCCTGCACCCGCTACAGGGTACAGGGTCTGGTACCCTAAAGATATGCCCAGTAGCCAAACAGCATCAGCTCCAACAGCAGCACCAACAGCAGCAGCAGCAGCAGCAGGTGAGTTGCTGGCAGGGACCACACAAATTTGCGACATTTCCAGCGCAGCATCATTTATCTATTTCGGATTTATCATTGATTAATCGCCAGCGGGCTGACTCGCTGTGGATGCGTGTGACGCCAGTTGGCTGCCAGTTGATGCACTCAGAAAAAGCATATTGAGGCAAGATCATGTGAGAGGATCCAACTTGCAAGATAATACACATTATTGATATTTATGATAAAAATAAAATCAATTTGCAATCTTTAATATGTTTTCTTTTAATTTTTTTTTTTAATTATTCTTCAATTATTACTTATTAAAATCAATCTTTTAATTTATCTTATAATTAATGCTAATACTATATTAAAGCTAACTATAAAGGAATGCGCTTCTTGTATTCAATCTGAAGTATTTCCTTTGGGCTATCAGATTTTCGATTTGCATTTCTAAAGTAAACTTATTTTATTTCAAATTTGATCGATATATCAGGCATAATCAAATTATTAGCATTGACATAACATCATAACAACATTTGCAGTATAATTGATTGATGATGATAACAATTATTTAATTAATGACTTTAATATTGAAGAAATAACAACTGATATTCTATATTCTCGTATTTTAGAGTTTACTCAATCCGACTCACATTGGATGATCAGTTAAGTTACTTGATGAATATTTCTGTTTGTTCTCGGATATTTTGGCAATAGTTGTGTCTCTTCTCTTTTAAGCTGAGAGGTTTCTTCAAGTGTAGTTTAGTCAGCTCTCTAATCGGCGGCATATTTGCATATTCGCTTTATACAGTAAATGGGCCAGTCAATGATCGTTAAGCCGACTTGAGACCAGTTGCAGTCCAAACTGGGCTGGGCCGAGGCATTTGTGTTTGTCATTGGCTAGCTCAATTAGCAGCAGCAGATCGATGGATGCAGCATGGGCATGAGTGCACCTGTATGTTGCAGCAGCGAGGCAGAGGTCAATCTACTCTGAGAAGCACGTGTTGCTGCCGCTAATTGGATGCATCGGACACGGCCCGAGGGCTTGAGGTCCGGGTCTTTGATTATGACTTGTGCTTGTGACTAATCAGCGAGCGCTTGGTTACGCCACTGGAATTTGTAACACCTTGGCTGAGAGGCTGCGCTTAATCCTGTCAAGCTGTTAAATTAATTTCTCAGCCCCTTTCTCGTGCATAACTCGTAAGCAAATAAGCCAACGGGCCTCGGCCTCGGCCTCGGCCTGGGCCTGGGTCTGGGCCTGGCCCTGCTGCCTTCCTGCCTGGCTAAAAACGTGACTCAGTGCAAAGGGCTGCGGCAATCAAAGTTGTTAGCACAATCCACACAGCGCTGACTACTCAGCTCTTTTTTCGGGCATATCTACTAGCTTTGACTGATGGAAGACGAAAACTTGTTTCCTATTTAAAATTTAGTTTTCAATTTTTATTAAACTATTAAATAGTACTCTGATCAAAGTTCTAGAAATGATATGAGATGCTTCTGCGATACGTTATACAAGCACAATCTGATAAAATGAGCTCAGATATGATTTCAATTAGTCTAGCCCTATTAAATCAAAGCCAATTTTGAAATAAATATTTCAATAGTTTCATTACAACTTTTTTCTATATTTTCAGTTCATTGTTAAAATGCCAGCTTCAATTGAATTGATGCGAATTTCACTCTGTTTATTCAGATTGGAATTTACTCATGTTGACAATCTCATAAACTTAATATTCTAGGATTTTACAGTTATATGGAATGATGCACATATATATATTGTATTGTTCAGTCGGTAGCGCCCAAGTGCAATGTTCTTAGTTGTTTATTGTTCAATCTGCGTTGCTCTAGCTTGCAGCAGGGGAAGTGCAGTGCGATCGAGATGACAGTGGACCAAATTGATATTTGCTTTTGTGGAGCCTGCAGCCTCTAAAGAGACTTGCACGTTTTGTGAATTCAATTGGACCCGGCTAGCTGGCTGGCCAGCCAAAACGTTGCCTAACGGGCTGGCTGGCAGCGTGGCAGGCTGCTTGTATGTACAAAGTGTTATAATCCATCATCGTAATCAATGTGCCGGTGCTGCTGATAATTGTGCTGCTGGGTGCTGGTTGCAGGTTGCTGGTTGCTGGTTGCTGGTTGCTAGTTGCTAGTTGCGCCATTGGCGACCACAGCTCTTGGCCAAAAGCCAAATAACTGTAACTAATGGAAATTGTAACACTTTGGCAATGCTTTAAATGCTCGCGAGCTCCGTTCGAGCCCCATGCAAAATGATTTTCTTTAAAGCGTGTTTATGACGCCTCGTCAGGCGTTCCAAAATTGATTAGGATTAGGCCAGCGGCTGCCACGAGCATCGAGCAACAACAACTGCAACGATTAACATGCTCCGGTCAGTGCTCAAGTGGAGTTATTAGCTCGCACAGACGAAAGCTCCCAATTGGCCACGCATTCAAGCCAAATTATCGGCATTACATTTACACAAGAGGCGACGACTAATCACCAGCTACACTTTACAGCCCGATAAATGCGCCGATCCATCAAGATAGCCTGAAACTCCAGATTTGTGGATTAAAAGCGAGCTGGACAAGCAGACAACTGCTCTTGAATTCACATAGATATTTAATCACATATCATCATCGGACAGTCTCACAGATCCGGCTGACTTTAGTAATTTTCACTTCCATTTTCAGTGCATCAAAAAACATTACCAAATAACACAAATATGTTGTTTACGTCGTATATGAAGACACTTCAAAAGACACTTTCAATTTTAAATAATAAAGTTCATTTTAATCAATCTATTGGTATAGATATTTAATGTCTATATATGACATCTAATTGTAGTTAAGACATTTCTACATCATATCATATATTTACAGTTAATGTGCTGTCCAAAGAGAACAAACATATAGTGATTCCAACTGAATGGAATCACAATAGAGATATGCATGCAGGTCTTATCAAATAGAAAGTCTATTGAAGTACTCTTAATAAAGTTGTGAACTTTTTATATATATTTAAATTATATAATTTCCTTCACCCTTGAATAGTTTACAATATATCCAACGTAGGAATAAGCAAAAATGAAAACTCTAGTCGAGACTGCTCGACTACGAGATCCCATAAGCTCTTCCAACCATCGCTTCTTTTTTGCCTAACCAAAGAATGGGTTTACTATGGGAACTTCCTTCTTTAATTGTAGCTTTAAAGAGATAATATTTTATAATTGATTTTTTATGTGTTCTAATCGATAATACTAAAACGATAAAAATTATTATTTTTTCAAACAAATTCGATCTGCGAGGGCCAAATCTTTGAGACTCATTCACATTTACAGACAGGATTAAATCGATTCAGCTCGTCACCCTGACAAGGAATATACATATGTATATTCTTTATGGGATCTGCCACGCCTCCTTCTGCCTCTTATATACATTTAACAATTTCTTTATACCCTGATTTCCCATTTTCAAATGGTTCAGCACATAAAAATTTTCATGAAAACCAGGAATAAGATTACTAAAATAATTCAAAATATTATTTCGGATGGCGTGCATTGGTCAATATGATCGATCGGTCAATATATGCACTTACATAGGTGATTCGCCTTGAAGCTTCTTTTGTTTTAGTATTTTTTCTCTCTCATGTAAACGATTTGTTTTCCATTCATCTTTCACGTATTTTATTTTAAAAAATACAAAACTTAACAACAAATGATTTTTCCTTACGTAGAGTTTTCCTTCGGATTTCAGTCGGTGAGTCGAGTGCCAAATTGTAACTGTTGGAACATTCTCACGCAACTCGACTGACCATAAGTGAGACATTAGGCGCAGTTGCAGTCAGTTGACCTTTGACTTTGGCCATATTTGCGCAACGTCTGATGCCTGACAGAGGCAGAGACAGCGACAGAGACAGAGTCAGACTGTCAGGCAGTTGGCTAAGTTGGCCGTTAAAGTCGTAACTCCGGCATCATTAAGACAAAAAACATTTGGCCAGGCACGACCCAGCGCCTGATTAATTGCGCTCGGTGCAGAATTTGACTTTTTTGTTTCTCAAATTGCAAAGCAACGCTGACTAGAGTAATTACCATGCCATTTGCCTTGTTAGAGGGGCCAGAGGCTGCTCAACCGCGAAGAGACTCTATTTCAAATTGCACTTAATATGGAATTTCAAGTTCAAATTCATAATGCACCACACTCTCTTGCAGCTAGCGCTGAAATATTCATTTGATCTGGCCGTGCTACCCGAAACACTTTTAGCTATCATTCGTGCCTAAATGCTGTTTGCCATTGATGATGTCAGCAACTGAAGATCAAAGGCTGCCAATTGAGTGAATGGCCAAGCAACTGCCACAAATCTCAAGCTGGCTAATTTGCTCGCAGTTTAATTTAACGATTTGTTTTGCATACCAAATGCAACAGTCGTAACAAGTCGGCAAGTATATATATACATTCATTCATTCTAACAAACATTTGAGTAATATTTATACAAATTATTATTTATTATTCATACCCTGAACCCATTAGAAATGAGAATACTTCCTCTTGGCTACTCTATCTGGCTCCTTTTCATTTACATAAAATCTTACTGCAGGGCAATTGAAGAGATGTGATTTATTAAAGGAGTTGTCTATCGTTAGCTTACACTAGATCTCCGTATCTAGTGACAGGCGAATCGTGATAGAATAGTCCATTGAAACACCTCTCAAGTCCCGTTCAATAACTAAAGTCTATGTTTAAAATCTATACTCTATTTAGTATATATTCCTATATATTGTATTTAGTATTTATTCCTATATACTATATTTAGTATTTATTCCTTAAAGAGCTATATGTGACCGTATTCGAGAGAATCAGTTACATTAAGACTGAAGAAATTTTCAATATTAAGTTGAACTTATCTCTTTATATGTTTACTTTAATATGATTTGTATGTTTTGTCAAGCAATAAGTATATTGCATGTATGTGAAATAGTAACAATCGCATCTTCCATCTGCCCTAAGAGAAATCTCTCCATCTGAAAATTCAAATAGTTTTACTATGCTGATAAAACAGATAGCTAAGATTTCCACTCGTGCAAATTCATATTTTACCGCTTTCTAAATACTATAACAAATTCCTTAATATATTTTATTAAATCCATTTTATTATCAATTGAATTTATTATAATACTACACAAATTTCCTTTTAAATATCAGTTGATTTCTATATATATTATATACTTTAACATAATAAACTTGAATACAAGAATTTAAAAGATATTTAGGAGAATTCATATTCGTTATGCGTGATTAAATCAAAGGTATCTGACAAATTCCGAATGACTATTGATCAGTTCTAGGTTTTACATCTCTAGAATAAAAATGAACTTAATCACTGATTGAATATTAGTTCAACTGA
Source organism: Drosophila koepferae (assembly GCA_030914345.1). Taxonomy (NCBI): domain Eukaryota; kingdom Metazoa; phylum Arthropoda; class Insecta; order Diptera; family Drosophilidae; genus Drosophila; species Drosophila koepferae. The sequence continues at coordinate 8,069,784 of JAUESR010000206.1, read as the reverse complement.
ATTCGATAATTTTATAGTCATGCTGAAATTAGGGAGTTTGAATGGATTCGACATTCAGCGTGCATAACTCGCGATCTGTTAGGCTTAGCGCTTTATAAAGTATTGATATCGTGATATTGTAGTGTGCGAGAGCTAAGCAGCAAAGCAGCAAAGAGGCAAAAGAGCTGCCACCGCGACAGTCGATGCTGATGCGACTCGAATGTGGCTTAACGATTTTTTGGCCACCATTTTTGGGGACGCTGTGTGGAGATCAAGCTGCAATTTGCATATGTTCTTTTGCGTCTCGGAGATCTGTTTGGCTGTGGACTGCGTCTGCGTCGCGGATCTCCAAATTATGTCGTTATTTGTGCCATTTTTGGCAATACCTGCGACGACGATGCGGCTGTGAGATAAATTTGAAGCACTTAGCTGCAGACATTGCCAGTTGCCAGTTGGCAGTTGCTCGTTGTATGTTGCACGTTGCATGTTGCCGTCTGTCGAGCTGTCAGTCAGGAGTATGTCAATTGGCTTGCTAATGGCTGGCAATGCATCAGCTTATGATGTGATGTGCCCGGACCCGGACGGGAGCAGAGCTGAGGAGTTGCTCTTAAAGTGTTGTAAACGATGTGGCAAGGCGACGGGCCTAACGAGCAGCACAAATACATACGGCATTTATCATAAACGGCCGCTCATAAATGCAAAAGAGTTTCCCCTCCCTCTCTCTCTCTCTCTCTCTCTCTCTTTTTACACTTGCCAATCAGACAATTCCAAGCTGCGCTCCGGCCTGAGGCAGGCAAAGGCAGCGCTTGTTCAATTAATTTGGCCAGCAAAAGAAGAAAGACTGCATTAAAATTGCTCGAGGTGAGGAAGCAGAGCCAAGTGCAACAATTGAATAGATAATAACTCACGGGCTCCACCTACCCAGCCACCCACCACATACATTTGGCCAGGCAACAAGCCTAGCCACAAGCCACTGACCGTTGACCAGGCCCACAAAATGTTGCGCAGCAGCAGCAGCAGCAGCAGCAGCAGCCGCAGCCGCAGCAACAGTAACAGCAACATTCGCCTGTTACTGTTTGCTGCTGCTGCTGTCATATTCAAATTGCTAATATGATTGGTGTTTACAGATTAGAAAACAAATATTTCACAAATATTACCACTAATAATTTGTTTTTATTGTTGTTGTTGTTGTTGTTGCTGTTGCATGCGGCGTCATGTTGCAAGCGGAACATCATGATGATGCAAATGCTGATGCCGATGATCATGACGATGTTGATGCTGATGCTGTGTATAAATGCTGAAGTGCCGGCGATAACCTTTTGACTCGCTCTCCCTCTCTCTCTCTCTCTCTCTCTCTCTCACTCTGGCCAGGCAAATTGTGACTGCGTCTTGGATGAAGCTGGAGCCAGAGTCGTAGTCGGAGCAGGAGTTGGGGCTAGAGAGACACAGCCGCGTGCAAAACTGACAAATTGAATGAATAAAAGAGCAACAAGTGGTCTTCGCTCCGCATGGACGGACAGCCAGCCAGCCAAAGCATAGTTAAACATTTTGAATGAAAACGCCAAGAGTGAAACGTCGACAGCGATTCGGCTATGTTCCATGCTGCACGCTGCACGCTGCACGCTGCACGCTGCACGCTGGCAATGTGTTGCACGTTGTGTTGTGACTGCAGTCGAGAGGCGCAAAAACATAAATCGAAACACTTGCTGCGTGTGCCAGGCAACAGTTGCCTCAGCTGCCCCATAACGTTTTGCCCGTGCAGCTTCGCCCCGTAAACTGCCTCGACTCTGTCCGCCGCCCACCGCAGCAGGTTCCTTTTTTGGCTCTTGCCTCGGTAGGTGTTGCCCCAGCGCACAATGCGCCGCGCTTTGTGCGCCGTGGCCAAGGCTCGGGCTGAAGCCGAGTTCACTTGGAAATCAAGTCGAAAATTGCAATTGCAAAATGTTTGGCCCTCGGCTAAACTATATAGTGGACTGAAGTGCTTGCTGCATTGGTTGACGCTGACGATTCCAGCGATGATTCGACTCTCGCACTCCTATCCCTCACTCCATTCCCCCGCCTGGCCACTCATGTGCCATCTATTCAGCAGGCCAACCAGCCACATGTGGCATGGTGTTTGCTCCGATCTCTGGTATTCCTGCCAGCCAATGCCTGCTGTTGCATTGTTGCAGTTGTTGCAGTTGTTGTGTTTGTCGTTTAATGCGTGGCCGCCTCGCAATGGTAAGACGCTTTATTAATTCACTCGACGGTTGCTTAATGTTTGAGCATATATGAATGCCCTAGCTGCAAGCCAGTCTCTCAACTGTGCGATGGCTGAAACATAGTGAGCTACGTTTGTATCCTAGTTCGATTCCATTTCCAATAATGGATGTTTCGACCAATGTCATTGTCCAGAATTTAATTAGAATATCTTTGATATGTGTTAAATTTATCATTTATTAATATTGCATTAAGCATTAGCAAACAAAATGCTTGAATTATATATAATATATATTAAGTATTAACTTTGAGCTACAAATATCAAAGTTGAAATGAAAAAATGAATAAAAAAAAAACATTTAAAATATGATAAAATAATCATAATTATTGAAAAAAAAAAGGTTTTATTAAGAGCGATATACTTTAATTATGTTTTCCTAAAATTATTATTATAAATATATTTACTATATGTATGTATTTATATACAAATTTATATATAACTATTTATATTATATATAAACATGTATTCTTAAAATATTACTTTTAGCTATTATTGATGATATAATTATATATATAATTATAACGATATATAATTATTGAACGAAAAATTAAATTGGGACAACTCTTGGTTTCAAGATGGAAGAACGATCACCACTTATAGACACATATATTTATTTTTATATCAAGAATTAACTCAGGTAGGACGTCGCTTTGAATGCCGGAAGATTTAATTTAATCGGATTTAATTCTATTCGATATGGCCTTAACGCCTTGCCAATTCTGGCCATTCAAATGGATTTCCACTTTGATAGATTGTATGTTTTACTTGGATGAAATGGCCTTTACTAAAAGTAAATATTTCTGATTAGTTATTTAATATTTATAGCTTCACTTGTCTTACTTAATATTTTTGAAGGGTATCAAGAGGTCGCTTGATATGCCTTGGCAGCTTAGCCATTGGCCATTGACTAGGCTGTCGCTTGTTGCAGTCAGTGCGGGTGCTGGGGCTTTACAAGCAGGGGCATAAATCGGCCCCAGGTGTTTGGGTGCGCATTTCCCACGGATTAGTGCATAAATAAAGAAGGTCAGAGCTCTGTTTGGGGGACAGCTAGCAAGTTAACTAGATATTTCAAATCGACTATGGCTGTGGCTGTGGCAGGGGTCGCCGTCTCCAAAGCTTCCAATGGACTGACATGAACCGCTCAACTGTACCGTAGCATCGCATGGCATCGCATCGCATCGCTTTCTTTTTAGGTCATAAGCGAAATTGCTTTATTATCCGCGGTATCCCACATATAAAGCATAACAACTTCATTTGCCAGGCTGCCAGGGAACGCCTAAGGTGGTCCTGGCGCAGCATTTCCTTTAGCTCATTAACACGTTTGCTGCGCCGATCCTTGGGCTCGGGGGAGGATACTGAGGAATGGCGTTGATGGAACCCACACGCAGCGGTTCTCACGCTGCAAGACAAAAAAGCATTGTGTGCGCAATTTAAGATTAGCAACAGTTAGCACAGACAAAGGAATGGCCACGGCATGGATCATAATGATAATGCTTATAATAACAACGGCTGGTCCGCCCGATAGGTCGGTTGGTCGGTCGGTCGGCCGGTCGGCCGGTCGACGGATCCACCGGTCAGCAAGGACCACCAAACGGCGCTGATAAGATGCCGACCCGCAGTCCGAGAACTGCGTGCGCAAGATCTGGCCAAGAGATAGCGAGGGGAGCTCCAGCTGGTGGCTCCATCGATAATCGCGCATTAAGCGTGCGTAAGTCACGTCACGGCAAGGCCCCGAGCAACTGCAAGACCGCAAGGCACAAAAGCAAGCAAAAGAAAAAAAAAAAAAAAAAAAAAAAAAATCAGAAAAAATAAAGAAAGAGACCTTGCCCTGGGTGCCATCGCGATAAGCGCGACTTTTGCCTCGGTACGTGCTAAACCCTTGGCTGCGATCATTTTAATTATACAGTACCTTATACCCTGTACCCTGGGCCAACTGCACCAGAGAGCAGCGAGCCACTAAAGCACCGAACCTCCGTCGCTACCGCCACTCCCTGACTCATTCACATTACGGGACCGGGGTCAAGCAACGCAAATTGTGGGCTTGGTTAATATTTGTTTAAGCCTGGTCCATAAATACTTAATTTGTTCAACGGCTTTTTTATTTTCTCTTATGAAGCCATCGAGACGACAATTGGACCTCAATTACCTCCGAGTCACTTACGCAAATACGGTTAGGACTCCAATGAGCGAACTGCCAGCTGAGGAGATCTTAACCACAAACGGATCTAAAATTACTCTAAAATGTATATATTTCGTTCCACAAGATAAAGAAAGAGTACAAAACAAGTTTTCCGAATTCTTCGTTAGCTTTAAAAAAGTGTATAGTTCAGTCGAATAGAGATGTGCACCTAGTGGAGCTGTGGTGTCCAACAACGGAGATTTCACTGTGAACAACAAACTTTTTGAGTTTCATTTTAAAAGAGACAGTGCTCAGGCTGATTAGTCCAGAGAACCGTGCTCGGAGTTACGTTGGGAGACGGGCGCCGAGGCATCCACCTCGAGATAATCGTGCACCAGCTGGCATATGTTCTCGGAGGCCTCGTTGAAGTTGCCCTCCTCGAGGCCCTCGCCCACATAGTGATAGACGAAGGCCCGTCGCTGATAGAGCTTGTCGAACTTGTTGACCAGGCGACACCAGGCAATCCGGATGTTCGTATTGTTCGAGATGGCGACGCAGGCGCGGCTCGTGGGCGCCAAGTCGCCGTGGGGCACGTAGACGGGGGGCATGTTGCTGACGCCAATCTTGAAGCCCGTGGGTGACCAGTCCACAAACCTGAAGGACTTCGACCGCTTGATGCCCTCCAGCGCCGAGTTGATCTCATTCGGCGCCACGTCGCCGCGATAGAGCAGCACGCAGGCCATGTACTTGCCATTGATGGGATTACAGCGGACCATCTGGTTGCTCATCTGGAAGCACTGGCCCGTCAGCTGGGCCGTGCTCATGTTGACGAACTGCGAGTGGGTGACGGGCACGAGGGGCGCATAGTTGATCAGGGGATAGTGAATACGCGGATAAGGCACCAGGTTCGTTTGCAGCTCCTGGAAGCTGACCAACTGACCCGAAAATCGTTGCGTCGCCGTGAACGCGGCCACCACCTGGCCGATGATGCGGTTTAGGTTCGTGTACGTGGGCGCGGGCACATTTAGGGTACTCGCACAGATGTCGTAGAGTGCCTCGTTGTCCACAATGAAGGACACATCCGCACAGTCCATGGAGAAGTGGGCGGCCAGCAGCGCATTGTACGGCTCCACAATGACTGGGGAGATGCTGTAATACGGATTTAGAGGCGTCTTAAAGGCGAGCACACGGAACACAGCTCATACGATGCTGCTTACGATGGTGAGGGATACACTAGGAACTCAACGATGGTCATCTTTCTGCCATAGTCGTGCGTCAGCTGCTCCATTATGCGCGTGCCGAGGCCTGAGCCGGTGCCGCCACCAATGGCGCGAAAGATCAGGAAGCCGCGCAGGCTACGGCAGCGCTCGGCGACACGGCGTATGGCATTCATGGCACGATCCAGCAGCTCACTGGCCATCAAGTTGTAGCCGCGCGCGAAGTTGCTGCCGCTGTCGTCGTTCCCGTGATCAGCGTGTCCGGATGAAACAGATTCCGATAAGCGCCTATCCGTATCTCATCTGAAGCCAAGAGAAGTAAGAGGGAAAACTTTACTGCACAATACTCGTTCACTGTCTAACAACTTAAGCTATTCGAGAATTCCCAATCTGTATACTAATTTTCAGGACAGTGGAAGCCAGCAAAGCTTAATCTACCTGCAAGCATTGATACGTTGTAAAAAAGAGGACGAAGAAAATATCCTTTCAAGAAAACTAGAGCTGAAACGAAAGTTTCTAGAGATTCGACACGCCCCTCGTTAGGTATAGTTATAAAGTGGTTAGAAAGATCAATTTCTAAATGAGACGGACAAGCAGACGTACGGTGCACAAAAATCCACTGAGGACTTTTCTATTGGCGAGCGAGTACTCAAGTAAAGCTAAATCGATGTGTAGATATATGATGTGTATATATATGTAAGCATAAGTAGCTGCCAGACACCTATCACCGTCGGCTCCGTGTCAATCATGACCAGACGCGGCTGCACACAGGGCTCCATTCCACTGAATTCGAAAAACGTGAGGAAGGACTCGTCGCAGGGCTTGCTCATCAGTCGGCCGTTGGAGAGGATGCCATGCTCCAGGCAGTAGAGCTCCCAGCATGCGTTGGCCATCTGCACGCCCGCCTGTCCGATGTGTATCTGTATTATCTCGCCCTTGTTGCCCATCTGGTGCCGGTCTAACTACTCAGCCACTGCTGATCCAAGCCAATCCTCGACATATGCCACAATCGAATTTCGATCACCCCTTGAGCCAGAAGTTAATTAATTACAAATAAATAAAACACAAATTTTGATAAAATTTTGTTCTGAATTTTCAAATAATTTAATTTACATTGTGATTCCAATGACAAGCTAAACAATTCATTGCTCAAGCTCTGATTTACATATATTTTAATATATGTACATAAATGTCTGCATATACATATATAGTGGTATGTGGTCAATAGTATATATATATATATATATATATGTATTTATATTAAGTACGCACAATACAAGTTTACATTACATTCATTATTGTCCGCGCGCGGATTAGTCAGTTTTCGAAGCGTTAAGTACATCATATCCTTAATAATAAAGTGTATATAGTTGGTGAATTTCCGTGCTCGAGTGCATATAAGCTATAGAGAATGCTTTGGAATGTACGCGAAGAGGTGTTATAAGTGTCAATAAATTTATGGAATATATCTATATATATATATATAAATAGTTGTATTATATATATTTAGTGTTTGTTGTCTTTTTGAGTGTATTATACAAAGCAGTTGGGAATTTCTAGCTACGCTTAAGTCATTTACAAAATATACCGCACAAATAATGAAAAAATACTCCAAATTTATTGTGACCACAAATGTGAGATAGTGAAATAGCTCTCATATATACTGCTCTATAGCTCTCCTACCCTGCTTTCTCAGATTTTGCTTTAGCATAAATACACGAAGTAATCAAGAAAGTACCGAATTAATTTAGGAGAGTGATTCAACTAACACTAATTGATTTAATTTAAGATATTATTATATACATATCTGTTGCAATTATGTTCCACATTAAGGAATGTTATCCAAAATGTGTTGAAATACATAAATATACGAAGATGATCTGAAAGATTTTCCACCTTTTCGCATTTCATAAGATTCAAATGGGTTTCTATACAGAGACCAATTAGGACATGTTCAATAGAGCTTAACAGAAATGTATGAATTTCGAACATTAGAAACATCAGGTGATACTAACGTCAATCGATCTAGCTTTGAGCTATGGCAATTTGGAAGCTATTTCGTGGCATCAACACTTGCGGTCACGAGACTAGACATAATACAATTTTTTACATTTGAGTCTGGGACAGATCAGGAAGCAGGCAATACAACAAAATTCTGTGTCCCAGCTCAAGTTGTCAGTTTTGTTCTATGGCAAACGAGGGTCGAGAGTGATTCCCCAACTCCCTAAAGCAGCGATTGTTCCAATAAAATGCGTTCGAATCCCGACGGTGGGCCGTGCGTGAAATTGTCCAAAATAATGTCAAGAATTGCGCCATTGCCCACTGCAAAGAAGAAACGAATTAATTAATTTGGCTAAAACTATTGCAATACAGTAAAGTCTCAGTTAACGAATAACTCCATTAAAAATGAAAACAATAAAATTTAAATGCAATTATTTGAATCGAATTGTTGTAGGCAGACGGAAGATAGCAATTAGCTTAGTAGATCGTAATCAAAAATACGTAAGCATATATAAGTCGGGGTATTATCACATGATAATGATAAGACCATACAATGGAACCATGTTCGCTCATAGATAGAATGATTTCACTGTACACAATCAATATCGTACCATAGATGACGGGAAAGAGAGCCGGGCCGCGCACATTGATGAAGGGCACCTCCAAGTTCTTGCCATTGAAGTAGAAGTTGAGCTCGACATGGTCGAAAGCCACGCCCAGTATGTCGCCCTCGTCGGGAAAGTCGCGCTGCGGTGCACTGATCAGAGTAGTCACAGGACTTAGGTCTGACTGCGGCTTCTCCTCCGATCCGGTGGTCATCAGCAGATCCTCCTGCAAGTCCTCAATGGCAATCAGTCCAGCAGCGGCTGCTGCACTGTTGTTTAGTATGCCATTGGCTGTGGTTGTGACTGGTTTGGTGGCTGATGTGGGCTGAGCGCCAGTGGCAACTACCGGACGGAACTCCTCGTCGTTGTGGCGTGTGGCATTGTCGGAGCACAGGCACCACGACTCACGATCTTCGCCGCCCCATTTGCGGGACAGATCCGCTTGGCGTGTGGCCAGGCCTACGGACCAGCAGCCGCTGTGCTGGATCTTCACCTCGAAGTAGGATTTGGACTGGACCAAAGGCGCTGTGGCCAGCACTCCTCCTGTGCCTGTGACTCGCAGCTGATGCGAGAGCAGTATAACGTCAGGGCCTGGAAAGCATAGGTATATGGTATTAGAAGTGCCTATATATACCCAGTATAACTTACCCATATGCGCTGCGTCGAGGTGCACTTCGGGCTCTCTTAATCGATGCGCGGCTGCCGTAGGCTTTCGGAGCTGCCCTCCATTCAGGCACGTGCGCAGGCAACAAAACATGCCCGATTATATTTAAGTTTTTAGATATAGTAGATATATATATTTAATTAATGCTAGTTTTGCTTTTATCCAGCTGCAGTTTGTTTTTTCTCGTCTTGCTTTTTTTCGTTTCGCTTATTAACAGCTGTTTAATTTGTATTCGCCAGCCCTGGGAGACGCCATCTTGTGACGTCACCGTTGCTGCTGGCCATTGCATTGCTTGCCAACAGATGGCGCCTCAAGGCCATCTACAGTTGAAGTTTCGACAACGCTCAACTTCACTTAGTCGATGTGGCAACTATTGACGACTGTTCCCTCCCTATAGGCAACACAGCGACCTCATTGAACTACAAAACTTTTATATATTTATGTTTTCCATTTACCATTTATCATTTCGTTGTTTATTATTAATAAAAATTACTATATATTAATACAAATTTATATTCTAAAAGGGAAAAATGTATATAAGCTAATTCTTATACGCATATTTGACCATGGGTCATTCTATTGAGAACTCATTTTTGGAGAAAAAAGAAAAACATAAAAAAAATAATTTAATGAATTGTTTTAGTCCTTATTAAGGTACTTTCTGCTATTGTTTACTATTTTTATTTCTTTTGGACGTAAAAGCTTGAAGTGTTTTAGAAAATGTGTTAAGCGTAATTATATTCCCGCAACTTATCTTCCGATAAGACATGTTTCGATTGATCAGTATGTCTCTTTATTCATTAAGCGAGTCTTTGGTAAGGCCATGGGCATAGAACTTTCTACCGCCCATCCTATTGCTAGTTCGAGTCCCCGTCTTAAGCTTATCTCAACCTCGATCTAGTCCCGTAGCATAAAACACATTCAACAGTAGCAACACGAGATATCATAACTTCTAAGTCGAAATAAAAACGTTTTTAAAAAAGATATGCAAAGCGATATTGATCATGAAGACAACACATATAGAGTAATTTCCAGTAGATCCCATCTCCATATAAAGGATCATTATATCCACAGTTTAAGTTACAAGCGAATAATCTTTGATAATGCAATGATTGAATTTCTTTAGTCTCAGAAATGAAATTTTATTGTGCATCATCGTGTGAAATTTCTAGTTACATTTCTCGTAGTTGGCCACAAGTTTGCGATAGAGATCTGAGACTCGGGAGCTCTTGTGGCAGACGGTGCCGCCGCCACGTTTAGATTGCTGCTGCTGCCTGTTGATGTCGCCGATGCAGATCCAGTCGCCGCCGCCGATGCGCCAGCGATGGAGCTTGATGCCCGACTCCTCGGAGACGGCCCACTTGGAGTGATCGCCGGTGGTCTTGAACTCCACGAGGAACTCCGGATTGGCAATGTCTTGAACATTGAACACCTTGTTGGCCTTGTCGCAGGTGTCAGGCAGGTTGCCAGCGCCGTCGCGCCAGGCCTCTACGAAGAGATTGACGCCCAGAGCGGGGGCCACCATGTCGCTGTAGAGTTCGATGTCGGCACGGGGACTCTTGCCAAAGAGCCTGAACTGCTTGCCGTCAAGGGTGCGCAGCTCCACTTCCTTCTGGAAGGGCGCCTCGGTGCGCCATTGACGCTTCAGGGCGCGCTCCAGGCTGGGGAACACTTCGCTGATCTTCAGCAGGGGATTGCGCTCATAGTAGAAATGCGGCTCGTTGTAGACCAGCAGCTCGCCCACCTTCTCCACGCCCTCCGCGTCCACCGTCATGCAGAGCAGGCTCTGTCCGTAGTGCTCGCCCGAGGTGGGGTAGCTGTAGTCCGGCACAGTGGGATACTTGGGCACCGAGTGCACCAGCCACATGCCAGTTGTGCCGTCGGTGGCAACGACGCCCTTCGCGTGGCCCCCACTGGTCGACACCGTCCCGTTGGGGTACTCGTCGTTGTAGGCGGCCAACAGCACCCGGTGCTGGTCCGCATAGAGAGGCTTCAGAGTCTGTGCCGGCAGCGAGTTGGCATCGTTAATCCGCCGTCCCGACAGCTGCCAGTTGTCGTAGCTGGCGCTCGTCACATACAAATACCTCAGCCCACTCACATCCTGCCCCTGCTGTCCTCCATGCGTGTAGTGCTTGGGCAGCTTGTACATGTACCACCTGTTCGATTCGAATATCAATATAGACACAAACATAATAGTTTTGGTACCGTTATTATACAATTTTGTATAAATATAGAAATATTATAAGTACAAGCTTTTGACTCATCGATAGAGGAGGTCATTAGCAATCTATATATTCCGAGTTTATAATTATAAGACTCTGAAGCTACAGTTGTTCACGATTGCCGATATGGAGTATTTCCACAGTCCTTGAAAGGAAGACGTAACTCTATAATTTAACATTACTCCCAAATCTACTTTGCAACTCTCTAGCACTACAAATATCAGCGGTTTTCCTATGCCTGATTTGAAGGCGTTTCGGAACAATCTTAAAGAGACGAGTCTATACTCGAGAATATGATTCAAGTTTGAAGTTTTTAGCTTAGGTTTGTGCTCCTACGGAATGAAAGACATAGCACAAAACCAATATATTCTCTTGTGACTTTATAAAGTGTATATATTCTTCTATATATTCTTATCAAGAGAGGAGGGCGACGAGCTGCGTCGATTTACCTTTGCTCGTCTCTCGTTCGCCTGTCGCGTCCATCTCAGAAACTACGAGAGATAGAGATTTTTTTTTTATTTGCATTCGCATATCAAGTTTGTTTCAGAATCGATAACTATTCCCATTTCAAAGTTATCGAAAATTAGTTACAAACTACTTTTCTCGTTATCCTTTGGAGCTAGTCTTTAAATTTTGTATATAAATAAACATAAATTTAATCCAATTTTGTATTCATTTATATTACATTTTGGATACCAGCACCTAATCCACCCCTAATTCACCCAAACTAGTACGAAACGTATTTCAAATTGTTGATTTTTGATTTGATAAGAAGAGTGTCATTCTTAACAAGGGATGCGGTATCTCCTAGTCGGTCAGTCTCGACTAGGAATTCTTGTTTGCTTTAGTGAGGCTTTACTGTAAAGACTTGTCTTGAAGAGTGTCAACAAGTTTGAGCTCAAATTTAACGAAAATATTTTATAATTTTGGATAGAAAATGTTAACTTTACTTTTTAGATACGTTTGAAACTTTCGTACTCCGAGGACTGAGGATTGAAGAATAATATAGTTTACTTTTAATTTGGGCAAAGGAAGTTGATTAATTGGATGTTGATTTGGTTCTTTCCGGCAAATATAATTCTTTCTTACATTACTTATTGAAGTCATATTTATAAATCAACTTGTTTATTTAAATAAATTCGAGATGCATTTGGCTTTTGTGCCTATGGTTTGCTTTTACTATAAGCAGTTCACTATTGATGTGTCAGATCGTATGTACTTTGAATTTACTCTACGCTCAAGCACCTACCAGTCCACATCATGTCCCTGTTCGTCCTTGCAGGATACTTTGTTGTCGGCCAGGCTGGCCTGGAGCGTGCCAGCTGCGCATAGCAGCAAGCAAATCAAGCGCATTTCACAACCGTTTCTTAGCGAGGTACAAATTCTACTGATCCAGTCCGGCTCAACGATCGCACTTATCAACTACAAAACTTCTAGTATATTTTCTAACAGGGTGTTTCAGCTCGGGCCTCAGATGTGGCCTTGAGGTGTTTTCCATGCCAAGCAGGTAAGAAGAGGCTTACCTCAGGTACCTTACTGAGGTGACCAAAACTGTATTTGGCAAATGACGGTTTTATATGTTTACTGTATCGCAGACCCTGTACAGTAACTACTGATATATGAGTGACCCGCTTAGCTGAGCTCTAAGTATTGCGCTTATCAACAGACCTCGTGACCTCAGGGCAAACCCAACATTTGTCTTAGATCTACGGCTGTAGTTGCAAAAAATTTCAGGGGGATTTTGCATTCGAATTCACCTATCGCCTCTACAGCCGTCTCTGCTGCCTGCGATAAGCCCAATCAGTAATTGAGCTTTTGTACAGAGCAAAGAAATTTAATTCGATCAGCTGAAATTAATTCATTTGATTCAATATTGTTTTTAAGTGCTGATGCGGACCTCAACAGATGTTGATTCAAGTGCAGCAGCAACTGTCAGACCTCAATACCTGGCTCTCAAGCCCTAACTACTATCTGTTAAAATCTATAAAATATACAAATTTATAATTTGAGTTATATATATTTTAAAGCATATTAAAGGATTATTCAAGGATCGTCCAATACTTTGGCATTCGTTGCAGCCGCACTTCACTGTACTGCTTCTACGTCCAAGTTGAAGCAAATTGATCAATGCACTCTTGTCTTAATAGCCCACCTCGAAAATGATTATAAATGTCTGTGGAGCACAACACATTTTAACTTTTCAAATAAAAACAAGTAAAAGCAATATCATTCACACCCGATATGATGTTGTTGCCTTCTATTGTTCCATTTTGAGTTGCTTGCTCAAAGACTATAGAAAATACAGATTTCTCGAGTTGTCATTCCGCGATATCTTTATGCTGAATGTCTGTTGAGACCAGAATAGTGTCTTTAACAACTTTTAAATTTAACATTTAACTGTTCTCGATGGAGCCAGGTATTGAGGTGCCATTTATAGACAGAAAGCGATGCGTAACCGATTAAAAGTACATTTCAAAGAGATGACAATTTCAATTAATAAACTTTTAGCCATGCTAAGCGAATTCCATACACCAAGTGGAATCTGGACTTTTGCTTATTTAATCAATTATTTATCTATTCGGCAATAGTTAAGTATTTACAACTCATTTAGAGTGCAGCCAGCAGTCTGTGAAATACTCTCTGCCACTCTGCCCAATGTGAAAAGAAATCAAACTTTGTTTTTTACAATTACACAAAACAATTGTTAAAGTTTTTATTCATTATTTGTATTACATATTTTGTTTCTTTACTGCTGTTGCTGTTGTCGCTACCGTTTGCAGTTCGCACTGCCAAGACCCTGTTTCGGTAAAGTGTTCTCATTTTCTCTCTGCTAAGGCAGGAGGGTCTGTGCGCATCGCTCTGATGATGAAATGGGGGAGAAATATGATCAAATTGTTTAACTTGTGTTCTTGCTCGTATGTATTTGTTCTGCTGTTTATTTATATTTCTGTAGTACAATAATAAGTTTCTGATATTACGATAATGTAATTAAAATAAGTTGCGCTTCATCCTAATCGCTGGTTGCGTTTATTGTTTGCTCGTAAATGACGTGAGAATGTTCACGATCAGTTGAATTCTTGAATTCAGTAATGTCCCTTGTCTTTCTGCCAATTCAGTTGGTTTCGTTTCGCTCGTCTGGTAACTGCCAATCGAATTTTGTCAATATCTTTGTCGATCCTCTGTCTTTGGTTTCATATGCAACAACACACATTTTTAAACTCACAAATACAATATTTTTGCTAATTACTTATGTATGTTTTTTTTCCTTTTTTTTTCTTTTTGTTTTTAGTTTACTTTTAATATAGTAGTTAATAATTTAATATTTTGTATGCTTTTTGTTTGTTTGGTTTACTTTGAAATATATATAAAGAACAAGGCTGATATTCATATATTTTTTTGTATTTTTTTTCTCTTTTTTTTTTTTTTTTTTTTTTTGGTTTCTGTTTATGTAAGTTTATAATAATATTTAGCTAATTTTTGACTTAGCTTGCGCTCTTTTGTATATTTATTTTTTTTATTTTTGTTCAATGTTTTTTTTTTTGTCATTTTATTTTTTACAATACTAGCAAAAGGGGTTCTCTTTGTGAAAATGAATAGTTGTCAAATGTTTTGCAAAAAACTTTAAATAAATGAGCCTCAAAATAGACAAAAATGTTGCCATTTCTTGTAGTTGTAGTTAGTATTATATTGAAGTATATTTTTATTCTATTATAATTATAATTTAATATTATGATGATAAAGTTGACGCTATATGCAATTAAATATTGCACGCACTTCACATATATGCATTTTATTATTAATATATATACTTGTATATATGTATATATATATATATATATATATATATATATATATATATATATATATATATATATATATATAATTTCTGTTTAAATTTGAAAATTGCTGCGCATATATGATTGCTGCATTATATATATATATATATATATATATATATATATATATATATATATATATATATATATATTATTATTATTATCAATATACGTGTATGCATATATATAGTTGTTTTTTATATCGGGCACGAGTTTGATATGTTTTCAATTTAATTTTAAGAATTTTTCATTTCACTTGTTTTTTTTATATTTTCGTCCTTAATCGCTTTTTCATTGATATTTTCAATATTCAATATCCAATTTGATCTACTTATATGCCTATGTGTATTCTTGTATATGCGTGTATGTGTGTATTCGTGTATATGTGAGTGTATATTTGTATACGAGTATATAGTATTATATATATATCAACCGTCCGGGATGTCCTGCTCGCAGTTGGAAATTGTATAAACAAAATTTACCATATTAGTTCCATACCAATTTCTATTTGAATAAATATTACATATTTCCCATATATATATATATATATATTTATTTGTTTTTTTGTGTGTATAGTTGCAAAAAATTTCACTAATTTAAAATTCGTTTCTTGAAGTTTTTTATGCGCATCTCTTTATGGTAGAGAAGTAAAGAAATAAAAGTGAAAGAAAAAGAATAAAATAAATAAATAAATAAAATATAAATGAAACAAATGTTTGTTGTTTGTTTTTGTTTTGTTTTGTTTAACGAACATAATGATTTTATTAAGCATAATTAATACCGTCAATTAAAAAAGGCTAAATAATTGCTACATATAAACGCAAGTACGAAAAGATAGTGTATATATATATATAAAGTATATAGAAAAGGATATACAATACATCAAGAACTTAAGCATTAGTATGGTTACAAAACGAATCGGTTCAGTTATATTTCAGCAGGCAAACATAAGGCAATTGTTATCGATTATGCAGGTAAAAACCCGATCCGTGTAGTAGGTGTGTCTATATTATTAACCACTTTCGAGATGCGCGAAACGTAAAGTACAAATATATATATATATATATATATATATATATATATATATATATATATATATATATATATATATATATATATATGTATATATATATGTGTTTAGCTAAGAGCTAATGCAATAATAAATACAAATTTGGTTTGCTATTACTGCTGCTGCCTTTCACTTGCTTGCATGCCCATGGGTATTTTTACATATGTAAGTCGTATGTATTCGTAATCTATTACTAATTGCCCATAGATGCGTAAAACACATGTAGTCTCTCTATTATATTGTTATCAATTGTTTTTTGTTTTTGTTTTGTTTTTGGTAACTGCCTTTTACGCTTACATTGTTAAAAATGTTTAAAAACCACATCAAAACATATCGTTTTTTCCCTTTTTTTTTTTAACTTTAAGTTTTATACTTTTTGTAAAACTTTCATTTTCATCTGTTTGTTTTTTTCTTTCTATCTGGTAAACCTTTCATCTTGTTGATATGTATCTGTTGTAGTTGCATGTAGGTTTTTTTTATATATATATAAATAATAATTTTTGCTTTAGTTTTTCTTTTTTCAAAAATGTATTAATATTTTCATATAATGTTCCCATAATTCATATTGTTTAGTTTAGTTTTAGCTTATCATTTACAAACTAGTTTCATTATGCATTAGATATTCCCATTCAAACATGTTTCCTGTTGTCTGTATGAACTTCAATTTGAAATCGCACGAAAGTTTGCCTAGGAGAATGTTTTGAAAGCAGCTAATGCGGCAATGTATTTTGTGTCTTTATCATTGTTATAGATACAGATGCAGATGCAGATGCAGATGCAGATGCAGATGCATGAGCTATGCTAAATGTGAACATGATTTGGCTATGCGTTTTTCATTTTCTTTCCAGATGCTGGCCTATAGTGTTTCTGAATTGCACTACATTCACACACACATACACACACATACACACATACAGAATTGACAGCATCTTATATATATGAATAAGAATGCATTAACATTGCTTTCCCATGCTCAAAGAATATCCGTTATTCTTAGGCTTAAAAATTAATTTCGAAAATATTTTATATTTTGCATAGCATCTATTCCATTTTTTTTGCTTTTGGTAAATGTTCTCTCCTTTCTTTGTTTAATTTAATATGTGCTTAGTTGTAGTTGTAAATATTTGTTTTTTCATTACTTTTGTTTTTGTTTTGGTTGTTTGTTCTTTATTTTCATTAAAGGCGCAATTTTATGATATGCATTAGTATTAATATAATTAAACTTGTTTTCTTATAACTACCTCTTTTAACTGTATATATATATATATAAGTATGTGTGTGTGTATGTGTGTATGTGTGTCACAAGTCACAACAAATATATATAGATATATATGTATATGTTGACTGACCGACGCGCCTGAATGAATATGAATATGAATATGAATGAATGTTGCTGATGCTATAGTGTCCATAATGACAATGATGATAATGCTAATGACAATGATGGGGAAGATGATCGGCAAGAGGAAAGCAAGAAATGTAATTGGACGGAATATGCGTTTACATCTGACTAAAGTCAATTCAAATTATACATATACGAAAGAAATTTTAATATTCAAGTTCATTAAATAAGGATTAGACAGATTTTCAACATTTTCTTAGATGTTCGATTTGATTTGATATCCATTACCAATTATGCCAATTCTAATTGCCATAATATAATTTACATATTATTTAATTTTTTTTTTTTGCGTTTTCTTTGCTTTAACAAACATTTTGAATATGCCTTTGGTATGTCTAGTTGTTTCTTTTTGTTTAATCTTAACAAATTATTAAATAGATTTACGTTTATTTTTATTTTGTTTAAAGTTTATTATTTTGTTGTTGTGGGTTTGTTTAAAAAATGTTGGGAATGGTTAACGTAAACGGTTTTATGTTATTTAGTAAGGACAACTTTGGTAAATATAAAAATTTAATTTATATATATATATTTAAAATAATGAATGTATGCTTACATAATTTAAACAATGCTGAGAAAAATAACCTTTTCGAATAAACAATTTATTAAATGTTTAAAAATTTTTAAGCGCGCCGCTTGTTGTTGTAATTAGCTACTTAAAAGCCTATGTCTTGCCTTTTCTTGTTGTTGTTGTTGTTGTTGTATGTTTTTCTGTTTCTGTTTTTGTTTTCGTTTTTGTTTTTTCTTGTTTTTTGTTTGCTTGTTTACATTGCTTTAGCATAAGTGTACTTGTAGTTGTTTTGCTTAGTTACAATAGATATAATTAGTTGCAGAATCATAGCAACTGACGCTACGTAAGATGATATGTTACCGATTTCACTCGCAAATATGTATAGAGTACGAGTAATCATAGAAATTGTTTTGTTTATGTTGGTTGCTTCTTGTTTGTTGCTTGCTGTTTGCTGTTTGCTGTTTGCTGTTTGCATGTGCTTTTTTAATTGGAGAGAAATCTACACCTGTACCTTTTAGCCCAATGCCTCTTGTTCATTGGTTTGGGCAAGAAATGTGTGTGTCTTGATTGTTCTAGCATTTGTTGAAATTGAGTTTAGGAATTCATTTTGTTGCTGTTGCTGTTGCTGTTGCAGCTGATGATGAAGTGCCAACAGAACAAGCTTATCAATTTTCTAGTCTTAAGGGTGGAGTTGAGAGCCTTTGCAGGAATTTCATTCAATCTTTTTCGTTTGGGCGGAAAGTGTGTCGAGAGTGTTTGAATTTGTATTAGACCAGCCACGGCGCCAGTTCCAGATGCAGTTTGTCTGTGTGCCCCAACTGGTAGATCGTTATACTTGTACATACACATGTACTATATATAAGCATGTATTTCGAGAGTCTTAACAGCGCATTTCAAACTCAATGCCGTGTCGAATTCACAATGGATTTATAAGTACGTTATTATAACAAATAAATTTCGAAACCAGCGTTCAGTTATTCTCAATATAAATTTCACTTCTTCTTTAATGATGACTTCGACTAGTTCTCGTTGCTGAATTGTTTTTTTTTCTTTTTTCTTTTTTTGTTTTGTTCATAATAACTTTATCGAATTTTGTTTTACGTTTAACACTTCGAAGTAGTATTACTAGATTCAAGATATTACTTCAATGCATATACATACACAGACATACAGATGTATTACTTATTTGCTTTTAACATATTCTCATATTTCGTATTTCATTATCTTTTTCTTTTTCTTTTTCTTTTTGTTTGTCTTTTAATAATTCTAGAAAGAGAGCTATTTAAAGGGCACATTCGGTTAAGCTATAATTATATTTCCTTTTGTTTTTTACGTCTTCTTTTATTATTATTTATATTTAATATGTATATTTTTTCTCTTCCCTTAACTTGTTATTATGCTTTAAAAGATGTTTTCACACTGATCAAAATGTAAAAAAAAAAAAATAACAAATTGTACGTGACTTGTAATGTCTCTATAATGTCTCAATTCCATTTCTTCAATATGTTTGAAAACTGAGCTGAATAAATAGATAGAAATGAGGAAGAGTTCATGATCATGATCTCAGCAAGAACTAGAGAGCAAAGGCAAATTATGCAAACTATCAGAACAACCATTGATAAAAATGTTTCAAAAATCGATTGCAGCATTTGATATATACATATATAAACATATATGCAAATATATATATATATACATATCTTTGTATATCTATTGGGGAAAAATTAACTCTTGAGATTAGGTTCTCTCAATCTAACCTGATCTATCGTTCTTTGTTTATTTATTTTTATTTATTTTTTTTTTTAAATATATATATATTTATATATATTTGTTTTCTTGTTTTTGTATATTTTACTACAAGTTTCTCCTTTGCTGCTTTTCATTTTATTTTTATTTTTATATTTTTTGGTACCTACAATTTTTGCATACATTTCTTCTGCCTGTCAAAAATTTCACTAAACTGGGTTAGGCTTGCCATATAAATTAATATTATATATTTATTTTTTTTTTCAATTTTTGTTTGTTTGTTTTGTTGAATATACTACAACTAAAGTTTTGCCCCCTTTGCATGGATCCGTCACATGCGGAGCTTCACTGCTCTATGCTGGGCGGAGGGGGAAATCCGCCCAAACTCAAAATGTGCGCCTGTCGCTGCGGAGCGTCGCACCACTGCACCAATCAGGCGGCAATGTGTGTTGTTGCCGGCAGCACGTACGAGTAGATGTGGTGCTGTAGTGGTTGCGGTTGGTGGTGCTGTTGCTGCTGGAGATTGTGGTAGTGGCTCAGCGGCGTTGGTGGTGCTGGCGGTGCATTGGCGCTGCCGGGTCAGGTCGCTGTCGGTGTCATCAAGAACTGCTGCTGCTGATGATGATGGTGTTGATGATGATGATGATGATGAAGATGCGCCTGGTGGCTCTGATGGAAATGCTGATGTTGCTGATGATGTGCCTGCTGCTGCTGCTGTTGTTGTTGTTGCTGATGATGCTGTTGTTGTTGTTGCTGTTGTTGCTGCTGTTGCTGCTGCTGCTGCTGCTGCTGCATTTCACGCTCTAGTTTCTTAGCGAGCAAATCATGCCTTGATTCCATACCCGCTCCTCTGCAAGTAGTTTGGTAGAACAATTGGCGTTGTAAGTGGCTGTCAGTGGGGTTTGACACTGGGAGTTAGTGCATTCAGTGATTCAGTGGTTAGTTCTTAAAGCGTTACACTTAATATGGACCCAACATACATGCAGACTGTCTGGCTAAATGTGTGTGTGTGTGTGTGTGAGTGTGGACCATGATTCCCCCGGGCTCCCTTCAAGCACACACACTTAACCTTCAGCTACTATTTTATGGCTGTACCGCTATAAGAATCATGGCTTATGTGTAAACAGCATGCAGAAAACCAAAAAGTTTCGTACAACAACTTAAAGCAGCAGTGCCTTGAAGACGCTTCACCCTCCCTCTGGTTGCTAAGCAATTTTTTACGATGGCTGCTGGCTCCGCATTCATTACTAACCCCAAACACAAAAGTCCCCAGCACTTCCCACTACCCAGAACGAAGAGCTCTCGCAGCTTGTAAAACACTTTAAATTGATTTCGAGCAAGCAATCAACTCCGAACAGCAAAATTGAGCTGCGAACATTTTATACCCATAAACTTTTTACAACTTGACTGCAAATATAAGTATTTTGCGAAATCAATTAAAATGCAATGCAACTTGCATATCTGCTTTGAGCTCTGACTCTTTGACAGACTATCTAATTCAGTTACATCAAAGTTTGTCGCATTTCTGTTTACTAGCATAACTCTTGCTCCTGCTTGTTGCAAAACATTCCTATTTCCTATTTATAGTTAATCAATTATTATTACTCATATCTCTAACTTTATTTAACTGATTAGTGAATCCTAAAATCAAATTCAATCATAGTTTTACCATTTTATTTATGTATTGTTCTGCATTCAATCTGCATATATAGATTAGACTGTTATTCCTCTCTGATATCGATATTTTAGTAAATTATACTTTTGCTCTGATCTGAGCTGTATAGTTTGTTTCTGTTCTTCGCTTTGCAAACTAAATTTATATTTTCGCAATGTTAACTTGAAATGCTTCACCTGTTCTCTATTTTTTCATTACTCATTACTCTAGATAAAGATGCAGCCAGAATCCAGTACTTATGAAATATTATCTAAATTTTTGTTCTATTACTGAAGAAATTGCAATTGCATTCGTAAACAAATCCTTTCGTTCGTTCGTTTCATAGTCTGGCGATTTTTATGCTTCAAACTACTTTTGTATAGTGCAAGGCAGGGGGCGGCACATAATTGTGGGCGGGGCTTGTGTGTGTTTTGCATTTTGTATAAAGTTTTCATGCTCGGGTTTTTATTATTGTTTGAGGTTGTTGCTGTTGTATTTACTGCTACTGTTTGTGATCACGAAAATTGAAAAAGTAAATTTATGTGTTCTCTTAGCATTTAAAATAAGTGCAGCAAGCAGCACACAAACTATTTATGCAGATGTGTATTTGTGTGTGAGTGTGTGTGTGTGTGTGTGTATGTTAGTGCTCAGCTTAAGGTGGAACAAATGTTGTTGTTGCGGCTAAGCGGAAGCTCGCATTTAAAACTAGCGGATGTCTAATGCTCCAGATTCACAGCGAATCGAGGTGAGGCGGGCCACAAGATGCCCATATAAAATGCAGGAGAAGCACGTCGAGTGTGTGTGTGTGTGTGTGTGTGTATGTGTGTGTAGCATAAAGTCAAGTGCTATAAGGCGGCTATAAATCGTTGTCGTTGTGTATGTGTGTGTGTGTGTGTAGTTGGGGCTTTATGCTGGCCATATATGTTTGTTATAATTTGTATTTAAATGCCTGCCTGGTCGCAATTTTAGCTGCTGCTGCTGCTGCTGCTGCTGGTGTTGTTGCTGTTGTTGTTGCTGTGATGCTGCTGTTGCCATGCAAAGTAAACGAGCCGAGCTAAACAATAACAATTTGCAATTTCATAAATAGTTAATTGGCTTCTCATTTTTTCGGGTGGGTTGCATACAATTTGCTTATGATATATGGTGCTTTAGTTAGGAGGCATAAGGGTCCTGAGTTATGGGCAGAACCCTTTGGGTTAGAGTGGGTTTGTAATAAATATTTCAAAAGCCTAGAAGCTATATAGAAGCGGGCTTAAGAATTGCTGAGCGATAGTTAAGTGGGCGTGTGAATAAGCATGTGTGTGTGTATGTGATAGAGCAAAAGAATTGCATTGAAAGAAAGTGAGTTAGCAAATACTACATAAATGAAATTTTACTTTTACTTTTACTTTTACTTTTACTTTTAGTTTTAGGTTTCAGTGGCTTTTGTTTTTCTTTTAGGTTAGTTTCTTTTATTTATCATATACATACGTCTCTAAAGAGATGATTTTGGTGGTGCTGATTTGGATGAAGTTGGTGGTGCTGTAGTGAGTTAACAACAACGCTAGTGGTGCTGGTGCTGGTGCTGCCTGCAGGTGGCTGTACTTGTTGTTGTTGTTGTTGTTGTTGTTGTTGCTGCTGCTGCTGTTGTTGCATTTGCTGTTGCTGTAGCTGAAAGTGTTGCTGCTGTTGTAGCTGTTGCTGTTGCGCCGTGACGAGCATATTGGCATTTGCAACATGTCCCAAATCTAAGCCTCCATTCAATAAAATATATTGTTGTTGTGCTGCTGCGGCTGCTGCGCCGGCTGCTGCTGCTGCTGCTGCTGCTGTTGCTGCTGTTGCTGCCTTGCCATTCAGCGGCAGCGACAGCTCGTTGAGCATCTTGGTCTTGGCAAATTCGATGCGAATGCAGCCGCGGTCTGAGCTGAGCAAGTACTTGCCCTGCAGCTGATGCATGGCCTGGGCAGCGCTCGGAGCATCGTTGAATTCAATAAAGGCTACCGGATGTTGCTGCTGCCCAGAATTGGTGTTGCCGTTGCCATTGCCATTGCCATTGCTGTTGCTGCTGCTGCTGCTGTTGTTGTTGGTGGTGTTGGTGTTGGTATGGCAGTTTGTAGCTGCTGCTATCGTTGACAATGGTTGGTTGACAGTTGCAGTTGCAGTGTGGAAAGTTGAAGTTGGTGTTGGAGAAGGCAGAGTTGAAGACAAAGTTGGAGGCATAGAAGTTGTGATATTGTGCGTACCTTTTGTGTGCATTCGGAGGCGACAAAAGCCAGGCATACTGTGCATATATATGTTAACGTATTTGAGTGGCATATACAATATATGTATATACACATACATATATAGTTATATATATATATACATATATAGGTATATAGGTAGTAGTCGGTTATCGATAGTTCATGTATAATACAAGTGATGGGCAACAAACGACAAACCAAAGAGAGAACGCAAAAAATATGCTGATTAGTCTTTGCGAATAGTTAGTTTTGAGAAGAAATATATGGTGCAGTTGGTGGTTAAGTGGTTTTGGTGGTTTTGGTGGTTCGTTTGGGTGGCTGCTGTGGTTAACAATGTGGTGCAGTTTTCGCTCAACAACTCAAACTTTGTAACGTGTTTACATGTGTATATCGGTATATCGCTTATCGTTTTTGGCTTAGCTTAGCTTATATTGATAAATGCTTTAACTTGAAGTCGAAGTCATTAATTTACCTAGAGAAAACCTCCTTCAGCTCGTGCTCGGACACGAACTGACCCAAGTTGGCTACGAACAGCGTAGAGCAGGGCGCGTTGGCCGCTATTTGTGGATTGGCTGGATGCGCCGCATTGTTGGTGGAGCCGGCGGGGCTAGCCAGAGCGGGACTGGATAAAAAATGATGATGTGATGCGGCCGCAGCAGCGGCGGCGGCGGCGGCGGCGGCAGCGCCTTGCGGAGCCGCAGCGGCAGCAGCAGCAGCTGCTGCTGCACTAGCAGCACCACCGGCAACACCTGCACCGCCGCCGCCAGCGGCCAAGTGCGCCATAGCCGCTTGCTGGCTGGGATGTAAAGCAGTTGCAGTTGTCTGATGATGTGGCATTGTCATTTGAGTCTGCAACACGCAACAATTAATAGGGTGTGTGTGAGTGTGTGTGTGTGTGTAGGTGTGTCGCCTCGTCTTTACTCACTTGATGCATAGGCTGCTCCATTACTTTGTCTGTATTTAGTCAGAGATAGGAGCGGACGGGCACCTGCGGATGCAGTGCCGGATGCACGAGTGTTGCATGCTGCAAGGCAGCTGCACCAGGCAGCTCAGCGGCGGCGGCGGCTGAATACGCTAACGGATGATGCCATAGCTCGGGTCCGCCCGGAAAGAATGGCCCGCCCAGATCTATGAGAAATTGGAATAGAGAACAAGACAAAGAGACAGAGAGAGAGAGAGAGAGAGAGAGAGAGAGAGAGAGAGAGAGAGAGAGAGAGAGAGAGAGAAAAGCAAGAAGTCAGTTGAGCGCCAGTTTGTAAGATTTTTCGATACCACATTAGATTAAAAATGTTTTTTTTTTTTCTTGGTTTCTGCTTCTTATTTATTTATGTTAATAATCAACAAAATAAAATGAATTAATAAAAAAGAATATGCTCTTTGTTTTCAAGTTCGTTGCCTAAGTTATTTGTTTTATTGAATATGCAAACCTACGAAAATTTCAACTGCAAGCAAGAAAAATATTTTTAAAAAAGCCTTGAAATGATTTGTACAAAGTTTCTGGATTAGAATTTTCAAGCATATTTCAATCTCTGTATATATATAGTTTCTCTTTTTTTGCGTATTCTGTATTTACTTTTCCCAGACTGTATCTTTATATATTTTGCATCTCACGGATTTTTATATTTACGTGTGTGTGTGTGTGCGTGTGTCTTAGTGTGTGTGGTGTGTGTGGCTGTGTCGTGGTATGTGATTCAAACAAAGTGTTACAGTGATCAAAGTGCAGTTACATAATATCATAGCTGTTTGTTGTCGTTGTTGTTGTTGTTGTTTGTTGTGGTTTCTTGAGCTGTTGCTGTTACCTATGTAAATATTTATAGCGTAATTTAGTTGGGGATTACGATAATCGATAATCACATTTGATATATAGCAGTACCGTATCGCAGATATGCAGATATATATATATATATATATATATATATTTGTATTAATAGAGAGAGTGTGCACTTGAAGCGAATTTCAACTGTTCAATTGTTGGATTATTGTTGTGTTCACGCCTGTGTGTGTTGGTGTGTGTGTGTGCGTGTGTGAGTCATAATAATTAGGAAGTGCATTGCGTACGCTTCCTAGGCACGCCATCGATTCGTTAGCTCAAAGAAATATATATGTTTTTATTCATATTTTTTCTATTAACTACATACATAAACCAAAAGAAGAATATTTTGTAACTAAAAAAAAAATAGCACTTGCTGAGTCGAGCTTTTTCTTTTTTTTTTTTTTTTAGTTTATCAATTTTTTTTTTTTTTTTACTTACGTCCAGTGAGTGGGTGCATCAATGCAGGATGTGAGGCTGTTGTCGCTGTATTGGGCTGTGGTTTGGGTTTGCTCACTTTCGTGTTACTCTTGGCGAATTCCAAGCGAATTGTTTGGGGCATATCGGGATCGAAGCGTACACCCTGCTGCAAATGATCAGATCAAAATACAGCGGTTTGTATTTTCTATGTTTGCTTGTTTTTCATGTATTTTGTTTTTCAATTTAATTTATTTTTTTTTTTTTTTTTCAAAATATAACGAGTGTTTCTCAATCGAACTCGGAGATTCTCTATTAACTGCCTTAATTTCTATTTGTAAATTCGCCAAAAATAATTTCAAATGTGTTGAGAGAGATTAACTAACAAAGAGAGAGAAATGGGGAGAGCAGATTTTGCCAATTCTACTTCTACTCGTATTCTGATTGGATACATAGAAACCAACTTGTTTTCTTATTGGCAGTGCTTTCGGAACGCTGAGTTGAGGCTATTGAGTGGTGCCTTTGAATGCCTTGCTCTGCTCAGAAGTTGACGTTGGGTTAGGGGTTACACGGATCTAATGTAGAGTGTTCGTGTGTGTGTGTGAATGTGTGTGAGTGTGTGAATTTATCTCTGGTATATGCACATAAATCAAAAGCAGGAGATGACAACAGCAACTGCATAGGAGGAGCACCTATGAGTGGGGCGTTTGGGTCGTTCGATTATCATTGAAACAATTCGGTGCCAATGGAGAAGGTGCCTAGGGGGGTTGAAGGGGTGGCATTGACATGCACCAGCCATTAAGATTGCTCGCTAAAAATATAATTTCACATATATGTATATACTCATAATTATATATATGTATATGTAAATGTATATATTATTAAGTTTATTTTGTTGGTGCTTCATTGATTGCCTCGTTGCAGTTGCTATGTATACATTGAATCAAAGAGAGATAGAGAGAGAGAGAGAGAGAGAGAGAGGAGAGAGAGAGAGAGAGAGAGTGTGTGTAATGTGATGTATATGTGGTTTGTGTGGTGGAGTGACAGAGAGGGACAGTATATTTCTGAGAGCGAGATGCAATACCAAAAACAATAAAAAGAGAGAAAATCAACATGGAAAGACTTAAAGGTAAATGCGGTGAAGGTTCTTTCAAAATGCAAGCACGTGTGAGAGGTACATCTTGTTGTTGTTGTTGTTTGTTTGATTGTTTGTTGTTGTAGTTGTTGCTGTGGGCCTTAAGATACGATTGAGGGACCTAACTGTTCTTAACGCTCAGTGTAAGCCAGGCAATAATACGAATACATGTTTTTTTTTTTTTTTTTTCTTTTTGTGTGCTTTACAATCTATGTATGTGTTAATGTTGTTTTTGATACGCCGAAAAGTTAAATTGTTTCATTGCCATTTGGGGAAATCTTTTTGCAGACGTTGCTAAAAATATTTGGTGTTTATCGATTACATTTGTATATATGTATATATATATAAAGTTGACAAAATATATGGAGCTTTACATAGTTATAATTATATGGGCTAATCAATTGGCTTCAATAGTTACCTGTAGATCCTGTTTGGCTGCCTCGGCTCCGGCTCTTGTATGGAATGTTACGAAACCAACGGGCTGTGGATGCACAATATCGTTGTTAAAATATATATAAATATATTAAAGTAGTTGCATTGGTTATGTGTTGTTCTCTAAAGCATTTACTTACCGATGCTGTTTTGCCATTTTTGCTAGTTACTTTCAGTAGAGATCCTTCGTAGCCCTAATAGAATTAGATAAATTTCAATTTTATTTAGTAATTAATATAATCGTAAAATATGCGGGCTATTGAAACAATTGTGGAATAATATTCTAACATATATTTAAAGTATTCTTTGATCTTTTTCATAATTTCTATAATCTTTGCAATATTATTTAAAGAAAACGAAAATATTTCCAATTTTCTGTTTCTGTTTCTTCCACTTAATATAAGTATCTTTAATCTACTCTGATTTTGGTTTTTAAAGCATACGAAATTCTGTTTATTTATATTCAAGTGCTCTTTCCTATAGCTTTGGCTGGGTCTATGGGCAAGTGGTCTTTATGGACAAGTGGGAGCCTTGGATAAACATGCGCTTGGCTAGTTCTCGTCATGGATTACTCACCTCATAGGCTCTGAATAGCAAATAGAGCTCGCGTGGCTTAGCATCCATCGGCAAGCCGCTGACGAACAATGTGCGCACCTGTAACAGAGCAGAGAAAGAGAGAAATGAATTAGGCACAAGTTGGATGGAAATAGAGAGATAGGTACACATATACAGTTAACAAATCTGTGTAAATGTATGTAAATATATTTTGTGAGAAACCAATTTCCCATGATTGTGTTATTAACTTAAAGCCGACACGTAGCGGGCGTGGAGGGATGCAAGAGTGAACCGGAAACCTTTGGCCTCCATTTCAATGTGTCAAATATTTAAATTTCGCTGTCACCCAAAAAAAAAAAAAAAAACCCCAAAAGTTCACGTCACGCACACACGTACACATATGCGCAGCATCACGTGTGTGTGTGTGTGTGTGTGTGTGTGTACCTATCTTTGTGTGTAGTGATAATGAAAGCAAATGGAATAAGCGCCATAAACGCTGAATTCATTAAGGCAACGACGTGACACGCTGAAACAGAAGATGGAATAGAGTGAGACGGGAGAGTGGAGCAAGGGTGAGTGTGAGAGAGACACTGTGAAACAGACAGAGAGAGAGAGAGAGAGAGAGAGAGAGAGAGGGAGAGAGATGGGAAAAAGGGCTGCAGCGGGTGTCAAGCGGGGCTTGGGCACTAATGAGCCATGCCGCATTTTTCTTGTCCCTCTTTATTTTTAACACCTAGGCCAACATCTGTTGGCAAAGGGACAAGCTGTGTCAGCCCTGAGCTGCGAACTGCGAGCTATTTTTAGTTAGCTTTTATTTTGTATTTTTGCATATTTTAGGTTCTATGCATAGAGCGCTCTCTCTTTGGCTACATTGGTTACAGTTAATTTAATAGGGCATCAGTTGGATTCGATTGCTTGTATTTTTGATTTAATTTCAAGAATTTAAATTGCAGAGCGAGATACAATAATTTCGTATTCATTTTATTTGGAACGACATCAACTTTAAAGTGTGAATCAAAATAGAAAGAATGTTAACGAATTAGTTAAAGTATTTGGATTTATTAACTATGTGAATCAAAACTATAATATTGATCGATATTCGTATATAAGAATCAAATTGTTAAACTGATTATTTATTTATCTAATCTAAGTGTGGAATGCAGAAAAATTTAATAAATTTCTACAAATATATGAAAATAGCTTGAAAAAATCTCAGCGCCAGCCATTCTCTTATGAGTCAAGTTGAAAATCTCGTGCATATCTCATTGCTAAACCCTTTCTGGAACGGCCCTAACATGCTCGGACACTGTGGCAATTTGTTGCCTTCGCTGATGCGAACAGTTTTTGTGCCAAAACTCCATGCCCCGAGAGTGAAATGTGTCGCTTAGCCTTTGGCCGTGTGTGTAAAATTAAAACGTGTTCTATCGTGAAATCTAGCTATTGTTAGCTTAAAAGGTGGAGCATGCAGCGTATTAATAGACCTTGCCCGCTGCTGCCAGCTGCTGCCGGCTGCTGCAGTTGCGGCTTTAAAAATGCCCAACTGTCATTTGCAAATTAATTAATTCACTCAAGTGCCGGCCAGCAGCAGGAGAAGCAAAAGCAATGGAAATGCGACAATAAAAAATAATAAAAAGCAAGAAATCCTTTGACGTTTGCTGGTGCTGCCAAAAAGGATCTGTGAGCCACGCTCAGTTAAATAGCAATTAAAATTAATTTTTGCGCAGTCTGCGGTCGCCTCTCCCGCCCTTTGCGGCTCCACTAATTGGACGTGTAATGAGCTGAGTTGAGACCGCGCTGCCTCCAAAAAAAAAAAAACAAAAAATAATTATTATAGAACATAGAAGAATAAAGTTGAAAAATGCTGTAAGTAAAATGAGCCTAGCGCAAACTAATTAGAAAGTGGCTACAGCGCTTACTGAAATATAGTTGTGGTTCGAAGATTCCTGTTGCAAATGGCATTGAAATGCAATTACATTGTGTTTCGCCTCTGTGTGTGTGTGTGTGTTGCACCTCAAGTTGATGTCATGTCTCGACGCAGCAAATATGCCAAGAGCAAACAACAACAGACTGACAGACTGACAAACTGGCAGACGGAGCAGGAAATGGAACTCTGCTCAGACGTGCAGCCAGTTGCATTGCCAACCGCAAAAGCCAGTTAGCCGGAGTCGAATCAGCCATAGACGTGGACTAAATGCGACTTGGCTGCAGCTGCTTCTCCCCTACTCCCCGCCTTTTGGCCACTGCGGATACACATTTAACATTTTGGCAAACACACAAGCAAGGAGCACTAGCTAGCTGCCCAGCTGCCCAGCTGCCCAGTTAAACTTTGGCTTCTCTTCCATATGCTGCCAACTATATATATTGCTGTGGAGCTTGTGTGGGTGTTGCGGCAACAACTTTGCTTGCCAAATTCCATTTAAATACAGTAAATGTCATAGAGTTGCAGTTAGTTGCTGCTCCTGCTGCTGCTCCTGCTCCTGCTCCTGTTTCTATTCTCATTGTTGTTCTTGGTCAACCTTGCAGCTTGGTTGCCTGCGCTTGGCAATGATTTTGTTGTCGCAACTGCTCTTCCCTCCGTCTCTCTCTCTCTCTCTCTCTCTCTCCCCCCTCTCTCTGTCTGTTTGTTTTCGTGGTTGCTTAACTGCTGCTGATATTATTGCCAAGAAGTTGGCTTACCTTTAGCCTCCTTCCCCCACTCACGACATTCGCATTGCGTTTAGCCGCAGGTTGTTTTGTCTGTCTGATTTAGAAGTCAGTTTATATTCCGCTTGTTTGACATTTGTCATTTGTAATTATACACTCGAATTTGGTTCTTCGCCAAAATCAGTTAAGAAGCTGAGTTTGTCTTGAGGACGAGCTTTAATAACGTACATATATATATGTGTATGCAAGTTTGTATGGCCTTCTAGTCGAGCTCTTTAAACTGGTCTATTTCTTTTCGGTCCAGTGTAAATCACTCACTAGTCAAGTGTTGACACACACACACACACACACACATACATACAGAGAGTAAACGCGGCTTATAAATCATTTATGAACGCCCAGTTGCAGCTGTAGGCGTGCCGTAAGTCTGAGGCTTGGCATGCGCAATTCCCGCCTGAGAGGCGTTAAATTGTATGAGCTTGTAAATTGTAAATTGTCAAACGGCTAACAAAAACACGGCACACAAACGAGAGGCCAAGTCAAGAAAAAAGCCAGCTAACAGCTTTTGCAAATATTAAATGGCTGCAGTGATTGTTGCTTTCATTGTTGTTGCTTTAGTTGCTGTTGTTGCTTTGCTGCGTGTTGGCAGCGTCAACATCAACAATCAAACATTCAACATTGAAACAACTTTTGATGTTGACTTTTATCGCATCGGCGGCTTTTGCACAAAGTATTTGCGTAAATATTTTTACCATTAATAGGGGCCAATTAAATTAATTTTTTATGCATTTTTTTTTAGCATTATTGGCTGAATTAAGAAATTTAAGTTTCTATTGACTCGCATTATAAGCAAATTAACAGAGCACATAATTCAATTGAATAGTGTTGAAAAATTAATTTAATAATTATGTTTTGGGTTTCATTTAGTGATGAAACTATAAAACTACTTTGAAAACTTTAAAATTGACATTGGTAAATAAAAAGTGGAAAAGAAAAAGGAAAACTGAGACTATAAACTATGGATGAGTGGGAAAGGATTGCGGAAGGGGATTATGTTATCTGACAGGTTTACAGGTTTACTTCTGAATGTCAGCTTATTCCTGTCTATATAATGTAATATATAATTAGTTGATAATTAATACAGCTCATTGACCTGATATCTTCAAGCCATTTGAATTTCAAGATCTGATTCAGCATCGTAAAGGCCATTGAATGAAAAAAAAGTCGATCAAAATATATACTCTATTCTAAGCACAAAAGCTCAGTGCATTTGAGTTCTCAATGAGTTCATGTTATGCAGTTTGTAGAGGAACTAGAACGATAATACAATACAATAAAGTAGAATGAAACAGCTGAAGCCTTCTAGAGAACTCTCAATGTTCCTACTAAACTTATCTGAGTTCTGTTAGATGTAAGACTTAGTAATGAACTATTCGACTTCTGTTCCAGTGCATCTTTAAGTAGACTTAAAGATGCTCATTTTAGCAATTATTTGGTATTTGCTTTACTATAAGCGGGTTAGTTCATTGGCATTTGTGTGGCCAACCAGGCTCAATGGCAAGCTCAATTGATTGGCATAATGCATAACAATGGTCAACAGTGGAAAATTCTCTATGCAAAATACCTGAACGAGTCAACTAAATGCCGTCGTCAATTATAGCCTCAACAGCAGTTGGCTTTTGTTATTGTTGCTGCCATTGCATTGCTATTATAGTGTTTGCCTTTTGTTCATTTGTTCATTTGGCTTGTGAATACTGAATACAGGTTTCTGTTGCTGTCGTTTTAATAGCTTGTCAAATACTCAAGTGAAATCACAAACATGGAAAAGAATTTACGCCCGCAGGCTGAAAGCCGTGGGCAGTGGCAATTTAAAAACAAATATTTATTTCATATATTTGATTTCTCTTTATAAAAGCATAAAAAACAAATATTATGATAATAAAATTAATTGAAATGCTATTAAGAATTTTCTTTTTATTTATTATTACCAAGAATTAATTCTAAATAACAATTTTCTTTTAAGCCAGAGCAACAGAAGCCTTCAGGTTTTAAGAATTAAATGTGAACATTTGGATGAACGATATAGTTGTATTATATATGTATACATATATTACTATAGGTATTATATTTTCAATGAAAATAAGGTACTTTGCCAATTCAAAACAATTCTATTTCCCATTCTTTAAAAGCGAAAGAACTTTGCTGTATTTAAAAATCGATATATATTATTTATATCAGAATTACTGAGAGATTATACTGAGAATTATGTACTTTTCAGCTCTATAATTTACGAGATTTATCGATAACAATACATGTTTCTCTTATCGAAACTAATTAAAATCTTCAGTTATTTTAGTATAATCTTCGATGCTGTGTTTTTGTTTCATTTATGTTTTATTTATTGGATTGGACTGCTTTGCAGTCTACGCTGTCCGGAAACTTTAGTTTCAACTCATTTCTCATTGCGAATTCAATGTGCAGCTCGGGCGTGTCCTATGAAATGTGAATGCCGAGTGAATGAGTGAATGCATACTGAATGCGACTGCAACATAAGATGTTATTGTTGTTGTTTGGTGTTTTGCCGCATTTTGCATACAAAATGACGTCGGCCATTGTGGCAGCGTTGCCGAGCATGCAGCGCAGCGTGAGAATCAACAATTCGTGGCTAGAACAATGTTGTCCAACTTCTTTTGGCTTAAATGAAAAGTTTTGTTCAAATACTGCGACTTTTCTTCAGCCGCTTCGTGCTCCTCATGCTCCACAAACTCATTGGGTAGGAGGTGTGTGTAGTTAGTTATATATGTTCATGTAACTGATTGAGGAAACTGTTGTCGTCTTATTATAATAAGAGATAATTGTATGGGTCGATCTAGACAGAAGCAAGGATACATATATAGTATATTACAACTTATCTGTTTTTGTAGTCTATATCTTCATCATATTGGGTTAATATTTATAAGAAGATCTGATACTGTGTACAAATTTATATAACTTTTTTTTTTAGGGTATCACCTAGTCGGTGACTCCCGACTAGCGTAGCCTCGCTTGGCCTGATTTGGAATTTGGCACAAGCGCTCGCGACCTGCCGCAATCTGCCACGCCCCCAAACCATCACGATGCCGCGGCCAACGCTCAATTAAACCTAGTCATTGTCCTTGTTGTTGTTGTGGTTGTTGTTGTTGCTGTTGTTGTTGTTGCTGCTGTTCTTTGTTGGCTTGGCTATCCTTGTTGTCGTCCTGTTTGCTGTTGCTGCTCTTGTTATTTGTCTCTCACTTGTTTGCTTTGCTGCATTTTTCTTCCTTTTCTTCTCTCTATTTTTGAAGTTGTTTTTCTGCTTAGAATTTGTTGGCATTGTTCGCGCATCGCCTTCAGTTTTGCTTTGCCGCTTTAGTCTGATCCTTGGCCCCTGCCTGGCTGATATCTGTGTTGCTGCCTTGGCGACAACAGCACAATTGCTTTGGTAATTAGCGCTTTTCTTGTCGCCTGCTTTCATTTGATTAAAGACCAACCAACGCCCACTTGCAAACACTTTTAAACTGCTTAATATGCCGCCTATCCACAACAGCGACTGCTGTAGGTGATGCTGTGAGCACAACAACAAGAACAAGAGCAGCAACAACAGCAATCAGGTAAAACTAATATTTTAATTGCCAAGCAAACAACTGACAGCTATCGCACACACATACACACACACACACACACACACTAATGCGAGAGAGATTGTCGCAACTGGATGCAAAGTTTTGCCTAGTTATGCTTATTTTACAAATTAGCCCCAAACATTTCGGGAGTTAAGGGAAACAAAAATATGAAGAAAGACAAAGGCAGCACGGAACGAGGGGAGGCTGGTGAGGATAAAGCGAGACAAATGCGTAACAGCTGTGGGGCATGGCTACACCAGTTTTTTGGCCAGCAGCCCATGTGCAGAACGAAATGGGGAGAGTTCTCGTGGCTGCAACTTTTGATTGCAAATTATTTGCAACATACCACGTACACATAGACAGAGGAACGCGCGTGCACACTGGCTGTCAAAAGTTGGTTGCCGTCGGCAACAGCAACTAGTTAGTGTGTTGTTGTTGTTGTTGTTGTGGCAGTTGCTGCCGCTGCTAGTTTGGCAAACAGAAATTATGTAACTAGATAAGCAAGCACACACAAAATAATAAATATATACTATATATATATGTATATACGAGCAACGTATGAAAATATGTATGTATGTTGCTTGACAATTTATAAATGCAACAGCGCAAGCAGCAGAGAAAGCAACAGCAACAGCAACAGCAGCAGCAACAACAACAAATTCAAATTTTAATAATTAAAACTCATTAACACTTGCCTCGGGAGGATTTTTGACAGTGGCGGGGGGTTGGGGCGGCACTGGACGAAGATTAAATAAAAAATGAGCGATGACTTTTTGCAGCATACTTTGAGCATACTCCGAGCTGGGGTCGCAGAGAATTTGAAAAGGGTTTGGCTCGGCAAATGAATTGAGTCTAGTGTTGGCAACTTGGGGCACTTATTAATTATGAAGCAGCTGGCGAGTAGTTGAAGAATTTCTACGACTTTGGAGACATTGTTTGCAATTTATGGCATAAGCAAGTTGCATGCAACTGAATAGGTTATGAGCACTTGCCACTCACTTCATTACGCAGCTTGCAGCTGCCACTAACTGGGGCAAGGCTGAGCCATATATGCAACATTTGCTGCCCAGGCTATTACACGAAGCGAAGACAAAACAATATTATTAACAATTCAACGCTTAGGCCAAGGTTGCTCCTATACTTCCGGCTCGAAAAAATAAAAATACAAGACATTGTCGGCAAATAAAGAAAATGCTGTGCTGGAAATGAGAAAACAATAGAGCAGTGAGCCTTGGACGCAAACTACAAAACGTGTCCGAATGTGAACAATGAAAAGGGTTTTGCATTTGCTGCAAGTTCCTGTTGCTGGCTCTGTTACTTGTCAGTCTTGACGGCCTGACAGTCGACATTATTAAAACACAGCTTGCCCAGCAGCTAAAAAAAAAAAAAAAATAAACGTCGCAGCAAGGAGTTGGCTAAAGACTTGAACAATTGGGCAAAGTCCCTAAATGAGCCATTAGCAGCAGCGCAGATCTATTGTTCAGAAGTTGAGAGCAAGTATACATGTTGGCTTAAAATGAACTTAATCTCATCAAGCTATGCTCAAAATGCTCCAAAGAAATATAAATGACATGGAATAAAATACATAGTTCTTCTGACAACTGAATCTCGGTTTAATGAAAGATCATGACAATAACGAATTTCATTTTATATATGCATTCCAAAGTTAAGTTAAAAGTATTAAGTACTTTCGATTATTCATTCCGTCTCTTTGCTCATGTGTTTGATTCTCATATTGTTGTGCATTATGAGATTTTATATATGCTAGAGCAGCAAGAAATTCCGTCTTGTCAAGCGGCTGTTAATTAACTTGAATTCCCAAATTATATCAAATGCAGCATTCAACTTTTTCGCGCACTGTGTCAGCAGGATGTCTGCATGTGGATAGGTGTACATGTGTGTGCGTGTTTGTGTTCTGGTTATTCATTAGGCAAACATGCCAGCACTTTGCTGCAGGTAACTAACAAGTTGCAGCGCCGCCAATATAATGCATGTGTACGACCTTATTTCGCCCCCACTGTGCGCAGCTACAAACTGCGTCAGCTAATTAAGATTGAAGTTGCCGCAGAGCACAGCCACAGGCAACGCCACCAGCAGCCGCAGCAGCAGTAAAAGCCACCGCAAAAGCCAGAACCATGGCAACAAAAAGTATATCTGGCTAATTTATTATGCCAAGCGTACGAAATGTGCTGCCTCAGCATGGGGCGTGGCTTTTGTAAATGCTGCGCTTAGCCGTCGTAGGTGTGGAGCTGACAGGTGTTAACGAGTAATGTTAACAATTGATGCACGTGGCAAGGTCAGCTATTTGCCAGCATCCAAATGCCAATTGCCACTTGCTGTTGCCAGTTGCCAGTTGCCAGTTGCCAACTTCGATTTGTGGTCAAGCATAATTTCTATTGAAAATCTCTGCAAAGACTTGCAAACGAGTTTTGTGTGGGGTAAAGTTTTGTGATCTGCAGCAATCCAAGGTATTATTTTTTACGCTTGGCAAACTTTGAGAAATTCGTGTCTGTGTGGGGCGCACACTCAACAGGAATTCCAAATAGAATTGTGGCATATTTTTGTTTTCAATTTGCGCAAATCCACAAAAATTATCCCTGGAGCCAGCATTGAAAGAGGAGACAGTAAAAATCAAAACGAATCAGCGCGTTTTTGGGTCAATCACAGAAAAAGGAAGAGAAGAGAAGGAGACACAGTGCACATACACAGGCCATGAAGTACGTGCTGAGCATGTCCGTCTCATACCCAGCACTCGCATGGGGTATATTGGCTGCTTACAATGACAGTGCTTCTGATATATATAATGTTGTATAAAATATGTGTATCGTTATGATGGAACAATTCTATTCATTCGGCAAAATTATAACCAATTAATAAATAAAATTTGTATTTTAAATTAAAATTTTAAAATAAAATTATTAAAATAAAAAGAAAGTAAATATATTTTTGATATAATTTTTAAATTCTTTTTCTTCGATTATTATTTATTAAATTTCGTGTGATATACTTTTCATCATACAATTGTTGTACGAGTCGGAACTATCCCAAATAAATTATTATTACAAGGATATCTATCCTCTTGATCATAATTTTCACTTTAGCTTAAGCTGCAGCGGCTGCTTCTGATGCTTGTTCCACATTTGGCGAAAGCAAATGTTTTGGTCTCTTTCTATTACAGCAGCTCTCTCTCACTCTCTCTCTCTATCCTGCTGGCTGTGTCAATCTTCCTAACGAGCGCCTGCTCCAGGACTTAACCACTCGGCTGGTTCTGCTCCGATTGACCAGACAACAGGGCGTGCATATTAAACATGAAGCTGGGCTCTTACAAATACAGCCAGCAAATGCTTGTGTAAGCTGGCATAGATCACGCCCCACGCCCCACCAGCCTCCAGCTGAAACTCTTGTATTCTTAAATAAATGATGCTGGTGCTGCGGCTTTTGGACTGCGATTCCCTTTCAATCGACCCAAGTACTTGGCGGTTTAAGTGAAAACTGCGCCTCGACACTTGGTGACACACTCTGCCGCCCTCGTGCCACGCCTTCAACTCGTTTGGCATTCGATGCGGCACTCGAATGAGTTTGCTGCAGTTTCTATAGCATACTTATCGGGGCGATGCAGCAGTTGCTTGAATATATGAGTTTCAATTTAAAGGATCTTGTGTATTGCAATATTTTCAAGTCACATTCGTGTTGATTGTTGTTAATTAGTTGGGCCCCCATTCACATTAATTTCGACAAATATTTAATGTCATTTCATATTTACAAGCACAACTCTAGGGACAACAATGCCAAATTGTGCATGTTATGCTAAAGAACAAAAAAACAAACAACAAACAAACAGAAAACAATTCACAATGCACACAAGCACACAAAACTCACAATGAATGCAAGGGAATTTGTGAATAATGTGAATAATTGAAAGCTGTCGTTCACGAATACTACGACAATCAGCCATTGTCATAGAAATAATTTTGTGAAATGCTCCAAATGAATAATTGCTTAAAAATATTAGCAAGTTTCAGTTATTATATATGTACATATATACATCGGGCTTACATATGTGTATATATCCGCCATATACAAATGTGCATTCACTTTTCACTTTTATGGACACAAGATTTAACATTACATTTCATGTACAACAAATTTATTAACATGTTGAAATAAATTTCATAAATAAATGTGAATTCATTAATATTTCATTTAGAATAGCTAAAATTTGCATACATACAATATTTTCTTTGTGTGAATGATTTTCAATAAATGTAGGCAGTTATATATTTAGTCTTTGCCTGGATGAAATATGTATATCAGATATTTCATTTTTGTTTGCAAGATAGTCCTTCATAAACTTTGTCTTTTATGCAACATTTCATTAGAATATAAATTTGTTTACTTTGAAATATATCATATACTTTGCATAGTAGGTAATACTTCTTGTGAAAGCGAGGCTTCCACCTGGAATACATCAAATAATGTCTTTAAGTGCAAATAAACTTGAATTATTTCGTCTGCCTAGAACTCCGCTTGCCTTAATTTGTATAAACAAAGCAATTACTCCTGTTGGACTTGGAAGCAAATATACATTTAATAAATAATCTCTCTTTGAACGTTTGCTTTCAATAAAGTGAACTATGCAACGTTTGCTTTAATTGAAGTTCTGTTTGTGTGACCAGAGCACACGTGCCGAAGAGTTTTAAATATGAAATGAATAACGAAATTGCATTTGTCTATCTTGTATTTATTCATAATAAAGTTTTTTGCCATTTCTTTTGTATGCTCAATGCAAATAATTGAATTTGCGATTCTCTCAGTTAGTATTTTCCTTGCCTCAAACTGCTTTTGGCTACGCGTCTGCTTGAGCTCATATGTCGCACAACTAATTATATAACATCCTTCTAATATATATTCTCCTGTTGTATACTATATTGAATTGTCGGGTTGAATTCATCCTAAATATTTCAGCAGTTATAATTGCCTCTGCGCGTTGACATAAGAAGTTTGCTAATGACAGCTGAAAGCTAGTCAATGTATCAATTATCCTGCTGCCCATTCTCTCTGTGTCCCTTGCTCACACACAGCTCTACATGTGTGTGTGTGTGTGTGTGTGTGTGTGTGTGTGTGCGGCCAGGAGTCATTGATTATTCGGGCATTTTAAGTGCTTTGGTATTTTGTGTTTAATCTGCACATTTGTTGCATAATTTATATGGCTGGCGCATTGTTGCAATTGTAGCTGCAGTGTGTAGCTGTTGCTCTCCCTCTCTCTCTCTCTCTCTCTCTCTCTCTCTCTTTCCTCGTCTTTGTCTCTGTCTATGTGTCTGTCTGTCTGATTTGAATTTGAAATGAATCGTGCAACTATTCTGGGGACATTGGATGGCAGCTGAGCTGTTAGCTTCACATTTGTTATATTTACGCAATTTATTTTATTGCCAAAGATCAAAGCAAATTCCACAATTGGCTGCAGTATTTGTTGGCATTATTTGCTGGTCCCTTTGCAGTGTTTCTCGCTTGCTTGTTTGTTTGTTTGTTTGTTTGTTAGTCAAGCGCTTCGCGCGCTGCTGAGTGTTGGTAAACAGAATTTATTTGTCAATAAAGCTGTCACTTCATTACGGCCATTGTCCTTGCTCCTGTCGCCAATAACTCACGCTTCGCTATCGCAGAAATGGCGCAAAAATTGTCGCGTCCCGGTATAAACTTGCATTATTACTTTTGGCCAGAAACAAGCAAAACGAGTGAGTGCCCAAACACGACTCTGTGTGTATG
The DNA here is from genome assembly GCA_030914345.1 of Drosophila koepferae. NCBI lineage: Eukaryota > Metazoa > Arthropoda > Insecta > Diptera > Drosophilidae > Drosophila > Drosophila koepferae. The sequence continues at coordinate 8,029,884 of JAUESR010000206.1, read as the reverse complement.
CTGCAACACGGAGCAGAAGCAAGAGCAGGAGCGGGAGCAGGAGCAGGATAGATGCAGCAGGACTACCTGTTCGGCATCTGTTTGGTCTGACATTAATGAATTTGCTGCTGTCAATATAGCCAACTGCCAATAAACGGGGATGGGAACGGGAGGGCGACTGTCAGGTGAAGCTGGCTGGACTGTGGGAGTCCTGCTACACAAAAACAACAAACGGGCGGGACTCGAAAGCCATACTGGATTCCCGTGTATTCACACAGGATGACAGGACGACGATGACATTGGCTCTCGCTCGTCTGGCCAAAATGTTCGCATTACAATTTTCATTTTTGATGTCTATTGACATAGCAATATGCTGTAGAGCAGCAGGAGCAGCCAGCGCAGGAGAATGCGCTCAGCTCACAACTGTTTGGAGCTGTCGTCGCAGTTATTGCAGCACTTTGCACTACATTCCCTGGATCATGTCCACTTTGTGGAGTGCTTTGCATCAGCTAAAGACGAACATAATGCACTTCATAATTTATATACACGAATGTATCTGTTCACAAAGTGCGAGCTGGATGAGATATGAATCAAATTAATCTTCCAGTTATGCAAATGGCAGTTAGGGCATTCACAAGTTCGTCTTGACTGTGTGCTTAGCTGCTACATTTTGCACACATTTTTATTGGATATTTTTTATTGGCCGTGCAAACAACACCTTTTCAATTTTTGTCAGCACTGTCGCTTAATTTGTATTTTGGTCCTTGCATTTTATGCTGTTTGATTTAACAGCATCGCAGAGAAAAAAGACGAGATTGGGATTGCGATTGGCGTTGGGTAGTGAAGGGGTACGAGAGCGCGAATTCGGCAGCCAGACTCAATTACGCACTTGTTTGCGTCGATATTTCTGCAATGAAAACTCAATTGTATGCACAGGCGGAAAACTCTTTAGGCGTGCAGCTCGGGCTGAATCTGACAGGTTCATTCAATTTAATTTATAATTTTTTAAAATCTTTTTGCTTAAATATATTTCATATATATATTTCATTAGCAATCCTCAGAATCTGTGCTTCAATTTTTAGATTTAATCTATTTTAGATTTACTCTAGATTTTAAAGTAATTATATATATTTATAATATATGATACCGAATACCAGAAGACAATTATATAACAATAACATTTGGAAAGCAACGATGTAGTTAATTATTGAGAAGCTACTCATTTCTGTTCAAGAATGTTTTCAATATCTTGTTAGATTCCATTGACCAAACTGCTCCTCTCTTACACCACGATGCTATGTTATTAACAGCATTATGCGCTGTTAATAGCATAACTCCGACGCCGCTACAGCTTCGTACATTCTCTTTTTTACTACTACACACTACTACTACTATACGAATAAGAAAAGACACGGCTTCTACTCAAAATAAGGACGAGGAATTACAAATACGACTTTGTACTTAGCATCGAGCCTCCACTCCAACACTATATCTATTCTTCTGTTGCTTTGATCTAAGCCACATTGAGGGGAAGTCTCATTTGAATACGAATTCGGGAAACTGACTGTAGTTGAAATATCTGCTGTGCATCAAATTTGATCCATTCTAATCCATTGGCTTCGACAGTAATTGCTAAAATTTCAATTTATGAATAAATCAAGGTCGCACATCAGCAAACACTTTCGCAGTGCAAATGCTAATTAAAATTGGTGAACTCGCTTATTGAGGGTTCTCTCGGCAAAGGGGGCGTGAACCCCATGGGTCACGCTCGCCATTCACAATGACTGACAACACATTTCAATTAGGAAATCAAATTGAAAATTGCGCAAACGGCAGAAAGTCGTCGTGGCCAACATTTTACATCTCAGCTTGGCCGCCCGCCTCGCTTTGTTTACCTTCATTGAAAGTTTTTTGTTCGTCGGAACAGGCGTGTAAATGATGGCAACTCGCTGCAATTAAAGCAGGCAAAAGTTTGTCCGTCTTGGCGGTTTTTTTTCATCAAATTGAGCAATCAGTCAATGGCGACACTCGGAGTCCAAGAACGCTGTCTAAACACAGCTGATTGAAGTATAAGTTTAAGCAGGAAGAAGCGATGCGAACAATTTGAATAATAATTGAAGTGCAGAATGTCTCAAATGCTTAAGCTGGGCTCATTGCCCGTCTAGTCCCGGGAGTGATCCTGGCCAGCGTTCATTAGACTGCTGCTAACCTAACGCATAAATATTAATATGCCAGCTGTATCTGAGCTCCATGTTGTTGCTATTTCATACTTTCTTTTTACTTCTGCCATAAGCTCTGCATCTATTTTCAGTACAGCAGCGTTTGCATTTCATTAGCCAAAGTGGCATTGTCCTTGTGTGTACATGTGTGTGTGTGTGTGTGAGTGTGTGTGAGTGAGGCTCGCATAAAAATAGAGCGCATTTAGCAAGGAAGCCAACAACCATTGAAAAAGCAAAACGCAGAAAATGCAAAGTATCCAAATAGACTGAAGGACACTCCAAGCCTTGTGTCCAAGTGTGTCTGTCCTGTCCGGCGTCCAATAGTACACAGAAAAAAAAACAAAAAAAAAAGGTATAACAGACTATAGAATACCTTATAATTCAAATGTTGTTCTTGATAATTACTAAATCCTTTCATAAATATTTCTTTTTAAGTATTAATACTATTATTTTTACTAATTTTTGTTCAATTTTAGTTTATTTAAATAAATATTTACTTATTGAAACATATTTGCGATTTCTACAGCTCATAAAGCTTCTACTCACAGCCTTTTACAGGGCATAAATATGCTAAACGGCTGCATGCGCTGTCCCTTTCCTATGCCCGCATTAGCTATTTATGTGTGTGTTCGGGTGTGAGAGAGAAAGAGGCTGTTGCCCAACATGTGTGTGTGCGTGTATGTGTGTGTGTGTGGGCGTTTTCGAGTGTTTGTCTGCATTGTCACACGCTGTCAAACCCGCTTTAGCCTAAGTCACTCGCTTTATTTAGTGTACTGTGTGCAGATGCTTTGGTCTACTCTGCCCAGCAATGCCTCCCAGCTGCCACGCCCCCCTTTTGTCCAGCCACATTTGAGCTGGCAACACTTTGGCATTCTTATTTTTAGCCATGCGGCTAATTGTGAGCGACAGGCCCGGATTAGGCCGCAGCGCTCGACAGTTCAGATGGCAACATATGTAGATGTGTGTGTGTGAGTGTGTGTGTGCGACTGCGTCTCTGTATGTGCTCGCATCGATGGCAGCTCAAGTGAGTGTAAAAATCGCTGGTAATTACATCAAGTGTGTGAGTCAACTCAGCCTCGCCCATTCAGACAGGCTGCTCTCGGTTCTATTAATAGTCGCAAAAGTATTGTGCTTAGCCTTGAAGCAAATTTAAAGACACACATTCTTTTACTTTTTTGTATTGCTTTCCTTTTACTTTCCCAAAGCGCATTTTCCAACTGTCCGCCTGCCAAGCAGCTAATAAAGTTGCCTAATTTGTGGCTGCATTGCGTGGCAGCAACAATAGAAACCAGCCAAATGAAAAACAAACAACAAAATTGTTTAAAGAAAAGTGCGAAAAGTTGCACCCGCGGAATGTTGAATCCTCAGAACGGAAGTCAAAAAGAGGAAAAGAATCAGTACAAAAAAAAAAAAAAAAAAAAAAAAAAAAAAAAAACGGAGAAGCTAAAGAGTTTTCTATAAAAAATTAAACTTAGCTATGATGATGTTGGAATTGAATATATAATATAATAATAATAGAATAGAATAAAAACTAATTCAAAGGGATATTAAAGTTCATGAAAATAAAAGTTATTAAATGTTTCAATAAATATTAATTATTTCTATGTAGATTGCGATATATAGAAAGGAGTTGGCTTTTCTGTTGAAATAACTTAAAATTAAATTTTGCGAATTTTTTTGTATGATTTTTCCACATTTTCAATACGTTTTCCAATGCCGCCTATTCAAGAATCAATTGCTTAGTCTTTTGTAGAAAATCCACTTGAGCTTGAGGCAACTGCTTTAAACTATTTACAATGGCAATTGCATTGCTCACATCATAGACCACAGATAAAGGCATTGCTCATCTCTGCTCAGATTATCTATTTCACTTGTTTTCTGTCTTCCTACTTTCTCTTTCTCTCTCTCTCACTCTCTCTGTATCTGTGTGTGGAATGTTTGTGGGGTAACCCTCAAGGATAACTGACTGTGATTTTTTACCCTTCTTGCTGTGAAGATTTGTTTGTTTGTCGCATTTTATCGTCGAGATTTTTTTTGTTTTTATTTGCAGTCATTTTTTTTATCGCCCAACGTGCCTCGCCCCCAGTCCCCACTTTGCAGCTCAGCGTTCAACTGCCTCCTCGTTTATCTGCGAGCGACGTTTTGTAACAATTTTTATTGTTTTCTGCCGACGCAGCTGCCTCGAGTTGGCTTTGAACGGCTTTTGGTTTTATCTTGGCAACAAGAGACGAGACGCATTGATAAGGAACCAGCACCGTGATCCGGGCACAGCTAGACGGATGTGCCACTTGAACTGCGGTGGCTGCCACTTGTCTGTACTTAACGGTAATAAGCTGCAAGGCACAGGTATGCACAATATAAATGCGTTCCATTTATAGCACACACATCACGCGGGGTCTACAGCGATTCATGTATTTTCGAGCCGCGCCGAATTGTGCCGAAATGAACTCGAAATTAAATCATCCACGAAAAGTGAGTGCAGCAACTGCCTCAGTGCTCCAATAACAGAGTCAAGAAATCATTTTGTCCTCATCAAAATAGCAAATGCGACCCATATTGCACGCGAGTAGCTGCAGGCGAAAACTTGTTCAGTTGTCTGGCACGTGCCGGCCTCAAAAACGCTCAAACACACACACACACACACACACACACACACATACACACACACATACCCATACACACTTATACAAATACATTTGCCTTTTTGGCTTGCCAACCAACTTGAAAATTGTGTGAAGCCTTTTGCCAACGTCAACAGCATTTTAAACGCAGCCCACAAGCCACAAGCCTGCTGACTGCAGAGACTCCGTTCGGGCTCTCATTGTGAGCCATTTTTGTTTTTGGCCTATGGCAATTGTTGACTTGATTTTTATGCAATTTCTGGCTTATTGCACAAATTTTTGCCAGCCGTCATAGTCCTCTGCCTAGTCACGTAGCCATCGCCGTGCTGCAGGCCCCTCTGGGCTTAAAGACTTGGCTTTAGTGCAGCAGAAAATCATGAAAATAAATTCAGCTGTGAGTCTTACTGGTTAACTATTGGGCGTTGCTCCAATAATTCCTTGAGCATCATCGTACGTGTCACAGCAAAGTATGTTAAATGATAGTCAATGCAACAACAGCAACAACAACAGCAACAGCAGCAACAATAACTGCGGGGATTGGTGCTTCATCCACTGTTCAAGCGACTGTCAGTTGTTGCGTGTCAAAAGTGTCGGCGCATTGAAGTGGATTTCCCACTGATGCGACTGACAGCAAACAACAAACAAAGTTGCTTCTACAATGCAACATTTCGCTGCAGGCGCCGCCTTAAAGTATGCAACACAAAAAGTGACAGCAACATCAACTGCAACACCAGCAGCAGCCCTAAACAAATGAGAAATGTGAAAGAGCAGCTAAACATTATTAAAAACTACCCTGGAATATGGTTTGAATATTGTTTTCTATAAATGATTATTGGACTAACTGAAATTAATATGCTAAAGCCGAGAGCGCTCAGAATTCGATTTTGATGGATAGACAACATTTTATGAAGAACTTGAATGGATCAGGTTTTATAGTATTGATCAAATGTGGATGGAAATATAGATTAATAGGAATGAAATAGGCAATTGAGATTAATAAAATTTTAAAATTTCTATGAATGAATTTAGCTAAATTATCAATTATCAAAGTTTCTACAAAAATATTGCTCGAATCAATGAAATGTTTAATGGTTGCAATGAAATAGATGTTCCCAGATCTGAATGTGATTAAAGGCTGTGATAACATTTTTTATCAAGCTGAAGGAAAAGTGTAACTCATCTAATAAGCTTTGTATTCGAAGAATGACGAGTGGAATCCATTTTTTTTTTTTATGTTCCCTGTGTCATTTCTTTAAGGATTAAAACTCTTTTCTGCAATTTGAAAGCATCAATTCCGAAGAGAACTCTCTTTGTGTCTAACTCCAACAAACTCTGCAGTTCTAGAAAATGGAAGAGACTTTGAATCTTGCTTTAATTGGAATTAGTCAGAAGCTGCCTTTTACTGTAAATTTCATGAAGCAGACTGCCTAAAAGAAAATATAAAATTTGTTGTAAATTTGTTGCATTATTTGCATAAAACTAATGGAATGGATCTTGAATAAATTCGAATATTCATTCTAATGCCAACTTTTTACAGGGTATATACAAGCCAACATAGACTTCTCACACCTTGCGTGCACTTGCATGTTTTTTAGCTACATCGCCTGAAGCGATATTGTGCCTCGCTTTTTGGCTTTACGCACATCGGCAGGACATCAAGAAGACGCATCACCGAGCAGCAGCAGCAGCCACATCAAAAGTAGCAGCAACAGCTGCAGCTTATGCATTATTGTATTTATAAAAACAAAAATTCAGCTGCTGCTGTAAGCAAACTTTTTAGAAGGATGCAGGAAAGGCAGCCAAGAAAGAAATAAAACAAGTCGTCATGCGCGTAAGCTGCATGTTAACTTTTCCTGTCAAACTTTGTTTTATTTTCTGCTTTTGTCATGTGAAAAACGTGTCGAAATCGCCCTCAGCTCAGCGCCCGCACACTGAATACCATATTAGTTCATGAGGCCGAGCCAGTCTTTAATGAGAATTTAAGCCAACGACGAGCAAGATGGAGCGCTGGCAATTGTGAAGGGAATACACAATGCCTGACTGGCAAAAAATACTTAAAAAGTATGCCGAAACGCATATTTCGCACAAGCGCAAATCAATCAGTGGCAATAACTGCCAGCTAGAAAGGTAACCAATGGCAACTGGCCTGCCTGACAGGTCTGATTAAATTCTTTTGGCCAATAGGCCGGGACAAATTGATGCCATCAAGTGGGTGGGCCCATATGAATCACAGCCATGTCAGTCAGTTGGACACGGACAGGAGCATGTCAAGTGAGGTGAATGCATGAAGCGTGTGAAATATGAAACTAAACAAACGGCCAGAAGTCGTCGGGGAATTGGGAGTAATGCAAATTTATCGAGCAGCAAATGAAATGTGCTTGCTGCTAGATATTATTCGATTAAACTTCTCTCACTGAAAGTTTCCCGAGTTCTCTTCCCTTTAAGCTGCAACTTTTCATTTGATGTCTTTTTTTTCCGACACATTTCAGAAAATCTGTTTGTGCATTTGATTCTCAATCAGAAGTCATTCAAAATTTAAATGCAATTGAAATCGAGCACTCATTCGATTGGCGATCAGAAAGGAAATGTTGTTTCACTTAAATTATCACGTTGCATTTTTTGCGGGCTGTTTTCAACACGCTCTGCCTGGCATCCCGCATACGCACCGTAGACCGCATCGCGTACACGGAGTGCCTGGCATTTTTCCAATCAACGCCAATCAAATCAATGCCGTCTAATGGCATTAACCCATCAACTTCAGTGTCAGTCGCCGCGTCTCATATGCAGCTGTATTTGCTATTTTTTTTCATACCTTTTCCTGCTTTTTCTTTTTCTGACTACTGCTTTGATTCGATCAGGAAATGTTCCGCATTGGTTTGTACCTTGCTTCTCTTCATTTTTTTTATGCTGCTGTTGCCATGTAATTTTGCCAAAGAGGTAAAATTCAAATTGCATTTGTCTGCGCTGGCGACGGCCAACGACATTTGCCAAAGCCGCAGCCACACCCACAGCCTCCGCAATATTCAAAGGCTTGCCATATGGAAATTGGCGGTTGGCCTGGGAAAAAAGAACAGCCTGTAAGGGGCGTGGCAACAGCGCGCTTTGAGCTGCAGCTCGGCTACATTTGGCCAGGGTAAATAAACTTGAAATTGGAAATGTTTTTTTAAGAAGCAGTCGCTGCAGTGAGCAACGAGTTCAAGCAAGCAGAGGGCAAGCTTAAAGTGCGGCCCGAGCAGCAGCAGCGACAACAACAGTACGTGCCCCAAGGGCCAATCACGTGCGTCTCATTGAGCTCATTATGTGAGCAGCACTGGGTCTGTCAAAGGCTTGAAACCAATAGAGGCAGGCAGCTATTGTCATTAGCTCACGCTAACGTGGCCATGCTTTTTATGTAACCCACACACACGCACAGGCACACGCACAGGCACAAAGGCTGTCCTGCTAGTGCCACGACTGACAAAACAAAAAAGTTTGCTTAACCCACAAAAGTCGTCGAAACTGCTCATAAAACATTAAAGCAGGCCAACTGTCTGGCCAATCGCATGCTATTGATGAAATGGCTGTCAAGCTAGCGGCTTTGATTGAGCTGGCGGACATGGCCGGCCGGAAAACTGTGACGCCTGCCAAGTCACAGCATGACAACAAAACGCAACCACCTTTCCGCTCCTCCTTCTCCTCCTCCTCCTACACCTCCTTTATGCTCAGCAGAGGCGACAAGCAGCACATAAAATTTTAAGCATTGTTCGCTGTGGTGCAGCACAACCACTAAACTTTAATAGCATGAATGCCATGGAACACTAACGCCGCAAAGTGTGATGTCCACAAAGCCTCACTGTACAGCTGGCTAAGAAAGTCTCTCTGCCGTGACCCCTAAATGTCGAGGCGCCAGAGGCGAAGAAGCTGTCAACAGTTGCCCACAATATGGCAAGCATGTGAGCATACCAAAGGGTGATAAGCGCTCTACACTGAAAGAAATTACCACAGTGATGTGTGAGACTGTGCATATATATAAACAATTTATCAAAATAAAGAAATTCAAATTGATTTTCCTATAGTAGTAGAAATTGGAGTCTGAACTAGAAAGTATTTTATATTGTTCACTTGTTCCTTATATATCTTCTATCTAGTTGTCAAACGATTCAAGATCCATTTTATAGCTGTGTGTAATGCTTTTCCTATTCAAATGCCTCTATATTGGCATGTATTGCCAAATTTTTCTCAGTGTACCCGTCTCTCAGTTGCACACGTGACAGTTTGTCATAAAAACTAAAGGCGGCAAGTGGCAAGTGGCAAGTGTGACGATGTTGGTGGCATAAAGATTATATAATAGCGCAGAGCGAAAAGCGTAAATATTTGTTATATGCTCTGCCAAGTGGAGGGTTCATTCAACTCGACTCGACTCGACTCGACTCGAGTTGGCCATCTAGGAGTCTAACAACAGAAACGATCGGGCTGCCCTGTTAGCAGCGACAACTTCTTTGGCCAGCCGCAGCGCGACTCGCTGCAATTTTAGCATCAAATTGCAATTAATCAGCGAATGTGGCCCGAGCTAAATCTCTGGCGGTGGCTTGCCCCCTCTTTTTGTGGCCATATGTGCGACATTTGCACTTGTCGACGATTTGTCTCTGCAATTGGGCGACAATCAGGGCAGCTGAGCACTCAGCAGTCAGCACTCAGCAGCTCAATGGGTGGAGCGCAGTGGGGACAGCGATAAATGTTCACTCATTAATAATAATTTACGTTAATTTATTGCCTGACATTGTGTAAGATGTTTGCCTCTAGCAGCGCTGGCAAATTCAATTTGTGCGCCCTTCTTCGCGCATGGCCCAAATAATGAAATTGATGTGTGGTTGAACATACCTGAAACGAAACAGAAAACAAAAACAAGAGAGTCGCATTTAGAAATGATTAATGCTGAGGAATATGCCAATGTATGTATATTTAATTGAGAAGAGCTTCAATTCGCGACTCTTCACAGAGCTTAGCTGGGGTCGGGCTGTGGTCGAGCACAACTCGGAAACAAACGCCAATCAATAAGTGTATATAATATATTATTGCAAAGTTACTTCAGCGGACATATTTGAGAAGCTGCCCAAGTTTCATGGAGCTCTCTTGCAAATGCATTGAAATGTGTCCAGAGGGAGCAGAAGCAGCCATAAATAAGCTGCAGTCACAACTTAAACACACGCGCGACAATGTATCAAGGCGGAGCAGAGGCGTAGTGATGCGCCCAGAGAGGGGGTGTGTGGACGGGGGCCTGGGGAAGTGTGAGCACAGTTGCGAAGTTTACTTGTGGCACGCACGTTCGCCTGGACACATGTAGCGGCGTCTGTGAAGTGCGGGGCATTAACAACCCATCGGGCTATCAGCAATCCTGTTGAAAGTCCTGTGCTTCTCCGTGCTCCTCGGTTTAACTCTCAGTTGAACATATTTTGTGTTTTATTCAATGCGACGCATACAACTTTGTATTCTGCCGAAGACTTATTGCTCATGATAGTTCAAATACTACGTAATCCCATCTAAAAGGTTGTGATGCGCAGGCTTAGCTGCTGGGTCTAGGTAACGAGTTCAAATGTTATCCGAGTTGTTTTTCCCTTTCTCAACTCACTTTGCTCAACCCATTCTCCGTTAGAGATACAACTCGACTCACTGTACACATTTTCTGCCAGGAATCAATTAGACTAATCACTGACACTTTTATGGGACTTGTCGCCTTAGTCCTTTGATTATCTTGACCCTCGTCAAGCAGCAGCACGTAGTATTTGCTAGTCGTGTTTATCTTGTCTTCTCCTTTGCTGCTGTTGTTGCTGAACACACGCAACAAGCAAACAAGAAGAGAACAGAGATCCGTAGCTGACCACCGCCTTGACTCCCTGCCCCCTTTGGAGGTGTCTCAACACATTTGGCACGGTTCGTTGGGGCGCGTGACATGTATATGAGAAATTATACCGTTGACTGCTCCGGCAACAGCCGAAAGACGCAAGATGCAGGATGCAAGAGGCACGCTGTTTTCATGCTCGACTGCGTACCTGCTGCCCACTCCCCTCGCACCATTCACCTCACACATCTCACCTTGCCCCGCCTCTGCACCGTGGAGCGTTTACATTGTGGTTGCTTTTTGTTCGATATTTTCGTGCGCTTTTTTCTCAACCTCGGCGCTTTGCACCTTTTGGGCCAGAGCAGCAGGACTTGGATGGTGGACTCGCATTGGGAATAATTTATTATGGTTGGCCGTGCTGCCAAGCGCCGCCTCCTACATGGGACCGCGTCGAATGCATAATTCTTACTTTCGCGTGCTTCGTGGACGCTTCGTGGCCAGGCAGCGCCTTCTTTTGCGAGGTCCTGCGGTTTAACATCTTAATTCAGTGGCTGCTGCTGTCCTTGTAATGAAATTATTTGCCAGTGCAAGGATTTCGACTGACCTTTATGCTGCACCACGTGCAGCGTGCAGCGTGCAGCGTGCAGCGTGCCCCGTAAACGGGGCTTAAACTTTAAGCAACAGCTGCCACTCTGCATAAATGTCACAAATCTCTGGCCTCGCTTCCTGCATATAACATATAAATATGCATTTTTATATACACAGACACAAGTGATGTAGTGACATTCTTTATTTTTGGCTGATAAATAAATATTTAATTTTTTTTTGTTGTTGTTGGCACAGTTGCAAAAATTTGCAAATATTTGCACACACTTCGTTGTAGCAGCAGCAGCAGCAGCAGCAACAACAACAACAACATCGACAAAATGCGAGCTGGGCTGGCAAATCCCTTTTGATCCATTGAATCAAATAAATTTCCCCTTTTGGCAGCGCTGCCCGGTGGGCTTGGTCTAAATCGATGCACTAAAACCGTCGTCTATCTATCTCCATCCATCCAAATATCTGTCTCTGTCATATGCCACTTTATGCATTCAAATATTAATAACAATTTCGTGTTGCATATTTTCTCTGATGCATCCGGAAAATCAACAAATGCAAATCAGCATTCAAGCGCAAATGCGAAATGCGAAATGCGAAATACGAAATACTCAACATTTCCCGAGGAGCTTAACGCAGTTTGAGCTTTGACTTGAGAAATTTTAATTGTAATATGAAATTATAATTTAGTCAACAATTGCCAGAAAGCAATTTAAATGTTTAAATAATGAGATGAAATAATTGAAATAAACTCACTAGATATATTATTTTGTGTATTAGAAGTTAGAGTATTCCACGTTCGTCATACCTGTCTAAAACCTTTTTTATTTCAGTTTTGACTGGCTGCTGAAAGGGTCATTAAAACATATTATAATAGCCTCCCTTTCTCTATCTCTCTCTGTGTGAATTGCGAGCTGCATCAATTTGCGTAAAGAGCAGTTCTCATGAAATTTTATTCCCAGTTCGTTGACGTCACATATATCAAGCATTTCAAATGCCAATTTCCCAAACGTATTAATTAGGGGAGCAGCATTAAAGAGCTGCCCAGCAATGGGTTAGGTAGGCAGAGCTCAATGCGAACCTATTTATAAACCGAATTTGGCTGATGTCTGATGGCTGATGGCGAATGCCACGCCCCATTTGGACACGCATGTCGCACAGGTAATCACTGTAAAATCACTCGATCAGCCAAGCAAAACGTGACATAATTTGACAATTATAAAGGTGAGCAGGCCAGATAAGGGGGGGCCGATTTAATTGACTGCCGCAACCTTCCTTCCCAATGATTTGCAATTAATGACAAAAGCGGCATGCCCCACATGTCAATTGGTGCATTAGCCAAATGCATCAATGGCTGCATAAAGCTTTTTTTAAGTTTTATTAATTACGTGTTTCCCTATTAGGCATGAAAAATAAATTTCCACACTAATGGCAATTGGTATGTGAAAAGTGTTTATTAAACAGATTCAATTATGGATTATGTAATTAATGAACTGCAGTGTGAAATATTCAGCTCAGGAATTCCTGAGCAATTTATAATGAAAGTTCGCGCAGCATATAAACATTTTTACTAATTAAGCTGCCAGCATTTTCTTCCTGTTTGTCCTGTGAAGCGCCTCAGCTCGAGCTCAAAGTAATTAAAAACCCAACTAGGAGTCGGCAACAGACAACCGGAAGAGGCGCAGTCCTTGGCTGTGGCTGCAGCTGCAGCTGCTTGCCACCGGAGAGGAGAGTCAATATCATGCTGCATTCACTCCATTATGCGTTGCACCACAAAGCAAAGGCCTGGCCAGGTACGCCAAGGTGCGCTGATAAAGCAGCATTTCCATTGACAAAACATTGGCAAGCATGCGCTTGTGCCTGACTTGCTGTCATTCATTAAAGCTGCTCAGCAAAGCACGCAGCAAAGGAGCTCGGCCCTTCAATGCTTCCCTGCCTACACTACACAAATTTCTGATCTTATAACATTTCCATTAAGAACCTTCAGGAAAACATATCCCATTCCATCACAGTCCAATAATACAATTGATAGAAATTATAAAAAATATTTAAAAAACATATATAATTTTAATTATATATATGTAAGTATATAACGAAAAGTCTATAAAAGTCTGTAAATATTTTAAACAACATTGAATATAGTAATAATGAACTAGCAATGCTTGTTGCTCCCCAATTCGGCTCAGTGCATTCGTGTGCTGCCCGGTGAGCTTCTTGTTTGGGTTTCTTTTATTTACTTCTCTTTTTGCTGTGGTGCTGATATGCCACGGATATATTTTTGTCGCAAACTGATAAAGCGCCTATAAGCAGGCGACTCTACATGAGCTGGAAGAGTCAGAGAGATGGAGCAATAATGAGAAAGGGTGCCTGAGGATGGAGAGGGGGAGGGAGAGGGAGCAGCGTGTTGTTGCATTACAAATTCCATTACAAAACGCAAAATGAGACGAAACAGACAAATCAAAATTAAACTGCGGACGCAATGCAGCAGCAGCAACAAACAATGGCAACATTCGCAGCAACAACAACAGCGTTTGCAACGAGCAACAATACTAATTACAATTGTAATTACCACTACAAACATACGACAAACACACACACGCACACACACACACATATACACATAGAGAGACGTATCGCAAATGAAAATCGCGGCAAAGGAATTTGCTTTGAGTGGATTTGGTTTTTAGGGCAAGAGTTTTTGGTCCTTCGCCGTGGACGTGAAATATGTGCTAATTAGTTTGCGCACAAGCGACAACGATTGTGGTTAACGGGTTGAAATACGAGTGCCAACAATAACAACGGCATTTGCAGCAATTTTAACTGAGGACGATCTGGGCAGTGCCTGCGTAAAGCGGGTCAGACAAAAGCCCAATAGGCTGGGTCAAGAAATGCAACAATGAATCAAGTAAATGTGATTATACAAAGCGTATCCAATATCAGCTCTATAAATGCGCATGACAGTAGTAAGAAACACTAAATAAATGTAAACTAAACTAAATTCATTATACTTAAAAATGTGTCATAAATAAAAGGATTATCCAAAACACTGTGCAATGAATTTAGACATTCTTAATTGAAATAAACATGAAGCATGTAAAAATCTTCTATAAATTTATAGAGAAAAGAACAACAATTAATCTCACTTTATATATATTTGAGTAATTACAGCTCAAGTCTCCACCATACCATCGAAGGTGGGACACTTTCATGAACATTGATCAATTCACTCCAAGCCCGAAACACTCGAATTTCTGATTTGCTTAACTGGCAAACACTTTTAAACAATATTATTTACACAATTTCTAACACACAGGAGTCCTTAACAAGCATTGTTAGTTGTATCGTCTGATATCTACAACATGTTCTTATTCATTTTATTAGTTGCCTTGAATGTTGCAGAGGAATTGCATAGCAAGAACATACTAGGTATATATATATATATATATATATATATATATATATATATATATATATATATGTATATATATATATGTATACATATGTATATATCCTTCTCAGTTAATTTAAGCAAACCCGTATTCAATCTATTCCTATTCCGCGAAACATTTCGACACAGCTAATAGACTTCGTGCACAGAACAACAGAACAACAGAACAAATAACAATTACAATTATATCTGCGCTTGGTTAATCAAGTAAGGCAAGTTTAAACTTGGCCCTAGCTGATGCTGCACAAGTTTGTGGTTCTTGTTGTTGCTGTTCTTTTCGTTGTTTACATTATTGTTGCGAGCTATTTGCTTCAAGTTAACTTCCGCTCAATTGTCTTTTGTTAAGATGTTTGCGTTGCCTATACAGGATTTGCTATTGTTGTAGCATATATACATACATGTTCATAAGTATATATATGTACATTTATATGTACGTAAATAAAACTAATTTTCTTCTCTCTGAGACTCAGTCACCTCTCTCTGGAAGCCGACGCGCTGCAAGCTTATGAAATGCTTTTGTTTATTTGCATTTATGTTGATTTGCCTTGCAATTTCAGTGTCGCCTTTTATTTGCGGCAGAGTATTTATTACACAAAGAGCACGCAGCACATTGAAAATGTATTTAATGTATGTGTGTGTGTGTGTGTGTGTGTGTGTGACTGTGTTTATGTATTGCAATGCTGCACGTGAGATAAGCAACATTTTGTGCTGAGGACATTGAAAAATTGCACTGCGTGTGCAATTTGCAGCGCAACTCTTTGCGACAGCTGAGCAAACAGGTGGAGGTGAGATACGAGGTCAGAGGAGGGAAAATGATGTAGGTTCTTCAAACAAGGCACGAAAAATGTCAGAGCTACTGCAGTTGGTGTTGATTGTTGACATTGATAGCTGCAGTTGCTGATCAACTCGATCACAAATCAAATATTACGCATACGCATGATGCCTGATAAGTAGGCAGACATTGGAGCTCATCTAAAGCAGCTCATCAGAAAAAGAAATGCGATTGGTAGTTGCACATTAGTTTTAGCCTTTTTTCTCATTTTTCCCTTTCTCTCTCTTTCCCTTTCTGTTGGACTCTTTGGTTATGGCAATTGACGTTGACAGACAGCCAGAACCACATTAGACAGACACCAAACAACAAAAGTTGCTGTTGCTGTTGTGGCATTTGCTTTCAAGTTAGTCGTAAAATTAGTTTATGGCCAAAAAGTTTTGTCCTCTCACAATGTGTCGAGCATTTGGTATTGCTACAAATACAGCTGTCAACACGGATATTAAATAAAGCTATAAGCGAGCTTTAAAATGTGTTCTATGTCTTTTGAATTCTAAAGTGTGTAAAAACATAGTTAATAATGTAATCAGACAGAAAATATAATGCAAGACAAGGGAGAGTGCTCTAATCGAACCTGCTCAAGCAATTCATGCACATTCGCTCTTATATCGACGCATCGATTTGAGGATTTATAAATCCTTTTATAGATAGACTATCTTCATCAAGTGTGCAGAGTGTAATAAAAACAATACACGTGCCTAAATATCAAATTTGAGCTTCTAGCTGTAACATTCTTCAAACCACGCTTAAAAACAAAGTCAAGTTTTCGACTATTATCGATAATAAGTAAATAGAAAGAGTTTTTTAATTCAATTATAAACTCCTGCTGCGCATGGTATTCAAGAGAATATATATTAGATTTCAAATCTTGTTTTTGTAGTTTACGAAATGTCCACTCGTTTCCCACTGAGTTGAAAAAGTTTTATCTCTTCAAAGAAAACTCCGATTTTAATAAAATACATTTTATCGCTAACAAAAGTTTTACGATTATGATGTAGAATAATTTAACGTTGACGGTAAATTGGGAATAAAATATAATCAGCTTTGCATGCCTAGCTGCTTTGAGATTAGCCACACATTCGATATTTAGGATTAGGCTGTATAATCCTTTTACGCAATTTACAGTTTTCCTCATTCGCACATTCATATGCCTCGCCTGCGGTTTAACCACAATTATGAACCACCAAATAGATGATATCACCGGGTGGTTGGCGTTGGTTGCCGTAATTATTATTATTATTATTTTTTTGTTGCTATTAATTAAATTAGCCGCAAAAAACTGACATTTAAAATGCCTAAAAATATGCAACAAAATGAAAACATTTTAATAATTAAACCGCACTTTTTATTTTTTATTTTGCCAGCCATTAAAAGGGCATCAAGAGCGCATTTGTTGAGTGGGGGGCAAAAAAATAATATACATTTTCTTTTTTTTTCCATGGGTCTCGCCGACAAATAAAAAAAAAAAAAGCCAAACGCGACTGTGGCAAGCAGAAAAAATGTTGCGTTCATTTGTGGCCCCGCCGCCAGGGAGATGCAGCATACAACAAAGGCTGCAAGCGGAACTCAACTGAACCGAAGCGAAGTCGGTGGCATAATTAACGTATAGCCAAGGTAACTGGTTAAACAGGCCAAAAATCTGCTCATTAACATAATGTGCGGCCATTGCTGGACACGCCCCGCAACAGTCGACAGCCACTCGAAAAAAAAATGCCTAAGGAATAATATTGTTGGCGGGCGTAACAGACTGTCCAATACTCGATGAGAGTTTAACGTGTGTCTAATTTAATTTAAAAAATATCAAATTAAATTAATGCCATAGAAAGAGTAAGTGAGTGAGGGAGACAGGCAGAGACATTTGCAGAAGGATAAATGATTCATATTGAAAGCGTTCTAGACTGTTGAGCCTTGTAGGTGAAGTTGGCAGAGTTGAATTTGAGTAAATAACTAAATAGTTTGGCTCTGATTGAATTTGCTTCTCAGGATATCTGATAGATAAGAGGTCGACAGAGTTTCACGTGCACTACAAATACATCCAAGTATACCATGTATATATCATACAGATATAATCAGATATTCTTTACGCTAGCCAAAAGCTTATCAACTTTCAAATCTATTGTCTATAACTGCATCTGATCGCCCTATTAAATGAATGTGAATCTGGTTTTACAGAACTAATTTAAACCAAGTGCTGCTCTTAGTATCCAAAAGTCTGTTAAGCCCAACAGTCAGATCAAGGCAGGAAGCAAGGAAGGGCCAGGCGCCTGCGGCTGCTCATTAAATTTGACGTGTGCGTATCCCGTGGTAACTTTATAATTCGCTGGATATTTTCCCGTTTGCTCCTTCTGCTCAGTGTTGCATATCATTTG
Organism: Drosophila koepferae; assembly: GCA_030914345.1. Classification (NCBI taxonomy): domain Eukaryota; kingdom Metazoa; phylum Arthropoda; class Insecta; order Diptera; family Drosophilidae; genus Drosophila; species Drosophila koepferae. Next base: position 8,012,004 of record JAUESR010000206.1, on the reverse strand, counting down.
GCCCCGCTCACATTGAACTCGCATCCTTTTTGTTATCCTGTCGCGTGTTTTACTTTGATTTATGAAATATTCATAGCTTGAGCAGCCACAGCCCACAGCACTGAATTGAATTTTAATGCGGTGGCCTTCGTACGTGCTCCCTGCGAGACGTCGCACTTAATTCCTGCGAATACTTTTAATAAGTTTCACAGTCGCATTTTTTGCCACTGCGAATAACTTCTGCTGACAGCGATAGTTGCGAACTGTATCCATGTCAGCCCTCTTCTCTGCACTTAAGTGAATGGCAATAATTAAATAAATGCACTTGACACATGTTGCCCAACAAATTTGCGCTTCTAATTGCTGAAGCCAAAAGCTACTTTTGTTGCGCGCTCGCTCCACGAAATGTGGCAAGCGCCAAATAAATTAGAGAAAAGCTGCAAACTTTGATGTGTAATTAAAATAGAGAGGACGCATCTCAATCTCTGCGAATAATGGTTAAAAGTAGAGACGTGACATTTAGAATATGTGTATATTCAAATCAGGAAAAGGTAGAACTATTAGTGGGCTTGGGGCGTGGCAGATGGAAAGGTTGACTTGTCCGCTTAATTGTTTGCGGTGAGTCATTTATTTATAAATACATATTTAATTGTTATTTGCTGGAAATATGTGATACAGTACAAATCAAATTGGACAAATTATTTCAAGAAATTTAATCAAATTGAGATAGATTGAAATTATATGTATTAAATAGTTTTGTGAAGATAAACTAAAGAAAAGTTTTTATTCAAAATTATTACGGATTAAATATATTATGATCAATTTATATAAAGATTTTGACTTGGAATAACAAAATATAAGCATATATTTAGACTTTTAGACTTTTACATTTATACTTATCAAAAGAGGGCTCTAATTTGCAGATATTTTTACGTATGAATAAAAATATATAATTATTTCTAATAAAATGTTTTTTCATTTTTAAATATTGTAAAACTTAAATTCAATCTCAAAATTTTTTATAATAATAAATAGTAAACCAAAATTGTATCTGTTTAATTGATGTGTATGTGAACGAAATAAAAAAACAATACATCTATTCCCACATATCTCTGTCTATTCGTGTATCTATTTTATAAGCTTATAGAGATTTACTCAAACTTGAAACTTGTTGAATTTATAGCTGACTTCAGTCTTGGCCTAACTCATTGCTGACTAGCTTCGCATAGTACATTTATTTGCTCAAGTCATTCAGTCAGCTTAGCCCACAAAACAGCCAACTCAGTGGCGGGAATGTTTCCCATTAATTAAAATAATATTTATCTCTCATTAGTCAATGCAGTATGATGATGAAAATAGTAAAGCCAGCTCGGAAATGCGCTCTTCAGTCGAGTGTGCTCTCCATAGATATTTGTAAGCCATTACAGGATTACAGGACATTTATATCTGCTCTGCTTGTCTTGCCATTGCCGTTAAATTGAAGCGTTTATGTGGTTCTCTCTCTCTCTCTCTCTCTCTCTCTCTCTCTCACACTCTCTCTCTCACTCTCCTTTCGTGCTCTCTCCCTTTCCCTTGTTCTGTGGCGCAAGTTGGCTTAGACGCAGTTACATAAATATGACAAGCAGCTGGCTGGGACGATGTCCTTAACGCGAGGGCAGCACGGCAGCAAGTTGTAGAGCAGCCTCAAGTGGCAGTCGCTTGTAAAAAGTCATGATGTATTTGTGGATATTAATGTGGCAAAATATTCACACCCACACACATGTGTATGCGTGAGCTGTGTGCGGGAAATGAATGTTGCTGCTGGCAGCTTCCTTGGCTGAGAGCTGCTTGAATACATAATATTTATATTGCGATTATGTGAGTGGTTGGCAAAAGGTCGGCCGAGCTCTCTCTTTCGGCTCAGCTGCACCACAATATCATTTATCAATCAGCCGCATTTCGGGCAACTGATGACATTTGCCTAACTACCAGCGGCACTTGCAGACGCCTTAACGGCGTTAATTATGAGTAGAAGCTACTCATCCGATGACTTGGTTATAATCAAGTTATGCAATGCCAGGGTTAGGGTTAGGGATAGGCACAGGCACAGGCACAGGGGCAGGGACAGGGACAGGGACAGGGACAGGGACAGGGATAGGGATAGGACTTAGTCACTGTGACAAACTTTAACCTTCTGGCTTAAGTGCCACTCATGAATATATGCATAAATATGAAACGCAAATCCTACCTCTTGCCAAAGCCCCACCATAAACAGTTAACATTTTTCTGCTAGCTGCACACGGCATTTTTATGGTCTGCTGACAAATTACGGAAAGTTTCCATTAGTGGCAAATGCTGCCAGACCGCCGAGAGGCCTTTCTCATTACGCAATGCTGTCATATTCAGTGCTGCGAGTGGCTCATCTCTTCTTTAAAAACGTGCCCGTTTCCCATTCCCAGGGTCAGATTTCTAATTGCTTTCCAACAGGTAAAACTTTGCGTCGCCAGCATATGCAATTAGAAATGCCAAAGTTAATAGAATGAAGCCGCAAATGATGAAAATGATAAAGTTGCCCAACTTCAGCGCGACGACAAAGATTAATACCACAAAGCTCATTAAAAGTGTCACTTTTCATGTACATGCCCATACATGCATCTCTCTCGTACTCGGCTATATAGATAGATAGACATGTATGTTATGTTTACAGGTAAATCGGGAGTGGGCGGAGAAGGTCTCTCTCTGCCAGTTGCGCAGGCAGCTGAGAGATTCACGCGATACTAAATAATTTGTCTACGCTGAAGTTCAAGGAACTGCCTGGCAGGAGGCTGGGAGGAGAAGGCAGTGCGGAGGAGACACGTCTGCACCTTTGTTTCATGCTGCTTGTTTATAAAACTTGGGCCCTGTTAATATATGTGGCAGGGCAGCTATGCAAGGCCGAGGCGCCATGCATCATTTGAGAGGAAGTCTAATAAATTTATTACAGTCAGAACACGCAATAAGAGCGAGCGAGAGAGCAAGGACGAGGGCGAAGAGAGTCTCCTCGACAGGCTGGCAGGCAGGCCACACGCTAATGATGTAACCACATTTGCTAGCAAATTATCTGCACATCAAAAGGTTTGCTGGCGGATGAGAAGGAAAGCAGAGAAAGAGAGAAGTGGGAAGGGAGAGGAGTGGGAGACAAGTTTGCCAGAGAAAAGTTGACATGCGGGGGGAGTTGGATGTGATTTTTAATGAGCATTAGCATGCGGCTTTTGGCGCGTTTAACTGGCAAGGCTTAAAGTCAAGCGAAAAGTTTCGGCTGCTCAAATTGCTGCTAGACTCTTGGCCAAAAGGTGTTGACAAATTGGCGGGATTTTGTGCTGCAGCTGGCATCGGATCACTTAGAGGGCCATTTACCAAATGGATTTCTAATACGTTTTAAGTTGAGGTTTCAGCTGACTTATCCGAGCAGCCGCAGCAGTACATATATATGTACATATAGACGGCAAATCTGCTCTGTTGTCTGCTGGCAGGCAACTTAGTTTTTCTTTTGTTTCAAGTTTTCGATGAAATTGCCGCAGATAAGCTTGATGAAAGTGTCTGAGGCCGATAGAGAGCGAGTGAGAGAGCGAAAGCAGCAGCAGCAGCAGCAGCAGCAGCAGTAGCAGCAGGAGGAGGAGGAGGCCATATGGCGACACAGATTTATCTAAAACTGGGCAATCTGCCTGAGCGCTCAGTCGCCTGGCAGCGCTGCAGAGTAATTTGTTTGCCCAATGACAGGCAGACAACAAAAGCGGGCTGGGCTGGCTGCATCAGCATAATCATCAGCAACATCATAAGCAGCCGACTAGCCTTGCGACAGGCAAAAATCGTTGGTAAAATGCAATATTTAATTATATCGCACTGGGAGCCGCAGAGCAACAAGTTGAAGGCGCTGTCTGTAAATGATTTTCTTTCGCGTTTAAATCAAATTACTGCATGTGGAATTTTAAGTGGCTCTTGTCTTGCCATTGTCCCATTGCCAAGAAAACATGCACGGCATCAGCATCAGCATCAGCATCAGTGAATCGGCCAATGTATTTTTATGCCAATTATTTTATGCTTCTCATGATCAAGTCTAAGCAGGGGGAGAGAGGGGGGCAGCAAGTGCTGCTGTTTATTATTGCCGCCGACTCAAATGTTTTCTACTTTTGCACTAGAGAGCAAGCAAACGGAAAGTGACTCCATTTGAAGTGCACACACACAAAGCAAAGAAAGAAATACAAATCATTTAAATTTTGTTTATTTTGCGGCCAATTCCTGTTATGTTATTTGGTTATACGCAATTTATTTGCTTTCAAGTGGGCTTGGCTTTGTGAAATAGATTTTCATATTTCGTTTACGGCAGAGCGACTGTTGCTAGTATCTGTTGCATTGAGCCAATTTGCTGGCGATTAAATTCATTTTGTCCATTTGCCAAACAGATAAATCAACAATGAAACAGTTGTGGGCAGCAGACACGGCGGGGTTGGGGACGAGCCCTAAGGGAATAGATCTCTCAGCTGCACTGAGACCCAGCACCTTGGGAACTGGCACACATCGCAATCAGAAGAGGCGTGAGCCATTTCCCAGCAGAGAGTACGGACAATGCGCATAAAATGACAAACCCACAAGAAGTTTCTTCCTCCCTTTCGAATGCTCTCTCAGTGCTTATTTTCGATTCAGTTGAATCAATTGCTATCAAAAGGATCATTTTATAATTATTTTCGAATGCCAAACCTTTTTTCACTTTTATTAAGCAATATAAATAGTATGAAAAAATGTCATACAACATTGCATACCATATTAGATATAGAGCGTAAGTACCCGATAATATTCTTTCTCTTATGTTAGCTATATATATATTTATTTAGTGTTTTTCCTTGTTCATTCATCATTCTTTAATTGCCAATTGAATTGAATTAAGCGCTGAGTTTTTCATGCGCAAACATGTTTAGCAACGCCCACAATCTGAATGTCTATACGTAAGCATTTACCAGCTATAGATTCTTGTATTATTCAGCTTAATTAAAGATACGCCAACGTGTATTTTTGCTGCCAATCGATCGTTGCGCTGTGCTCAATTGGCACTCAATAACGAGAAGTTCTCAGAGTACGCGTGAGACGTGAATATGACGTGAATATCAGCTATTCAGATATCTATAACCTAGCATGTGCAAGTGCGATATGCTGCGATCAATGTCAAATCCAATACAAATGTCAAAGTCGAACAAGCCACAATCGATATTTATCGATGACCTTGCGAATGTAAGCTAGAGCCGATCTTATGCATGTTCAACTCGGAAATCTTCAATCAACAACAGGCAATTGGAGGAGTGCCAGACCCCTACAAGTATATATATTTTTGATCAGACTTAATGAGCTGAGTCTGTATGCATGAATGTCAAGCCCAGAACATATTTCATGTTGTTGCAATGAGTTCGATTCGTTATTAAAAATGTGATTATTAAAATAAATGTGCATCATTGGAACTAAACTCTTTCAAATGAGATTTGTTTAAAAATGGCCTAATTTCGGTCCACCCTAATTTCAAGAGCTAGAGCAACTGTCAAGTCTAAGGCAGCAGGCGAGAGGCTAGAGGCGTGGCAGTCACGATGACGATTGTCGCATTGGTAACTTGAGTTGAGAAAGGTTTCGTGGTTAGTTCGAGTTGCATAACCCAAGCGATTATTAGTAGTATTCAAGTGCACTCATAAGGCTGACTAACTGACAAAGGCGTGTGGCTTGTAATATGAGCTCCCGCCCGTGGGCTACGCCGCATTCAAATGGGCCTCGCTTCATTTTCACATTATTACTTTTCAACTTTTTACCACTTTTTTCAGAGATTTATTTTAATTTTTTGTTATATCATTTTTTTTTCTTCTTTTTATTCTGTTAAAGCACACAAATGCCATTAGCTTCCTGCTTTTTATGTGGTCCCTGTTGTTGTTTTTACTGCCTAAGTGTTGTTGTGAAATTGTTGTCGCTCTGTTTGCAACGCTTCTTGCTACTAATTTGTCAAACATTAAAAAAGAGTCGTAAATATAACAATCAGCTTTGGACATTTTGACATTTGGCGCTGCTGTATTTTTTTTTTCTCCTTTTTACGTGTGTTGCCAAGCGTGAAGGTTATACAAAAAATGTACCCAGCTAAATATATATATAGACAGACCAAATACATAAGAGTATACATACATATGCATGTGTATCTATTTAAAGGTGTGTGTGTGTGTGTGTGTGTATGGGTGTGTGTGTGGGTGGGTGTGGGAATAGACGTCAGCATTTGGTACAGAACAAAAGGCTTAAATAAATATGAATTCGTTGTCAATTTAAGGTTTTTCACTTTAACGTAAATATAAGTACAATGATATCACGCATTTCGATAAGATCTGGCTGGGTTAAATAGTCTAGTCTGTAATATAATAAACATTTTAACTAATGAGAGAGATACAACGAAAACAGATAAAGATCTACAATTATATGTATGGGATAACATGTGATGAAATCAAGGAATAGTTTCTTAAATAATTCAAGAAATAAAATTTAAATAATTACAAAATTTATTATTAAAATAATGATTCCGTATAACAACAGAAGTTGAATCAACCATGAAGTTAACTTGTTTCATTAAAGTGATTCAAGTCATTGAAATATTGACTATGGATGCATATACAAATAATATATGCTTGTAGATTTCGATATGCCAAGCCGTGTGACTGAGTATTTTAGTAATTACTGCAACAACCACAACATCATTATAAAGTGAAATTGTTGTGCAAAATGTTTTCGTACCCTGAACTGGCAATTGTCAACTGCGTCGGCAACGTCGACAAGGCAAATTAGCATTAGCATGAGTAATTAACTTAAATACAATAGAACAATTTAGTTTTCCAAATTGCGCACGAAGCGTCGACGTCGACGTCTCAGTCTCCGTTCATGTCTCCATTGTTGCTATCTCTGTCCCTGGCTTTGTGTGTAGACCCTACATCAGCCAACTATCTCTCTCTCTCTCTCTCTCTCTCTTCAAGCTGCGATGCTCGTACAATTGATAATTTTTGAATGTGAAAAGAAGGCAAGGCCAGAGGCAGAAACACGCAAAAGCGCAGGGGGAGTCGTGAGAGAGAGAGAGAGAGAGAGAGAGAGAGAGATGGCACATAGTCATGTCACCATTTGGAACTGTAATTACGCGAAAGCACGTCAGCTGAACGCGAATAGAAATGACCGCTTCAGCGGATATCGACGCCATAGAGCACGGAATGTCAACACATATACATATGTATGTCGAGTACCCGCCTCACTCCCTACCACTTTCCCTATAGGAGCTACCATCCAGATAGCCCGCCCATTGCCATCTGGCGTGCTGAACATTGTTTTTCACTTAAACTGCAAATCAGTAGATATCGCGCATCGCATTACGCGTGCTGATCAGCTCTATAATTTTGTATAATTTGTATTTGTGACTCCAAATGGATGGTCTATGACCCACATTCGACAGACAACTTAATATAATTTCTGCTAGCCCAATTGCATTCGCCTTGAGCTCGTGAATACTTGCGTGTTCGATAAAAAGTCTCTTATTATATGACGCATGTGCTGCGATGCATACCTGCAATTAAACAACGATAAGAATCATGTCATTAGATTTGTGCACTCTCTGCTCAATTACGTAAATAAATGCTAAAGTAAATGAATAATACTCTATTGTCATACAATAGATGTAGATTAAATTCTTTTATATATTCTCTCATTATTGTCTTTAAATAAATCATGTAACTTTTTTTTAAGTTAAATTAAAAGAATAGAATAAACTATGCAAAAAAGAAAAAATGCATCATTTCTTAAAAGTATTTCATTCAAATATTTCAGTCTATATTATTTTGCCACTTTTTTAAGCATAATCTTTTAAATCTCATTTTTCACTCTTTCGTATTATCAAGCAAATAAAGTGCTTCTGGTTAGAATGTAATCTAGAAGCATTTTGATTGTGGGAAACTGCGTGCTCATTGAATTGCTGCCATGATATATGTTCAAGGGGTTACAAGACCTATTGGGCTTGAACAATTCGATTTTTATGGCCTCAGACAAGTGCCGAATCAGCACTGTGGCCACACAATGGACAGTCAACGCACTTAACCCATGTTATCCCATACAATTATGGCATAAAAATGTTGCCTGCCTGCCAGCCAATCGCTTTCCAATTGTCCAAGAAGGATCAAGCTAGAAGAAGCATTTGGCATTTTCCTATTTTCTGCTTCTGCTGCTGGTTCTGAGGCAGCTTCAGCTTCTGCTTTTTAATGCACAATGCTCAATGGGAGTTATTTTCTATGCATGCCACAATTTGAAATTAAGCCAGAGCATTGCTTGCTGCCAGCCTCCCCCTGGCCTGGCCCCAGGCCCGGGCCTGGCTTGGAGTTTGGTGCGCCTTTTCAGGCTTAAATAGGCGGAAAAGAAAATTATGTTTACGCAAAGTGGAAAGAAAGGCGGGCGGCATAGCAAAAGGAGTTCGCTTTTCTATGGCATACTCCTAGGCTCATTGTTTGTGACACTCTGCCACCTCCACCTTCCGAGCTCAGCCTTTGCGCACTCCGATTAAAGCCCAAAGCGTTTCGTTGCTCCAGCATCCAGCTCTAGCATCCAACTCCGAGCTTCCCTTTGCAACTTACATGCAACTCAAATTAAATGAATTGCTCAACGCGCAAAAGCTTCCCCCGGTCAGTCAGCTAACCCAGCCGCCAGCCCACCAACCCTTCTTCGAGCCTCCAGGTTCAGCTTCGGCTACATCTGCTACCCCTTTGGCGCCCCATTAAAATTTTGCTTCAATGGTTTTTGACCAGTTTTTTGTTTGTTGCTCGGAAGTTGTTGCGCTGCCTGCATTAACCGACTGGAAAGTGGTCCGGCAAAAAGTTGCAGCCTCTGCCCCTGCTGCTGCTCTGCCCGGCAGGTACTTAGCTAGGTAAATGAACTATAAAACACTCTGTTGAATAATTTACGTGCGTTCTCATAACGAGAACATCGGCCACTCGAAGCGTTGATCGCCTGCATCATCTCGTTTCTCTGCTAACTTTTAAGTGCGCTGCCGCATAAACATGCTCTACAAAGTAAACTTCACCTCGGATCGGCAGACACTCCAATCGATTCACTTTGAATGTGGTAAATGCTAAAGCAAATTAATCAATGTTACTTCATCAATAGACCTAGTTGATATGCTCTGGAACATTACTGAGACTCTTTTCTGATGTCTGTTTTAGCTACGATTTTTTCTAATACTAATTCATTATCTATCCATCTATCTAATTTATTATTCAATCTAGAAGCTAATCACTCTTCTCTCATTGGATTAATTTGCCCTTTTCTTGAGTGTAAGTATAATGGAGAGCTTTCAACAGCTTTTAAGCTCATTCTCTGATGTCAACTTGCTCAGCTGATTTTTAATTAATAAATAAAACTGAATTTAGAGAATAAAACTGAATAAATATTTATTAATTTATAATTATAATAATAATTAAAATTGAGTTGTATTTAATGAATATATATTATATCTGTGAACTCTTTTAAAGTGTTCAATTGTAAATTATAAATCAATTGATGCTTGCTTTAAAACTTGTGCAAATAAATAAATATAAAATATAAATTCACTTGAAGCTTTAGCTCTTTAGATGCAGCTCTAACTTGCACTGATTGGAGTTACTTTAGGATGAACTCTGCATACTTATATTGGTAGCTGCTGTTCGGAACGCAGCAGCAGCTCTGCTTGCATAAAACATCAAACGTTGTGCCAAAATGCGAAGGTCCCTGTACACACTCGACCCACGCCCACACGCCCACACACACGCCCATGACCACGGCATGGCCACACCCACACCCACACCCACACCCCAACAAAGCGCGAAATCGCATGCTAAACAAACAAGAGCACCATGATGTGGTATATAAAAACAGAACAGAAAAACAAAAAATACCTTGCAATAAACCAGAGAGTAACTGAAACTGGGTCTACAATCCCGTCCCCCAGCAATCCATTCACATTCGCATTCTGCAGCTCTGCGAGTTATGGTCTGATATTCTTTTCCCTTTTCTTTCTATTTTCTTTTTTTTTATTTATTTATTTATTTTTTTTTGTTCGGCATGCAGCGATTTGTTGCTGTAGCTGCTGTTGTTTGGCTTGGGGGCAAAATAAAATTGTATGTACAAAAAGCGCCCTAAAGTTGATTTCCGGTTTCCGCTCAAATGGCCGCCGCCTGCGCGCGTTCGTGTGAGAATTGTGTGCTGCCTGCAGCCTAACTGCAGGTGTTTGTATAACAGCCTCTGTATATGCATGTGTGTGTGTGTGTGTGTGTGTGTGTGAGTCTACATTTTTCATATTTGATGATTGACTTTAACTGCCAGAAAAAAAAACAAACTTCACACAGCTAAAGCTATTGCTATAAAGTGCTGGAATTTTGGTAATCCATACGGCTGCAGTTGTTAGCCTAGATTGCCGAGCAGCCATGACGACTGGAAAGGGGTGCCAGCTAATGATCCAACTGAGACGTAAATCAAAAATCAAATTTGGAACGCGTTGGCGCAATATAAATGTCAAGGCAAACACAAGGCAATGCTGGAATCATTAGGGCCTGCCAAGGCAGAGCTAATAGTTGGCAGGGAAGTAGAGGAAATAGGCTGTGTATGGAAGTGTGAGAGTCGTGATGCCCTTCCGTCTGCATTGCTGTGATGGACAGCCGCACTTTGCGGCTGCCGGGGCGCAACTAATGAATGCCACCAAAGTGCGCACAGATCAAACAGCAGCACGCCCAATACAGATTTCTTTCTCTCTCGCACTCCACATGTACATATACATATGTGTATGTGCGTTTGTATATCTCTGTCTGGAGCTCGTCAAATGGCCAAACAATGGCCACAAATCTGCGGCGCCTATGCAACACATTGTCTAGTTGCCTCGCCTTGCTGCCCTTGGCATGTGGCAGTGTCATTTGTCTTTGCAGCTGTTGCTCTGCTGAGCTGGGACTGGCTTGTGTGCGAGTGTCCTGTGGCATGTGCCTTGCGTGTTGTCAACGCATTACACGGCAACATGTTCAACACATTAGCAGCTAAGGAGTGGGCACCAGGCAGCACTGCTGAGGGCCATAAAACACGAATGCTGCTGGCTCTTGTTATTTGTTATTTGTTCAACAATTTTCCATTACTGCATACCCCGGTCGGCCATTCGCACTCTTTACATTTGCAATTTGAGTGAAAATAAATAAAAACAAATTCAACCGCAGCGTGTGTAAATTAAATTTCAAACAGGGACAACAGCGAGCAGACTTCAGCCTATAAATTTTCAATTGATACTCCGGTCTTCGGCCATTCCGATATAAATATTTAATTACATTTAACCTTTTTTCCAACCTAACCGCAAAACTTGCAGCTCGCAAGCAAAATACAAATAATAAAAGCCCAACGAAAAAAGGCGACAAAACACAAATGAAACTTCAATTATTCCACGTAAAAAATAAGCCAGCAACAATAGGCGTGGCCAGGACGTGAAAATGTGAGCAAGAAAAAAGGAAAACGGGTAAGTTTCCTTCTCTGGTCACGATCTGGTGTTTACATGGGACACGGGACACGCTGGAACTTGTTTTGTTGGCTGGGCAATGCCAAAAGCAACGTGTCTTTGCAGCTCACCTTCCCTCGGACTCACATGCCCCTGTCAGCCACTTGTTTGTTTGCTGATTTGTTTGACTTGCGTGTCGATGATGACACAACACAAAAAGTGAGCAAGCCCAGCCAACAAAACGGCCAACGGTTGCCAAAGCAAACTCAACAACTACAGGAATAACAAAAAAAAAAAGAAGAAGAAGAAGGCACAGCAGCAGGAGCAGCAGCAGGATCAGAGCAGGAAGATGAACAGGAACCGAAGCAGCGGTAAATCGGTAACTGAATTTTTCCGTATATAAGCCAGGAAACCAACAGGAAAAAAAAACACGAAAAAAATTTGTATGTAAACCAAAAAAAAAAAAAATCATAATCATAAAAAGGACGGTAGACGTCATTGCTTGTACTGCATACCAAGAGTGTTTAAGCGAGAGAGAGAGAGAGAGAGAGAAGAGAGAGAGAGAAAGAGAGAGAGAGAGTACAAAGAAATCAACAACTGACCCAAGCGGAAATTGTTGCAAATGTCAGCAACAATTTCATTCTCTTTATTTTGGGTATTTTATTTCATTTTATTTTTGTTTTTTTTTTTGCTGTTGCGTATGCGTGCTTATTTTACTTTATTTGTGTATTTCGTATACGCCGCATGCGTGTGACAGAGGGAGAGACGGCTAGCGGTGCATGCGGATTGCCAGTTAACGGCACTTTCGACACGAAGTTCAAAGAAAAATGCGCTGACTGTGGAGGGGGCAAACGCCTGATGATTTAAGCACACAAATGATCACACACACACGCACACACGTACGTAGAATACAGGATGCAGGATACAGGAAGCGTGCGCTTATGGCAATACAATTGAGGGCGCTCCAATTCAATCGACAGTGGAACAGAATGAGAACTCAGCAAGTGCATGGAATTTAAATCAACGGATGGGTATCTATAGAAGAGCATAGGCATCATGATTATGATTAGCATTTTAAGTTCAATTTCATTTTCATCAGGTGATTTCATTTAGGACAATTTTTGTTATTTATACAATACAAAACGTGAAAGCTGAACACGATTCTCTATGTGCTCATACTTGGCCCACTGCTGCCATGTTTATATATGTATGTTAGCTAATTAAGGCTGATTATTTACGGAATCTGTCGACATTCCTTCCATCGTCAGGCATCGACTGTACTAACGACCCTCCCCAACAATTTTCTGTAGCCCGAGACTAGAAAATATTATGTGAGCACATGCACAGATTGGTATACAAAACATAGTTGTTTAACATTTGTGTGGAATTCTTTCTGCGATGCTGCACGGATTTCGATTACTCTTTCAATTTTTATTTTTGAACGATTCCTGATAAATGCTCTGCGTATGCGTAATCTTCGACGCTTCAGAGCCAGCATTCTGTTCTATAGAAGTTCAGGCAAAGGATTTTCCCCTAATTAGTTATCGCAATTGGTCCCTTGGCACAGTTTGCATGCCTTTTCCTTCTTCTGCTTCTTATTTGTCTTCTGGTTCTTTACCCCCTTCTCCATTTGCCAATTTCATTTATGAGCCGTTCGCATGTTTTCGATTTGATGGCAGCTCGTAAACGGGGCAACGGCCAAACAACAATTGGCCGAGCAACAGCTAATGAGCTATAAAAAAAAAGAAGAGAAAATAACAACATGGAGTGAGCGAAAAAACGACTTAATGAGCGATAGAAACAGCGAAACAGCCGCTGGCGCCGATGATGACGAAACGTGCAAAAAGGATAATGGCCAAGGTGTTAAATGCGGCCGCAGGGCTGAGCAAAGCGCTAAACCGGATCAAGGGATATTAATGATGCAATTCTGCAATTCACCTCAGACGCGTTGGCGGGAAATTCATTGCGCACTTTCATAATTAAGAGTTATGGCTACTAAGGGAGTGAGACGGCGAGAGCGACAGCGACAGCGAGAGCGAGAGCAAACGCGTCCTGCTGTGGCGTCGAGCAAACAGAACTTATTAATTTGTGCATTATTTAAGCGTGTAATTTATGTGCACAGTTTGCATTTTTAATTGCATTACACGGTGTGCGGTTAATGCATGTTAAATGCATGCCATCGACACGGAGCGAGAGACAGCGAGATAGAGAGAGAGAGAGAGAGAGAGAGAGAGACAGAGACAGAGAGAGGGAAAGAGCGACAAGGAAGAGCACATGAGACAATTGTAATATGGTCGCACAATATGGCATTTGTTTAATTAATTGAACTTTAATCAGCGACAGCTGTCATATGCGCTCGCTACATGCCGAATATATCTGAACGTTGGTTTTCATTTCTCAGTGAAAAGGTCAGCAAATCGAGAAATGCAGATTGCATTCGAATGGGCATTCACTTAAAGTTCGCTTGCGCTTTGCCCAATTAACTCAAGTCTTACACAAATTATTTCCGATAACATCTTTCAGCTGCGACCTTTTTATAATTTCATTTAACGCCAAATTGTCTAAGGCGAAATTGAATAAGACTCGGATAAAAAACGAAAAAATGGCTAGAGCAAAGGCTACACGGCAAAGTCGTCCAGCGAGCACTCGAGTATTTGGAGTGGATATTGGCGAAACGCAAAATGACACGCAGCCAGTCCAGAGGTAGACTTAAGGACTTGAGCGTTTAACAGACCTAAATTATGCCAGGCACTTCAATTCAGCTACGTGAATAGGATTTTATACTCTTTAACATTCAACACGAAGTTTTGAATTCAAGAAGAAAATATTTAAAAGTTTTCCATTATTTGAAAAATTATTTAATAAAATTTCAAATATCTAATATATATTTTACAGCTATTGAAATAAAATTGATTTGCCAGTCAGAGTTCTTAATAGCTCAACTCTCTTTTCTGTAATGATAAATAATAAAGTGTCTCAACTAGTAAGCATCATTTGAAATATTTTTACGACAGAGTGAAAGCAACAGTTAAAGGTTGCGTTTACCCTGAGGCTCACATCTCTAGGTGAACTTTTTGGGTTGGGGGAGGAAATCGCTTTGGCGTGCGCTATCGGAAAAGGCAATCGAACAAATTCTTGCATCCTGGCCGCCAATTGTGGCCGGCTGGAATGGCGCTCAGTATTTCTTAAGCACTTGCCGGCACTTCCGCCGTCTGCACTTGAGCACCGAATTCTCAGCCATTAAGGCGTCAAGTAGCGAATGGGTTCGAGGGGCCGGGCTTGGCTATTGCAGTTGAAATACGGAATACGGAATACGGAAAACGGCTTAAAAGCCTTGTCACAAAACTCTTTTTATTTTGACATTTAAAAACGGACGCAAACAAAAACGCAAAAATGGCAAAACAAAATACTTAACGTTGACATTTCACTTAACGAAAACGAACGAGAGGCAACCGCCTCTTTATTTGTATGTGTATGTGTGTGCGAGTCGAAATCCCTGGGGACACACAGAAGTTGTTTAGAAATTCATTGAGCCAAAAGTTGTTCGCTCGCCCCAATCGCCTTGTCTGCAATGTTTGCTCACTAGCCGTGCTCTTCCTCTCTTTCTCCATCTCTCTCTCTCTCTACCGCTCAAATGCGCTCCTGGTATATTTATAGTTATAGCGTATGTCAAGGCGACAAATAAATTTTTGGACAGCAATTTCATGCAACATGCTGTGCAAAACAAAAAACAAAAACAAACAAAAAAAAAAAACCAAATAAAATAAAAGCAACAGTAAAATGTTAATTTGCATTGCCCCATAACAGACAGCGAAACAGCCAGTCGCATCAGCCACAAAGCTCAAGAGACAAGCAACAACCGATTCGTGTCATATTGCATTTATTTATAAGCACTTTGTGGCCTTGCCAGCTGCAACAGTTGCTGCTGGCTGCGGCATTGCCAGCTGCCAGTGCAAAGGTTAAGGCTGATTTGCCAGCGTATCTCCACACGCGCCACCTAGCGGTCAGCTTGGACACTATGCAACTTTGTTTGCATGCAGCATGATAAAACACAAAAATGTCAAACTGAAAACTAAAAGCAACTCAGGAAATAACAGTAGGCAATAAGTGAGAGGGGAGCGAGAGAGAGAGACAGAGTGGGAGAGAGGGACAGAAAGAGAGGGCGTGTTAGTTGGAGGTGGTGCAAAAGAAAGAGCATTTTGACAGCCATTTTGCCACTTGGCAATTTCCTCCGTCGAGAGTACATGACAAAAATTGTAGAGAATGCAGGACGGCGGATGCGGTGGTGCGGAGCAGTGGTGCGGTGGTGCGTGGTGGTGGTGGTGGTGATGCAGTGCTGCAGCCGTACGTTAGGTAAGGCAAATTTTTCTTGTCGAAAACTCTGGCAAAAAGTTAAAAGTTTAATTGTGCGCAACGCTTAAAATGCAAGCGCTGGACAGCTAGAGCGGGCAAAGCAGCAGGAGGCGAGGCTGCATGCAACATCTGTGACAAGTTTTATTAAGTTTATTTTATATTTTTGCATTTGTGAGCGGCAAGGGAAGGGGTTAACGACGTGCTGCCACAAACTTGTCGGCTAGCATTTTGTGAGGATAGAGAGAGAATAGCGCTTTGTTGCAACTTTGATAAAATCAAATGTGGATGCTGTAAATAGACGGCCGACCAAGCAGGGAATCGGATGAAGGGCTGCCATGTCACACACACTTTTTATGCTAGGCTGCACACACTTGACTGCCCAATGGCCTTTGCGAGATGCAGCTGAAACTGCCCCCAAGTCGGACAATGGCCACTTAAAGCTCCGGCAGGCCCTCATAAAACGTTTAAGTGAGAAACAAGCAAATGCAGCGAATAGGCAAGTGGAGCTGGAGCTGGAGCTGGAGCTGCATCTGCTGGAGCGACAGGTAAAGCATATCCTTGGGGGCAGCTCGTCGGGCGTGTGTAAAATATTTAAGTGCCATCAGTTGCTGTCATACTTTTTTAATTGACTTATCAATAATTCATGCGGAGCCACACTCACACCAGCAGCAACACGAACAGAGGTAAAACCGTAGAGAAAGAAAGAGTGAGTGAGAAAGAAAGAGACAGAAAGTGTTATTCATAAATACAAATGAAGTCAGTGGCTGGGCGCGAATGCGAAAGGTGAGACAAGTGTGAGAGATTCGAGGCTCCATTTGGCCAGGTCGACGACTCGCCTTGGATTATTTACACACATACACGCACACAATTACAGAAGTGAGCTCATCTGCAGGACTCTTCCGCCAGATGGCGCCATCAGCACATACAACAGTGCACAGTAAAGAACAATATTCGAAATGGTTAATCCTTAAACTGCATACTTCAATTGGCTTTTACATGGAATAAGGTGCTCCATGATATATTCGTATATTTTATTTTATTTTAATTTTAAAAATTTATATCTTATTTGAAAGTTTTGTGTTCTTCTTCAATAAACTTTCTTCTTCAACTGTTGTTAAATATTTAAGTTTTATGTTATTTAATATTTAAATTTATATATTAGTTATTTGATAGTTTTTTGTTTCTTCTCATTGTTATCTTATTATATTTGCAACTTTTCTGCTGAAAACATGAATTAATGCGAAGTTTGCATCATCAATATTCAGTGAATTTCATACATATTATTTTTGCAGGCTGTAACCGAATTTTCTCCAGTGTTATTTATAATTAATTTGATTAATTTAAATGATATTCGAGTTAATTCGGTTTCGGAATTACTGTTGCAAATATTTTACATTCGCTCGTTCATCTTTATCTTTTGCTCCACTTTTGGTAATTTCAGCTGCAGTCCAAAGTGGAGTAACGTGATTGATGCATTTTTAATGCGCTTTTTGGAGCAGCGTTTCGCACCCTTGTCGTGGAAGAGGTGGATGGGGTTGTTGTGATTGCGCATTCATTTGAAAAATGCAATTGTGGTTGAGCGACCATTAAAAAACCTTTAAATAAATTTTAGTTGACATCTCGCGCAGAACAGCAGCAGCAGCAGCGCATCATAAATATTATTTGAAGAGAAACATAATCAGGGCAAAGGTTGAGGACGCTAAACAAAAGCAACGCAGCAGAGCATTATGCGTCAAGGATAAAATCAAATTTAACGCATCGCTTGCATTTCTGCAAGGGCTACACAAGGATGTGGAGGCGCAGAAGCGGAGGCGACGGAGGCGGTAGAAGGGTCTTCTGAATGCTTTGAGTTTTGGCTATGCTCTCTCTGGGCTGCTTAAAGAAAGGCCACGTACCACTTGACATGAGCAGACACACACACACACACACGGACAGAGACACACATACATATACATATGCAATCTCAGAGGAGGGCGTTTAAGTGAGAGCATTTGGGGCGTGGGTGAGGTGCTGGGCACGTGCCGTCGGCTTACGCGCCGTTTGCTCTGTGGGAAGCCGTCGCCATATGAGAAACAGCAGCGTGAAAAATGTGTAGCATAAGACAAGGCGCATAATCAAAAGTAAAGCAGCCAAAGGAAAGGATAGCCAAACAGCCCCCATGCGCGCCTCGGTCTTTTCAGAAGATGCACATGCTGAGCGCAGTGCTGAAGCTGAAGCTGCTGCGCTCGGCTCAACATAATGCAATATTTCAAGCCACAGAAAGCAGCAAAAAATTAAAGAAAAAAAAAAAACAGTGAGAAGGCTCTAGTCGACACGGTTCGACTAGGAGATACCCTGCACTTTAAGCACATATATACGCACGCTCTGCTAAACGCGCAGTTGCTGCCGTGGCTTGGGAGTGGGTTGGACTGAACTTTGGACGCTTATAACTGCATTTCATGATGAACGATCTTCATGAAACTTTCATTATATAATAATAACAAAAGTGTCTACTTGCCAAATAACAATTTGTAGTATTTGAAATGCGTTTTTTTTTTCAAATTGAAGGCGAAGGGGGCGTTGCATAGAAATTTACAATATCTGCGTATCCATAATATCTATCTAAATATACATAATATCTATCTAAAATATCTATCTAAATATACCGCTCAAACGGTGTAGAAGCTACGCTCAAAAAACGAAAAAAAAGGAAACGAATTTTCGATTTCTTATCGAAAGTTATTAGTTATCGAAAACAAAATAACAAAAAAAAAAAACAAAAAAAAAAAAAAAAAAAACAAAATAAACTCGTACTGCGTAACTAACATACGAGTATTCATGTGAAATTTCAGCTCTGTAGCTTACTTTCGCTATAACAACTTAGTTTTTTTGTGCTAATCAAGAATATATATACCTTGTGGGTTCTGCGACGTCTCCTTCTGCCTGTTTCATACATTTTCACAAAGCCATTATACCCTGAATTCCCATTTTCAATGGGCTCAGGGTATAAAAACAAAGGCCATGCTACAAAAATCTTACGCCCGAGCTACGAGTTGATGTTGAACACACAGCTTCATGAGGCCACAGATCGAAAAGTGTATGTATGTGTGTGTGAGTGTGTGTGTGTGCTATAATGCATGCACTTGAGATATCGATTATGAATCTGTTTGCTAAGGCTTTAGTATATGCGATTGCACTTACTTTCGCTGTGCTACCAAAACGTTATTCAATTTAATTAATTTGGCGTAAGAATATATATGTATTACTTATTACAGATTCATTCTAGAGCTATTAAATGCAACGATAGCACAATCGATACTATCGATAGTATAGATAGACATTACTTTCAACATTTTCATTCATATATGGTCTCTCCGCGAAGCAAACATTCGATTAAAAAAAAAAAAATATATATATATATATATATATATATATATATATATATATATATATATATATATTATTAATATATTATTACTATTCTTATATTATTCTTATTCTTATTATTATTAATATTTTTTTAATTTTCAATATATGTATTTCCTCAGCAGCTGAACTGCTTCTCGAACTATAAAGATGTCAACTTTGCAATATAATCTATCAATTTCAAACTGTATTCTCTGTGGTCTAGTTGAGCAGATAGTTTATTTGAGCACTACAATTGGATTGATCCACTCGGCTGTTAACTAGCTTTGTGCTGCCAGCTGCCAGAATTCCGCATTGTACATTATTGGATCAGCTGATGGCTACTCGAACGACATTTGGGCACGAATCGATTTTGATGATTTAGTTTGAAAAAGTGTTGCCTGATGTTGCGTTTGTCTTTTGCGTATTACCGTAATCCCTAAGCTGCCTCAAAGTTGGCTCGGACCAACGCAAGTTTTGTCTGTATTGCGATTGTAACGGGGCTTGGGACGTGGCACTTACCTCTTCCTCATTGCTGGCCGTGTTCACGGAGTCCATGCTCTGTGAGAGTCCCAGTGGGGCGAGCGCCATTTGATTTTCCATTATGCTGGCTTCTCTGCTTATTGTTGTCGCTGTTGCTGCTGTTGCTGCTGCTGCAGTTGTTGTGTTTGTATTGTTGTTGTTGTTGTCGCTGGCGACTGCTGCTGCAGCACTGGCACTGCCTGCCGGCGAGGGAGTCGTCGGCGCCGACTCGTGCGACTGTGAATCGTGCGTGGAACTGCCCGGGGAGTTGGTATTGTTGCTGTTGCTATTGCTGTTGCTGACTGTTGTTGCTGCTGCTGCTGTGGCAACACTTAGTGCAGTGGTTGCTGCTGGTGGGTGCTGGGCAAGATGCTGCTGGGTTGCTGAGCTACTCTGTTGCTGTTGGTGTTGCTTGTTGTTATTGCTGCTCAGCACTAAATGCTGCTGTTGTTGCTGCGGTGCGTACTGTGCGTGAGCGTGTCGCAGCTGATATCCACTATAATGGGCAGGCGCCTGCTGCTGCTGCTGCTGCAGCACCGCCACGTGCTGTTGCTGTTGCTGATGCGCCGCGGCAGCTGCAACGGCCGAGTGCTGTAGATGCTGGTTGAGCAAGGCAGCTGCGGCGGCTGCCTGATTGAACTGTGCCAAACGCTGCTGCTGCTGATGCTGTTGCTGCTGCTGTTGCTGGTGTTGCTGGTGCGCGTAGGCAACTTGCTGTTGCTGCTGCTGCTGCTGCTGCTGTTGCTGGTGGTGCGCGGCAACGGCGGCCGCAAACTGTGTGGGGTGTGCAAAGCTCAGCTGATGGCCCTTGAGCGCTGCGGCTGCTGCTGCTGCGGCGGCGGCGGCGGCTGCTGCTGCTGCTGCTGCCGGCGAGGTGGCGTATTGCAGATGGGCACCGGGCGCGGCAACTGCTGCTGCTGCTGGCACGGGCAGCACCGATACGGCGGCGGCGCACTGGCGCTTGGGCGACGGCGACAACACCTGTGGGGCACTCGCTGGCGTTTGCGGCAGCGTCGGCCTGCGTTTAATCGCAATCGACGAAATGGTGATGGCTTTTTCAAACACTGCCCGCTGGTGTTGTTGGTTGTTGATGGTAGTGGTGTTGGTGTTGGTGTTGGTGCTCGGTATTATGGATGCTGCTGTCGTTGCAGTCGTCAGCGTTGGCGGCGTCGGAGTCGGCGTCGTTGTCACTGCGGGCAGCAGTTGCAATTGTGGTTCGGCGATATGGAGCAGATGGTGATGGCTGCCCAACAGGTTCGGATTCTGATAGTTGGCTATGTTGGCGACTCAGTTAACCTGAAACGAAGAAACGCCAAAGAAAATGTTAGTTTGGGAAAATTAACGACGAAGAGAGGGAAATGGAAGCCTTCTGCTTCGACGAACTTCAATTCGAACATAACAACAACATTTGAGAAGTGCGATCCCTATGCTAACTCGAAATCAAATTTCATCATGTCTGCAACTTGAAACATGTTTTCAATTACAGCGAATCAAATTCGTATACACAAAAAAAAATGAAACCTGACATCATAAAGCACCAAAAATGATAGTTGATAATGTTTTGACAGCTTCTATAATATCATATATCATTATTAAATTTAATTATATTTTCAACAAGACAACAATATACTATAATTATATTAGATATATATAAGCAAAAGTACTGAATGATAATATAATAATAATAATAAATCATAAAATCATAATAATATAATAAATAATTGAAACTGTTTCGAGAGATGTAAGTGTTACAGATATTCAAAATTATAATAATATGTTCTAAAACATTAAGATAGACTTTATAATGGTCGTTTTACTTCTTTTTGTATGCATATTAATAAAAAAAAATATACTGTTAAACTCATATCGATATTCTTTGTAAGTAAGCTAAAAGTGGACTAGAGCAAACTGTAAATTTATTTAAAAAAAAAAAAAAAAAAAAGACGTAGGAACAGCAGAGTTCAAGAACAAAGACCGTGCTTGTGTTATAATAATGATATGCCAGAGAGCAGCTCACAGAAAATTGAGTCAAATGAAACAACAAACAGCATGCAAATTGTGTAGGTCAGTCACAGAGAGACTGCGATGGCAACAATTCTGGCTGCTAATACAACTCTATTTCGCTGTCGGTTATCACTGGCAGCCATCGAGTGACGCCGCAGCTGCTGGCAAGAAAAGAATATGAATACAGTTGAATGGAAATAAAAGCAAAGAGCAACAGCAGCAACAGCAGCACAGCAGCAACAGCAGCAGCAACAGTAGCTACAGCAGCAGCAACCGCAAGGCAAATATACAAACGCACAGAATGGGAATCGAGTACGTAGATATTGTATATACATACATCTATATATAAACATTTGAGTGTGTGCACAGCAACTTGAAAATTGAGCTGACAACAAACCCAAATTGTATTTAAAAAATATGCACATAACTAAAGCTGAGTATCAAGAGATATATGTATACACACATCGTGCGCTACATATAATAGTCGCCATTGTAGATACAATATATGCACATATTCGAGCACAATACACAAGCAGGGCTATGAATGCGGATTATAATGGCGCCAGTAGAGCACCGAAGCAACCAAGTACTAAGGACACACGGCGACAAGCGACTCGAATATGTCGCCCATCGACGCCTGTGAATTGTATCTTTATCTGTATCTGTATCTGTATCTGTATCTGTATATGTATCTGTTGGATGTCATGTATCTAAGCTTTGGCCACACTTTGCATATGACAAATTATGCATACAATAATCGAGGCGGGGTTATGCTCAAGTATCCTCCAGCTTCGCATGCCACAAAATTTGTATTGTGCCTTGTTGTTGGTTGGGGTGCGGCCATTGGCAACACTTGAATTAATTACAAAGAGAAACACAGCGCGCTTGGTAATCATAACTCAAATTTAATATCGACCAAAAAGGCTTTCCGTATGCTGATGTGGGTTGAAGGACTCGAGATTTTTGGGATATTAAGGGTGACTAGCGTTGGAAGCTCCCTTAATCCCACATGATTTATAATTAATAGAAATGCAAAACCAACTGGTTAAAACAATGCATAATGCATAATATATGGCTAATATTTAAATAGGCCATTGTGCCACTGACGCGTGTTAGATTTATGGCCAAAATGCGACCAATTTTGAATTTATTGACTGCGGCCCACACTGCGTATGCGCGCTGCAATTTAATTTTATGCTGCACGCACTTATTACTTGAATATATTCAATTGTCATCGATCTCTCTGTAAACGCATGTGCTGCAATTATCTTTATGTTTACTTAATAAAATGCCAGCCGATGAACCGAAGAAAAAAAGCTAATATCACAGCCATGAAATTTGAAATTGGCTACAGCTCGACACGAGTGCCAAGGCAAAGAAATTTGTATATAAAATTTATTTAAAAAAAATATATATATTGTATATAATTTAAGGATGTATAAAATGAATATCGGTACCATTTCATGTTCTTGATGCCTTTCTAATTTTTAAGGCTTGCAAAAATATTTGAAAATTGTTAGAAAAAGCTGACTAATGTCTAATAATGAAATTATAGTATTTCCTTTTTCGTCATTAGCTGATCATTCTTTCATCACTTTCATAAAGTGAATCGCATAAGAATGAGATAAATAACATAAATAGAAATTAAAGATCTTGAGACTTTTTGTTTACTTTCTGCTACTTCATGCACTGACAATATCTCAAAATTTTCCATTTCGAATTATTTTTGTTGCTTTTAATTTTGCTTTTTGCGCTGAGTGAGGCTATGTATGTATGTGCTGTGAAATTCGCACTGCAGCGATAAAGAAACAACAAATGCAACAACAACAATAACATTTACTACTACTCAGTCAGTTCACACATAAAACGCAGCCTCAACAACAACTGCGTTACGAATTCTGGCAAAACAAAAGCCCTGACAGCAACCATAATGACAATGTTGTTGTTGTTATTGTTGTCGCTCTTTGTTGGTCTGCTAAGGAAATTACTCAGTAAAAATTCAACAGTAACAGCAGCAACAGCAGCAACAACAGCAACTACAACAATATACTAGTCATAAATATTGCTAATGAATTTCCCGCACGCTTTGCTGAGCTCAGAGCCAGCCAAGTCGCGTCTCTCTAATCGACATCCATTTTGCATTGTTTTTGTATTTCAGTATTTTTTTTTTTTCCACTAATTTTTTTATATTTTTTCTATACAAATCTAAAATGAAATTGTGGAACGGAAACTGGGTGCGTTTTTTTGTTGAGGCTGGCGTTAAACAAATATAATTAAATGTAATTTTTATAATGACAAATGCGTTTTATTGTCGCTGTTGCTATAAACTGGAACGGAAAACTTTACCCCAAACAGCAACTGCCACGCCTTCTAAACCTTCGAAATGAGAGCTCAATATCACTCACGAAGCCAATTTTCAATTTGTTGCTTTCGCTTTGAACTTTTAGTTTGGCTTTGCATTTGAAATTTAACTGTCGACTCTTAAGAGTTGCCGTCGTGCTAGATAATTACCACACGATTCCTGTGCCACTCCAATTGGGTCAGCTGGAGGCTGTGCCACGCCTCCTTCAAATGTAAGTTGTCGGGTTGACTTGCTGGGCGGCTGGCTGTGTGGCTAAGCAGATCTATTGTAATATATACAGTCTGTTGTATAAAGCAACACACGCTAATCGATGCACGCCCACGTTTCATTATCATAATGATGGTGATGATGATGATGATGATGATGATCAAGTTGATTGTATAGAGGCGGATGCTGCCATAAAAAATAAAGATGATTTTTGGGCCGCGAATCTCACTTGTTAGCAATTGCCCATTGCCAATTGCAGCAGCAACAGCAATAGCAACAGCAGCTGCAGCAACAACAATTAGAATTGCTAATGGCGGCAGATAAGCGCAAGTGCACGTTACTTGGATGCCCGCCCACGTGATCAGCTTTTGTTGCTGTAGATGATGTAGTTATTCCCCGCAGCTCATCGCAGCTGACCGTGCTACAGATAGTCGCTGGCAGTCGCAGTCTCAGCTCGTTTTGTATCTATGACCAAATATATGTTGCTGATGAGCGAGCTCGTGGCTGTGGCTCCCATCTCCCGCCCAGTGGCTCAAACCACACTAGACTACAAATGCTAAAAGTGGTTTGAGCCATAAATGTAGCTGCTGTTTTATTTATTTTATTTTTCTCAACTATTTTTGTTGCTGTTGCTGCTGCTGCTGCTGCTGCTGCGCATCTCATTGTGTTCACTGTTTGTGCCATAATTAATATTTAATAAGCCAGACAACTTTTCTGAAGACTGACTTTGATATACCCAAGCGACCGCTGATGCCTATACATTCATACGTACATATACATGTATGTATATGTGTGTAAAATACTCCGCGCATAGCCATAAAAATGGGTATTATAGCTATGGCATAAAGAGGTTGCCAAACGAAGGTCTCTTGGAATGTGGCGAACAATTGCGAGAGTGCAGATTAAATGTGACTTGGGCGTAGGACTGTAGAGCGAATCAGAAGCGAATAAGTTTAGCTGGTTTATATAGTATATACTAGAGGTAAGATGAATAATTATCGCTATTATACTTGATAGATATTATTAAAGCAGTGGACGAAAAATGTACAAATCAATAAATAAGAATTGCTGACAAATTCTTAATGTGATGTTATTTATATGCCTTGAAAAATATCAATTTTGCCAATCTTTCTCTCTCTCTCCCTCTCTTCTCTCGATAATATAGAAAGCAAATGTCTTCAAAGGCTTCCATCTGGTATGGTATTTAGATCTCATTTTCTGGAAACCCCTTTTTAAAGCGCATTCATGTTTCGGCTCGTTTTCCGCAATGTTTGCTCTCGCTATATTTATTTTTTATTTTGGCTACCATTGCTATGAGGGACAGACAGCAGCAGCAGCTCGGCTTGTGTTGTCATGCTTATGTGCGCATATTTAATACGATGCTCAAGAAACAATTTTTTTTATAGCTTCGCATGCTCCAATTCGTTGGCGCAAGGCGGCGGCAGCCGCAGATAGAAATGCGGCAGCGGCGGCGCTTGGTGCGGTCTCCATTTGGCAGCCATTCGAAATGGCATCTGTGCGAGTGCTGCGCGAAGTATCTTGTATCTGCAAGATAGTTAGTTTTACCTTTTGCTACAAAAGTTTTGCCAACGTGACTTGCCTGCTGCTGGCACGCTCTCTTCTCTCTCTCTGTCACACACACTCTCTCTCTCTCTCTCCTTACTTTCCTTGCTCCTGTTAAGTTTGAGCATTTTTTGAAAATTACAAAATCCATTAAGTTGCTTGCACGCAACTTGAACATAAATCCATCATACGCCATAGAGCACACACACACACACACACACACACACACACAGACATATATATTGAGTTAGGGTAGACGCCACGCCCAGTTGCCTCTACGTTAGCTGCTGTTTCTTTTATTTTTTTTTATTATTATCCACGGCACATTCAATGCACAGACATTCAGACACTCGACTAGGTAAGTAGGTTGAGCTGCCTGCCTGCCTGCCTCCCACCGGTCCGCTCCCTCCCTTCACCTTTCTATGCCAACCGCCGTTTTCTTCGTGTTGGTCTTTCGCTTCTTGTTCAGAGCTTTCTATTTAATTTCCCAGCCAGCGCTGGCTGGCAAACTTCTGGGCTCAATCAGCCAGCGCCTGTGACTTCTACTGCCTGATGGCAACAGAGGCAACAGAGGCAGCAGGGGCAGCAGGGGCAGCATATCATTTCTTTTTTCGTTTAATACTTGCAAATTTACAGCATGCAATCAATAAATGATGGTTCAGTTTGCCATTGTGACTGTCAATCTCGTTTAATGCACTTCCGCCTGCCTAATGGATGGATATACATCCATATGCAGCATATGGGCATATGTATGTATGTGCTCTATCGGCGGAACTAGATATGCACAATTTGCATAAAAACGCAGCTCTTTAATTGAACTGTTAATCTGCCAATCAGCAGGCTAACTATTGCGTCCTCAAATTGACAACATTGTTGTTTATCTGCGGCTTATCTAGCACCAGCTGCAGATAGCGACATTTGCCTAGCTTGTTAATAAGGCACACTCACACACACACACACACACACTCACACACATACACACACAGTTAGAGATAAAGATAGTTGTGCACATTTAGATAGAGATTGTTAGACAGACGTGCTTACTCACGGCTATTGTAGCCATTAATGTAATAGACGTCGACCGAAAACAACAGGCCAGAGGCAGCCAGAGAGGCAGCCAGAGAGATGTGAAAGATGCAAAAATGTAAAACTCATGTGAAGATTGAATGGAAGATTTAGCTCACTGACAAACGCTGAGAGAGCTGTGTGCGAAACTAGTTCAAAAGTTCAAGCGAACAGTGACTCAGGCTCAGGCCGAAACTGAAGCTGAAGCTGAAGCTTAAGCTGGAGCTGAAGCGTGTGCCTAGTGTGGCATGATCGGAGGTGCAGAGAAAGGTAGCACACTGATGTTTAGATATACCCTAGAGATGTTGACAAAATAGGTCATATTGAAAAGATAAATCAGAATTTTATTTAAAATATGAAGACATTTTCAAAAGCCTTTCAAAAATATATTTTCAAAATATATTTTATATTTTTAAGACTATTTTTAGATTATCTCTCTTAATGCTCTGCTGTAATAACAAGTCTTACTAATGGGTATGTGAGAGCTGTTCAATCTTGTTCTTCACTGTACGTACTTCTATTATTATTATTTTGACTTGGCTATAAATAGCCTTTGAGCTCAATGGCAATCATAACAAGCTTGGCCGAATCGAGTTTCGAGTGTGGAGGGAGTCGCATCAATTGAACGATGCTTCAATCAGCTTTGGGAGCTGCTTTGCTCGGCCAACGTTTCAATTGTTGTTTTGTGTGGTTTATATATGTATGTATTCTCTTTTTATCGCATGTGCTTGGCAGCACATTCGCCATGCTTTCCCATGGCCTCTCCGCGCTAGTGCTGCTCGGCTAATATCTGTAAGGCATCTGGACCGGACCGCAAGTGAATCGCACGTTCAATATATATTTCGTGTATCGCATCGCTCGATAGCTGCAATTGTTGAAATGCGGTAGATTTTGTCATTGATTTTCGTTGCTGAAGTGCAGCAACAACAGCAGCAAGCCCTGATGGAACCGCAATCAAAGTACAGCCAAATGGCAAATCAACATCAATGTCATCGAAACAATTCCAACAGCTGTCAGTCTCATCTGTATGGGATATTAGATGAGATATGATATGACACACGTCGGCCGTCTCTCTCTCTCCGCTCTCTCTCTCTCTCTCTCGCTCTCTCTCTCTCTAGTGAGATCCATTAGCATTCGCAATTAATTTTCATCTCTGCCACAAAATTCGTATAAAGTTTGAACGTAATGGGAAATATGAGAAATAAGGTCAGCTACTAGCTATGCCACAGATATATTTAGAATATATATGTATATCTACCTCTCTCTTCCTTTTTTCTCTCTCTCTCTCTTTCGCTCTTTGTCTATTGGAGTCTTCATTGCTGCAACCGAGATTAATTAACGTTAATTTTGCATAATTAAAGCGACAGCAACACAGAGTGAAAGGCCAGCAGCTAAATAGCTTGGGAAAGTTGTTATAGCTCTATTCATAATCTTTGACAGCGCGAACTGCTTGGGTTCACGTTTTGGATAATCCACTCAGGTTCAGTGTCAAGGGTCGAGCTACTCATTTTCAATTAAAATCTCTTGTAATGCCGCATGCAAATGCCTCATGTCCACAGCTTTAGTTCTTTTGCTTGCCTTTTCCTTTCTGTACATGGAAAAGCTTCTTGAATAACTCATTCTATGTCGCTTGTTCGTGGTAATTCTCAGTGGGCCAGTAAATCTGCATCTGCTTGGTGAATCCAATTAAATTTGCAATAGCCCGAAAACCTCACTGCCAAAGTGAAGGTCCAATGCCAAAAAGCCAGCCACAGCAGCAGAAAGCAGTCAACTGCTCAATTATTTGCATAGACAGAAGGTCCCAGAGACATGGAAGTCTCGCATAGCAAGTATCTATTTAAACATTTAACTGCAAACTATATATATCTAGCCCGACTAGTATATTTCATTTTATTCTGTGTACAGGTCACAATGAATTACTCATGAGCTTCGATTGTGGATTGCTCAGCAATAAATGAAAGAAGCTTTGCCAGCTATGGATTAGTTTCCTAGAAATCCACGACTTAATCAAAGCCCTAAAATGTTAAATATTTCATTTTGTATTTCTAAATAGAATTTCATGTTCAGGCAATTTTTAATTTACTCTGTTCAAAAGTTTTTCTCCCTTTACCACAAGGCAACAATTTTAATAGAGACTCTGGCAACCACAAAGGTTTTTGACGAGATGCAAATTAATGTAGACAAAAGCAAATATGCAAAGCCATAGGCTAAAGGCCATCACGATCAACGCAATTTGTGGTTAATATACGATGAAAATCTCTCGTGATTTTACAAAAATGCTTATCAAATGAAATGAGCAATTCCCAAAACTCAACTCAAGTGGATTTCTCGTCAAGTTTGTGTAAATTGCTTCAAATTAAGTGAAAAACGCGTGTGCCAGATGTGCTCACTTCTGGAGGTTTGCCAGAGAGTATCTTGGCTGTGAAATACATTATGTAACGCATTGAGTAGAGACTAGGGATGGCCATACGCCGGGCAAGAGAAACTCCAACAAGTGAATTAAATATTCGATATACTTTTTACTTCTTTGAATTCTATATATCTGAAATATTCAATACAAACTAAAATGTATCTCAATAATATCAAACTTAGGTCATACATTCAGAAAAAGACAAATATACATTTCATATGCATTTTTAATGATGTTATCTTGTTATAGTTTCAAATTGATTTATGGCATTGGCCAGCATTAATAAATGACAGAGTCCCAGAACCATTAAATAGCTTCAATACATCTATCTCTAGCCATATCTCGACTCATTCTGCTAGAACATTTCGAATTCGACATTGCGAAGACTCGTTGGCCGCTTGTTTCTTTTTGTAAACATATTTTATATTAGGTTTCCGTACTCGCAGTTCATGCCGGATTGGCCCCTTCATTCATTCTGAAGTATGATGTCATTAATTAATGTGAATGAGTTCAGTATGATGTCAATTAGCTGCGGAAAGCGCACTTGACGGCGCTGCTGCGCTGCACAAATTGTTGTAAAACTCGTTGCTGATGTTGTTTAAGATACAGCCACCCACACATACACATGCAGACAAAGAGAGAGAGAGAGACAGAGAGGGGAGATTCGCAGTGAGGCACATGCAATGGTCATATTTTATGAACGTTTGCAATTGAGAGGCAACTAAGCAGCTGAATGCCCCACAGAGTGCCGGAGCTGCTGCTTCTGCCCACAAGAAAAAAACAAAACAAAAGTTGAAATCTTTATCTCAATATACGGAAAGCGCACAAACTTCACTCGGCAAATGCTTAACAATAGTTGAGACCCACTTTGCATTTAGAAATTTGCATGCCATCTCTCTCTCTCTCTCTCTCTCTCTCTCTCCTCTCCTCTCTCCTCTCCTCTCTCCTCTCTCTCTCTCTCTCTCTCTCTCTCTCTCTCTCTCACTCTCTATCATTCTCTCTCTCTCTCTCTCTCTAAACTAAGCACAGTCATTAAAACTGACTGCTTGGCATGCCTTCATTGGCACGCAGCAAACAATGCAAGAAGAGGAGAATGCGAATTATAATAATAAGTAAATGCAATAAAATGAAAATCCAACTGGGAAATTTTTGTTTGATTTATTGTTGTTCTTGTTGTTATTGTTGTAAAATAAATCCCCAAAGCAGCAAAGTAAAAGAAGAAATGAAGACAGCGAAGAAAAGCATAAGAAAAGCATTATACGAATAAAATGCTAAGGCACAGGAACAAGAGACAACAAAGTTTTAATGCGTTGAAGGGATTTGCTGGTCCACCAGCAGGTGGAACTACACTGGAGACTAATCTGCCAGCCCCGAAAATTCCATTCCAACTAAAATTACTTACGCACAGCACGAAATGTGGTATTTGCCCTTTGGTTAACATACCTGCAAGTAAGTAAGAGAAGACAATCACGTTAGAATCGTAGAAAGGTTTGGCAGCTCTTAAATCTTAAAGTAATATTAAATTTATGATTGCATGCATTTCAATTTCACCATCAGATGCAGATGCAGTCCATTCGAAGATTTATCGAAAAATAGAAGGTTAAGTGAGCTGTGCACTGGGATCTGGGAATTCGAATCGACTTAGCAGAAAACTTTTCCTCTGTGCCGCCCATTTTGAAAGTTTATTTGCCTTAGATGATCCGCAACGATGGGAGTTGCGCACCCAGACCCAAGCCCATACCCAGACCCAGACCCAGACCCAGATTGTATGTGCCGGCATTTAGCTTATATTTTTTTCTGCCTTCTTTTTCTGTTGCTATTGTTTAAAATGGCTCGAAAAACGTTTCCATTGATTTCTTGCGATTTGTTGGCCAATTGGTACTACACTTTGTCGATAGATCATTATTTATTTTATTGTTGTTACCATGTGGCGAAAGGCGAAACCGGCTTGGGCTGTGTGAGCAAACCATAGAGCAAACCAGAGCGCGAACTCAAAGATAGAAAGACAATTTCTAATGGTCAGCATGAGGCAATGCCTTTCACCGATCAGAGAATCGTGCAGCCCAACATATATTTCAATTATTGTTGCCCTCAGACACAGAGCAGACCCACACCATAATCACCCAATCTATTCTCAATGAACGAACTTTGCAGTTTTGTATTATTCAAATCATTATGTGGCTTAAATTTTGTTTAAAAATATCTTAAGACATTTGCTTCCTTATTTCAAAAGTATTTTATTTATATAAAATGTCAAAACAACTCATTAATGGGAATTATATATTTCATAAAATAGTATATCAAATTGATATATTAAATGTAAGTATTTTGATGCTTATAAAAATATAAAACCTATTTAACCAAGAACAAAAAATGTTTGAAAATATTATGAGCTGTATTTTTATTGACTTGTTGCAGAAATTTCAGCTCAACTCGAAAGTTTTTAAATGGGAAATAAATGAGGACTGCGATAATTGTAATTTAGTTTTGATTTAATTTTACACTGATCTCATTTGCTATAGCTGTAATTCCATTGTGCTTAGAACATCTGTGCACTTCAACTCTGCATAGTCAACTCTACTTTAGCTGTGTGCATTTGCTTGCCATAGTTAGAGCTGTGTGGCCGTCTCTGCTAATGATGTGCAAATAGTCGTCGACTGCAGGCCCACGCAACCAAAAAATAAAGGAATATATATATAAATATATATATATATATATATATGTATGTATACGTATGTCGAGATATATATGAAGATATATATGAAGAAGAGACAAAAGCAGTTGACAATTGAGACACAGTTTATTCAGTTGCTGGCAGCATTATGAAACATGGAAGACCCTTCAATTAGCGTATGGCAGATAGAGGGAGAGAGAGAGAGAGAGAGAGAGAGAAAGAGAGAAAGAGACACCCACACAGAAATAATCCAGTGTCTACCCCTTTTGCAAATGCGATATGTTGATATATCCTGTCTCTATCCCCAAGCAGAGGCCACCTTCGCAGCTCTGTGTATACGTGTGTGTGTGTGTGTGTGTGTGTGTGTGTGTGTGTGTGCCTTGTGCCATATCCTTTGTTGCCTGTTCGTTGCCTGTTCGTTGCGTGTTTTATTTTCTTCGCTTTTATTTACACACGCTATTTGATGGGCTGCCTAAAGACCTGTGCATTGGGCACGCATTGTCGCTGTGGTCGGGGTTGACAGGTAGTTAGGGCCTAGTGCCGGGGGTTGCTAGCAAATTGTAAGTCTCAGATTACATGGTGGTACACTTAGATACCCTTCCTTTCGGGCAACCCCTGGAGAGTTGGGTGGCGACACGTCACCAATTGCGACGTCTCAACTCGACGCGTTTCGTTTATTTGCTCGAAGCGAGCGTCAGCGACTATTTGAGCCACCGTCACTGCACCACCGCACCACCACAGCACCGCCGTTGCCATCGCCGTCGTCGTCATGTGTGTGACGAAAGGGTGCGGTGCCAATTACAAAAAAAAAAAAAAAACAGCAACGGCAACAGACGGCACGGAAGTGGTTTTGATTTAATGTCAAGATGCCGGCGTCAACGCAAACGCCAACGCCAACGTAGACGCCGATGCCGACGCTGACGCTGACGCTGACGCCGACGTAGACACTGTCGAAGAATGACGCAAGATAAACAGCTGCTGCTGCTTCCCGGCCGCAGCAGGTGACGACAGGTAGTCAACAAGCCAGAGCCAAAGGCAATAGCATCCGCAAGAAGCAAATACATAAATACATATATACAGAGTTAGTATAAAACAGAAAATATACAAAATATTGTCGGCTCGCTTAGAACTGTGTGAAGGCGACTTTGCACAGGTGGCAGTCCAGAAGTATTTGTTTTGGCCACGATTAGAGAGATGTAAGCGACATTGATGGAGCTGCCGCAGAGAATGCATTTGAATATGGAAATATCAGCTCAATATGTGATCAAACATTTGTCTGAATCGTTTTTGATTAATAGCCTCAGGTAATCAAAACGTGTCTTGGCAGGGGACACTTCTGCTACTCTGCGAGAGAAGAGATAGAGTGCGACGAAAAAAAAAAACAATAAATGTTTAGCTATTTGGGCAATAATTATAAAATATTATACTGAAGACAGACATTTAGCTAGCGCATCGATTTGTCTAGATGAGCAAGAAATCTAAATTTGAGCAAGAGAAGCTCAATATTGCGTTTTAAATGAAATGTTTTAAAAATATTTATGTTTGTTGAAATAACTTGCATTGATTTATTCCTGATTATGGAATCCAGCCATAGCATTTGCTGCTCCGTTCGATTTGGTTTTAAAACTTCTTTTACGACTTAAACTAAAGCACAATTGCTGTTCTCCTACTGCAAGCTTAATTTGCTGTGAAGCAAAAAATGTATTCGTTTCGGCCCATCTATCATTATAGCTGCCTTTAAAAATATTGCTGGCAAGTACAGCTGAAAATCAGATCAGTCACGCAATTTGATTGTCTTGCCTGCGGTTGATTTAATTTGTAATTGCAGTTAAAACGAGATTTTCTGGCAGCTCTGCAAAGAATCGAACCAGTACAATCGACGCCAGGCCAAAAGGTGGGCGGTGGGCGGTGGGCGGTGGGCGGTGGGCGGTGGGTGGTGGCTGAGGCCTACGAAACGGTGGCGGGTTGATGGCTAATGCTCGCCTTGGGTGCGTTTGTGGTTTATTGGCAATCAGAATGGGCGAGCGCTGACGAGGGCTCTGTTCTAGGCAATATAGAATGCACTGAACGAAAATTGAATACATTCAAGGAGCTACAACTCAAAGGCTCTCGGCTCTCGGCTCTCTCAGCTCTGAGCTCAGCTGAAGCTTGAGCGGCAGTTGTCAGCTTTATGCCAGAGCAGAGCGAAAACAGTTAAAGGTCAGAGATTATGAACATACTATATAGTTCGGTTGCTTTTGCAATTTCTCTCAGTGCAACGCCTCTACCTTGGCAGGCTTTCATTATTCCTACTCCAACTCCTGCGCTTGCGTGTGCGTGTGGGCCAGCTTATCTCTGATTAGCATAATTGGCTGCCTGTTAAATTTAGCGTTTAATTAATATATGAATTTGTCTGGCAGCAAGCAAGCAACAACAAGCAGCTGAGCCCAGTAAGTCAGCCTAACATTCATACACGTATATGCATATATATGTACATAGATGTATGTACACACGTCGTATGTCGTTATATGAATTATTGGACTGCTTTAAGCGACATGTGCTCTAGTTTCCACTTCCTGCGAGCTCATCAGAGCCACTTGAACAAAGCCTTGCCATAATTGACTTTTAGCCCAGCAACTCACACACACGTCTAGGAAAAGAGAAGAAAATCTGGATGTGTGTATGAGAGTGCGCTCCAGTAAACCAAACGAAACAAATTCTCAGCCCTCGCCCTGCACTTAACATGTTCATCAATTGCTCGACGAGACTTTCGCCGACATAGACAAAGTGTTGAACTAAGAACCACTTGGCCAGGCGTCGAACGCGGGGCGAGTGGGTGGTGGGAGGAGAATGGTGAATGGTGTGGCCAAACGCAGACATGGGAATCTGGTCATAGACAAAACAATGCAACAAACGGTAGCAGTGGCTGAGCGAGGGAGCCGGGCGATGCCAGCCGATGGGAGGCTGTTCAAGAAGTCAAGTCTGAGCCGTGAAACTGTTTGCCACTGAAAAAAAAAAAAGAATTGCACTTCGTGTTGGGAACTGGAACGACAACAACAATAACAATAACTATCACGGCAAGTGCACTACAATTGGTAGGAGTGGCCCGCCCACGCCAGAAATGAAACAAACAAAAAAATACAATTTGTTAGGCGCCCACGCCAGAAGTTCGCTGAATGCAGACAGAAATCGTTGCGAGCCTTTTGATAAATCGCTTGCAAATCAGCAAAGGCCCAAAATTAATTCCCAACAACATATGTACTTAAGATATAACATCTGCTCCACTCAGCCCAGCACAACATCAATAAGCCCTTATTTGAGTGTTGCGCTTCGCTGGAACGCGCGGCTGAGACAGTTTACGAGTTGGCAACAGCCGAAAGGCCTAAATGGTCACGTTCTTAATTCCATAGCCATATTCGTATCGGAAATTGCCAAAGTCGAATGCCTTCAAGCGTTTTAGATTTCCAAACAGCTAAATTTTACTAAATTTTGGCGATTTAAATTGATTTATTTTCATCAAAAATATTTCTGAAATCTTCGATTTCTGAATACTTCTTGTAATACAAATGTATATGAAGAGAAAAGTAATTTGATTTATTTTCTCATATATTAATAGTTTCAATTATAATTCCTTAAGTAAAAAATCAAATATTATAAACCTATTAATATCTTCTGAGATCAGAAATTCATAATAAAAATTTATAAATTAAAAAAAATATATATATATTTAATATATGGAAACAAACCATTTACTCTAAGTAATATGATAATTTTTTAATAACTCAAAAGTCAGAATAGATATTTAGAATAGATGATCTTTCACTTTAATTGTCTGTTTATTTTATTAAATGCATTTAGAAATGGAATTAACTCCAATGCTTGAAAGCTTTCTAGAAACAGTTGGTTCACAGTTTTCATTCTTCTTTAGCCATTTTTCTTTTGCTTTCTTTGTTTTGGATTTGGCCAAGAAGTCATTTAGTTACAGCAGACACTTAATTTTACTCGCACACTTGAGTCTTATGAATGTCATCATCATCATCATCATTATCATTAGCAGCATAAACGAGTTAAACGAGTTTGTGGCGC
This sequence comes from Drosophila koepferae, assembly GCA_030914345.1. NCBI lineage: Eukaryota > Metazoa > Arthropoda > Insecta > Diptera > Drosophilidae > Drosophila > Drosophila koepferae. The sequence goes on along the minus strand of JAUESR010000206.1, from coordinate 7,975,907 downwards.
GACCTCAAGGGCGAATTTCGCCGCTTTAAAGAATCTACACTTTACACGACTCTCTCGATAGCAAGCTCACCTGACCCATAGAGAAGGTGGCTGACTGACTGACTGGCATTTATCATTAGAGGCAGCTGAAATCACAAGCAAATCACAAATGGCATGCTCAATAAAGCAAAGCTGCCTGCATAATTGCCAGCACTTGGGCACTTTGATGGAAATGGAAAGTGTGGCTGGACTCTTGGCAGATGTCAGCTAATGGCTAATGAACTCGCCGCGTAGCTCGACAACAGCAACTGCATTCGATGCGTGAACTGCGGCCTTCCCAACCAGCCAACCAATTGACTCAGCTGTATGGTAAACCGATGCCAGAACCCTCTCTAAACTCTATGAAAGTGGTGCGAGTGGGAGTGGGAGTGGGAGTGGGAGTGGGAGTGGGGAGTGTCAGAGCTGGCAACAGTTGCGCAAATGTATATAAACAAAAGACGACAACAGGTGCGAGCTCATTTCGATTCCCAGCTAAAGCAGCTAGTTTATTTATTGGGTTCCACATTTCGCTGTTTTGTTTTTCGCTCTCATTTATGGCTCAGTTAATTGTGCCGATGTTTTACTTTCGATTTTTGGATTGCTCAACCGATTCTTCGCACTCTTGAGGCAATGTCAGCTCTGTGGGGCACTCAACTCAACCGAAATGTGCAAATGCAGCTCAAATTCACTGTGCTGTGATGGCCAACAAACAGAAAGTGATGCAACTTTAGAGCAGACGCCAAACTCAGCAGAAATCAAAATACTTGTACCCAACGTCGGTGTCAACGTCAACGTCGCGGCGCATCGTATGCTCTGCCACAGACGCAGTTAGTGACGCCAACAGCAACAGCCTCAGCTCTACCTACAGCTACAGCTCCAGCTCCAGCTTCAGCTTCAACTAGAGCTCGAGCTCGAGCTCGAGCTCTTGCCCCCGGAGCAGCAGCGTCTTGAGTGTTGCTGTTGCTGCCTTTGGCAAACAAATGCCTCGCCGGCAAATGTTGTCAGTCACTCTGTAATAATCTTCAGCTAACAGCTGAAAAATAAAACAAAGAGCAACAACAGCGACACACTCAAACACACACACAGAGCGACTGTGGTGCTGTTGTTGCTGATGATGATGAGTTGGAATGGGCTGGAATGATGACATGGCTGTAAGTCAATGGCAAGCTGAATGCATATCGAAGCCAAGCAGAGATGAGTGCGTGACACGAGGCAGTAAAAACAATTGTTTGAGATATTTAATGAAAGCCAAGTAAATTCATCAAACTCATAAATATCATACAGAAAATAACTGATATAATTTATCATATAGAAACCATTTCTCAAATGAAGCAATCTAATTTTGTTGTAGCTGAGCAAAATTATAAGAAATTACCAGAAACTTGTATCTATCTAATCTAGGCTAGCTACGTATAGAACTTTCAAATATAGCGCAAGTCCAAATTCTTTTGTTATTTATCGTAGGCGTTGCCTAAGACTTTGATGGAAAAGTAAATATTATATTTGGGCTGAAGGTCTTAAAAGTCGTTGATTATTTTGCTGATACTTAATTATATTTTAGTTAATGAATTTTCTAAATACAAATTTAAGTATACATATATATCATAGTAATTATAATATGAGTTATTTAAAAGGAATTTTAAATTGTTTTTTTTTTTTTTTTTTTTTTTTAATAACTTTCTTTAAAATAGAATATAAACTTTAATCTAAAAACAATAATTCTTAGTAAAAATATAATATTAATATGGTTGCTTGAATATGTTGATTCGTGTACATATATACATATATATACATATATATATATATATATCTGCAAGATGTAGCAACATGTGAATGCCATCACTAATGGGAAACTTCTGTCAGTTGGCTTTTTGTGCCAACAACTTTGCAAGTGGAAATAGTTATTGGAATTTTGCTTTATGCGCTGATTTAGCCATTGTCTTTGACTGCGTTGCCAGCTGACGTTGTTGTTGTTGTTGTTGTTGTTGTTGCGTCTGCGTCGGGGAAACTCGTGCATGCAACCAAGACTTGCAACGTGGAGTCGCTGCCATCTCACCTTTCCCCTCACACTGGCATTAGTCTCCCCTCCCCTTCCCTCCCCCTCCCCCTCCCACAACTTGAACTGCACTCCTCACCCCTCACTTCTGAACGTTGGCTTTGTAATGACGTTTACGTCATGTGCGCGTTGTTTGCAACGTGGAAGTATCTTTTGGCAGTCTAAAGTATCTCTATCTGTAGCTGTGCTTGTGTCAATGTAACTGTATCTATGTACATATATCTGTATGTGCGTCTGTATGTTCGTATTGTTGTGCACTTGTAGAGCTCCTTCGAGCTCCGTCGTGCGTCGTGTCTCGTCTCACATTTCGCGTTTAGTCGTAAGTATTGTGTAATGTAGGTGGACGGCCGCTATTGTTGTTGTTGTTGTTGTTGTTGTTGTTGCATGGAATTGGGAAATCTATATGGCCAATATCGAATGCAACCCGGCCGCAACTTCATTCACAATTTGTCAAGTTTTGACAACTGTTCGTTAGGCGCGCAATATTTCACAGCGATGTATTTGCATAGTTGATCAATTTTGATAGTTTTTGGGCTAAGCTCTTTGACAAATTGTTGTCACAAAACCTATCCACTGGCTAAAGATACAAATGTAGCTCATAGATGCGCGTGTGTGTGGCGCTCATCAATCAGCAACAGTCGCGCAACAATTGCAAATAATTTATTTAACACATTTTTGGCTCAACTAGCAACATAGATAAAGACAAACATAGAGAGAGAAGAGAGAGGAGAGAGCGAGAGAGGGAGAGAGAGATGGGATACCTCTCTTTCTGGCCAACACGAGCGCCTAGCAAAATAAATTTGGGAATTTATTACTCCAGTCCAAGCGAGTGCCGATTATAGCCTGGTAGTTATATAGAGCTTGCATGTTCATTTGTGGCTTGCGTGCAGCTCTATCGCACACACACACACACACACATGCACAGGCACAGACACACACGCACACTCACGCCCCTTGTAATTTACGACCCAACCCCGTAAAAGTCTGCTTGCAACCCTCGCAACATTTTTGTTGGCCTCTAACGAGCCTCGAGCCTCGAGCCTCGTGTCCCGTGTCCCGTGTCCCCTGTCCCGTATTCCGTTACCCGTGCCCTGAGCCCAGCTGATGGCGTTTCCTGTCCCGCTGCTTGGCCCACAGCAGTGGCCAGCTACGTCGTCTGTTTTATGGCCACCAAAGGGCACTGAACCGCACCTTAAAAAAGGCGCAAAAGTAAACTCTAGCGGCGGTTTGATTAAAACTATACACACAACACACACACACACACACACACACACACACACACACACACACATACACAGCTACAACTTTGAGTGAGAAATGGTCACACACAGATACACATGGGAGCAGCCTGGTTCGCTTTTAATAGTTTTTAGCTTGACCTCGTCAGCGTTCGCGTTCCCAGTTACCAGTCAGCAGTCACCAGTTCCTGTTCCTCTTCAGTGTTGTTGCTGCTGTTATGGTTGTTGTTGTTGTTGTTGTTGTTGTTATTGTTGTTGTTGTTATTGTTGTTGTTGTCCCTCCAGCTGTTGTCTCTGGGCCTCTGTGCTTTGTCATTATTTTTGTGTCGGAAGCAAAAATTATTCACCACTCGCATTGCCATCGCCATTGCCCTGGTGACTGCTACGAGTCCCTTTTGGCTGCATTTCGTTTTCATTATCCGCGATCCCCTGCCAAGTCATTGACACACCTGTGTGCAATGTGTGTGTGCCCAGGGCCGGAGCTGTAAGTGCGCCAAGCGATGCCATTTAATGCCCGATAAGCGGTTTACATACTGAATCCGAAGCCCAACTACTCCCGCACACATCAATCGTTGCCAAGGCATTAACCAGACCAAACTAGTCAGCTCTCGTTGCCTTTCCACATTTCTAGCGTTTTTTCACATTTTTCTACACAACTTGACTTTTGTAGATATGTTCGCTCAAATGACTTTCTCATTCACATATACATATATATGTATGTGTATTTACAAATTTAACAATTCATAAATTATATACGTCATTTAATGTTTGCATCTTTAATTATTTGAGCACTGCTCTTCATACTAATTTCCTATCATATTAAGCATTCATCTTAAGTTGACTTCTTTATTTATTTCTCTTTTGTCGTTAAAAGAGAAGAGTGTCCACATTGTATTACAAACTCAATATTGTCGAATATATTTTTAATAATAGTATTTCCTTTTCACATTCGCAGCTAGTTCCTTTTATCGACATTTAGAGCTTATTCAATAACAAAATATTTCTTCGAATATGAAAAGTTCTTGTTTGGAACTCCAATAGACTAGAAGTCACTCGAAAAGTTTTCAAACTTTAATTACATTTGTCTGTCCATTGGCCACAGCACTCGCTCACACACATACACACGCACTCTCAGGCGGAGCAAAGTGCAAAGTTCTTAAGTTCAATTCGATTTGAATCCCTTTCCCTCTGCCCAGTGACCTATCGAGCGTAACATCGTCACAGCTCTGTCGCTTAAAAACCGTAGTTTATTTTATTTTATTTCGTTTTTGGAAACTCATTTCCACCGAAAAGTTCAAATAACATTTCCGAAAACCATTTAGATGTTTTTGATAATTGTTACAACAGCCCACACCACATGGCTTCGCCCTCCCCTGGCTACCCTGGCTTCGTGCCCCGTGCCCCGTGCCCCGTGTCCCGTTCCACTGGCCCTTAGCACCCTCCGCCTCCTGCTAGTATAAATGACCCACATGGAGTCATTTGCAACGCATTCCTGCCCACCTAATGATCAACGAGGCTCTCTCACACAAATTATGATGGTTATCTTTCTGTCTCTCTCTCCCTCTCTCTCTCTCTCTCTCTCTCTCTCTCTACATCTCTCTCTAACCATTCTCAGAGCGATCGCAACTCACAAATTCAATTAGATTTTATTGATGATTGATTTTATTTCGTATATGATTGTGAGCATGTATGTGTGTGTGTGTGTTTGTCTGTGTGCGTCTGTGTGTGTGTGCCTATGGCAAAGTATATATGTAATTGTCTTTAATTCAATTAGGCGTAGAGAACTTGTGAGAGAACTTCAATTGTCTTGGCTCAGCAGTGAAAAACCTCACTTAAGGAAAATTACAATTTATGACTGGAATTTGCTCAGCTTAGACAGTTTCGCTCAAACTTGCATATGTACAAAGAAATTTATCTATTTACATGTATATGCATACGTATATACATATATATATAAGTATGTTCATTTATCTGATATTTATTGGCTATATTTCCGCTGTTTAGTTATGTACGCGCAATCACACAAGCAAACAAACAAAAATTCACTCGAATCACTCACGGCCCTAGCTTATTGATACACACGACTATATAGTAATTGTGTCTCTTTCTGGCCTGGCCAGCATAGAGCTATCTCCCTCTGCTGTCATCATAAAGCAAATAAAATTGGAAATATTCATATGACTGCCGGGCTCATGTTATCTGTCTATATGCACGCCTCACTTACTCTCCATCTCTCTCTCTCTCTCTCTCTCTCACTCTCATGTTTTGTGTGGAAAGAAAAAAAAAAAAAAAAAAAAAGAAAAGATAGTTTATCGATATTGTAAGCAAAACATCGTTAGCAATATATGTATACAAAGAGAGATAGGGGGAGCTAAATAAGCTTCATTTAGGTTCTGGCCAGCACCCAACACACAGGGGCAGCTCATACTCGGCATTCGCTTGTCTCATTCATAACTCAAGCATCGATCACATGCTTCACAGGTCCCGCCACTGTATCTATAGCTGCAGCTGCAGACGTCTCAGCTGTCCCAGTATCTGTATCTGTATGTGCATTTGTATCTGTATCTGTATCTGTATCTGTGCAAGTGTTAGTTACTATATCTGCTAAATTGCTGGCGTTGCTCGCTTAGCATTCCAGCAGCACAGACGAGGGGTGGCTGAGAGACCCCTCAGACTCGACTCGTTGCATGAGCTGTGACTTTGCCCAAAGTTTCAAGCGCTGCCCTCTCACAGCTATTCCTATGCTTCGAGCTTATTGTTTTACGTATCTACCTCACTCTCTCTCTCTCTCTCTCTCTCTCTCTCTCTGCTCTGTGTATACTCAGTCGGCAGAGTCTTATATAAAGCCAAAGCCGCATACACACAACATCGGAGCGCTCAGTTCATTTTAATTGACATCGATAATTAAAAACTATTTTCTGCTTAAGTTTTGTTCCGCTTCGCATTTTATATTCTTTGTCTTTTGTTTTTATTTTTATTTTGTTGCATATACTTCTATTATATTGCTGTCTATCTCACTGCTGTGCTTTGCATTTGGAGGGGGCTCATCGCTTTTCAAGCAGCTGCCACTTGAGGCTTCTTAGCCAGATAACAGATAACAGGCCAGGTCTCGACTTAACCCACAACGCGGTAGGCCAGCAATTAGCTACCGATTAATAAAGTTTTACCACCTGCTCGACCATATCTTAAAATGAAATTGTATAGTGGCTCAATCAGTGCCTGAGTCTTTGCGTTGATTGCGGCGCCGTTCTCTTTGAGAACTGTGGACAAATGCTTTGAGAGTTACCTTTCTCCGTGTTTAGATAAACAGTGGGAGCCCCTATTTCACTCTCTATGTCCCCTCTCTTCCTCTCTCTTTTCTTTTCTCTTTCTTTCTCTTTCTCTGTCTCTCTCTGTCTGCCTTATCGCTGCGATAGCACGCGCTTTTAATTGAATTGTTCGCATTGCACATGTAGTTCGGTTTTATCACTCGCCATGACCCAAAGTTGTTCCGGCTAGAAATTCTAGACTATGCGACATATATACATACATACATATCACACTATGTATTTCTTATCGAACGCTATGCAGCATTATATCATTGGCACGAACATTGAATGCCCTATTCGAATTATTCGAATTTATTTAATTGAATTTAATTTAATTTCATTACTTTTGTATTAGAATTTATTTGATTTGAAACAAAAAAATAAAAATAAATAAAATAAAATTGCAATACTTAAACTAAAATCTTTCTATTGCCAATCTCTAATTGTTATCTATGGCAATTCTAACTTTCCTATTTAACTCGAGGCTGGAAAAGCTATTTTAATTTTATTTTTTTTAATATGAATATAATATAATATAAATAAACACGTTAGTAACCTTTTAGCACACCTTTGAATCAAATATATTTGTATTAATATTATTTTATTTATTTAATATTATTCTAAAGTATCCACAGTTTTCAAATTTATAGATTTCATTCTATAATCTTTCGCATTACTCCAAGCATTCACGTCGAATCATCCTTGATCTCTCCAAGTATCAAAGTTGTTCCATAAGTACACGCTATCATTATAATATTTTCTCTCAAGTACATCAATATTTTTGTTTTACTCTTTCGGGAAGTCTTTCGTAAGCCGCTAAGAATTATGGGTTAAAAATATCGCACGATAACTTGAAATTTCAAGTTGAGGCAACTTTTTGCACTTCCCAGAAAGAGTAACAAACGCGACTCAACTTGTTGTTGTTAGTTTGTGTTGGTTTTCGCTTTTATCGTCACGTCGTCGCCATAAAACATTATGTAATGGGTCGACGGCTCTGTCGAGTGGGTGCCCCCCGATGCTGCCGCCCGCCTCTTCTGATATCATAGAGGGCTGCTGATATCATTTGCAGCTCAGCTCAGGGGGGTCTGCGCATAATTAGTGGGTCAAGTACAAATACAAAAGGGTGTAGACTATTAACTAAAAGCACATAAATTATTTACCATTTTTATAGTATCTCCGTCCTCTCTCTCTCTCTCTCTCTCTTCTCTCTTTCTCTCTTTCTCTCTTTCTCTTTCACTCTCTGTATGCTTCAATCGCTGCGGTGGTGCTTGATTCGATCCTTATGCAGATCCGGTTTTAATAACTTTTTTTTCTGTTTATTTTGACACTTTTAAATTTGGTTTCCAATTTCCGTCAATCGGTTTACAATTTACTTATTATGCAGATTGATTTTTGTTTTTATTTCAAATATATTTTTATTTTTATTACTTTTTTTCACACTACTTTTGAAATAGTTGTTTTTTTTTTTTACTTTGGGGGGTTGGTTCGGCTGCTGCCCGTCACTTTTAACAGGTTTTTACTGTTGTTGTTATTGCTGTTGGCGCTTTACTTTTCAGCTGCACTGTAATTGAAATTGTGGTTTGTTGTAACTGTGTTTGTTGTCGGCTGCGCCGCATTTCAAAAACTGTTTAAGCGCCCACTTAAAATATTTATTTTGTATTATTTCTTGCAATACTTAAACAAGCACATGTCCACTACATACACACATATACATAAATATGCATTCGCAATGAAGTTAGTTTGTTTTTAATCAGATATTATCACACACACACACACGCACACACACACGCACACACACACGCAGCACATACACCCACGCACGCTGGGTGGTGCCATCAATATAAATATGATTATGTGGGCGCCGAAATGTCGCTAGACTTAATGCAGACAAGCGTCTTTATAGTAAGTGCGACACCCAACTTGGCCATAAACAAATAAACCAGTTAGAGCTGGCGCTGATTTATGCTGGCCAGCATAGCTCGAACCGGTTTCATTTAGAAGGGGCGCAATTGATACAATTTGCCAGCGGGTGTGGGAAATCCTCGTATCCCAGAGCCAACTGTGCTTTAAGCCAACTACAACTTCATGTGGCCAACGACTTTCACACGCCCCAAAAAAAAAAAAAAAAAAAAAACAAAAAGCCAAACAAAAAAATATAATAAAGGGCCCAGCAAACAGCTGGCTAGCTGGCTGCGCGACCTTTGCGGCAGGGGGCTGGGAGTGGAGAATGGAGAGGGGAATAGGGGATAGGGGCAAAAGGTCAGCAGCAGCAAAAAGTTCAAAGTAAGTGGCAGTCGGCAGTGCGCAACGCTTCAGCGGAAATAATCGTAAAGTAAGGTAAAAGTAAGAGGAAGCACAAAAAGAAAAGCCAGACTGGCCAAGAACCCGAATGCTCAGGCAATAGCATAAAATAAAAGTTAAAACAGAAACACAGCTGAACACAGCTAGAAGACAAAGCAAAGAGCACGGGCAAATGGAAATGGAAATGGAGAATGGAGAACGGAGCATGGAAATTGAGTTGAAGTTGGAAGAAGTTGGCATTGGCGATGGAAAGGAAGAGATGGAGATGGAGATGGAGAAGGCCAAGAACTAACCGGCAACTGGCGGTCGAACTTGGCTAAAATAAATAAAGCCATACAAAAAACGTACACACAACAACAACAGCAACAACTGCGGCTAGCGTCTTCGACTTGATCTCAACTTTAATTCTTGTGTCACACAAAAAGTTTCGATACCCATTGAAAGTGTCTTAGCACAGGGTATAGAGCCTTTCCATTGCGTATAGGACATATGTACATATTTTTGATCAAGGATATAAGCTGGTTCGATTCTAAAAAAAAGAAGTATAGAGGAGCTGAGGAATGCCTATGAATATCATAATTATCGATAATGCATATGCACTATGTTCGATATATATCGAATCGAAAATCGAATCGTTTCATGACTTCAGTTACTCGAACATAGTTTGGAGGCTACCAAGATTTATATATAGTTATTTAGAGCTTCCTCTTCCTAACGGAATCATCTAGTCTAGGGTATCTGCAGGTCGCACATCGCCGACTCGAGCAGTCCAACTCGGTCGAAAAGTTCGACGAGCGAGCATAATGAAAATGAAATAGTTTTGCGGGCGCATCCATAATTCAATTTGTGGCTAATTGCGAGCACTTTTAATGAACAGCAAAAATTGTGGAGCTGGAGCCAACTGCTGCAGCCAGTTAGCCAGTCGTGTTGGCCAATTTATGGGCCCGATTCCCTTTTGGCACGCAATTTGGCTCGCAATTAAATGTTTGCAGGCGAGTTAAAAAAAAAAAAATAAATAAAATAATAAATAAAATAGAAAGAACAAATGGAAAAACTATTCGCATTTTATTTTCTTGCTGTGTGGAAATAACACGAGACTTTTTCACTTATTCACGCGATACTTTGGCAACTGCTATTGCTGTTGCATTTTCTTCTTCTTCTTCTTCTTCTTCTTCTACTACGACTACGCTATTTTAGCCCCGAAACTTAACTGGGCTGAAATTTCAATTTGTGGACAGACTGCAGCTGCAGCGGCTTAATGGCGAAATATTTGTGGTTCACGTGTAAGATTTGTGGCATAACTTAACAGATTGGCGGTTCGTTTGGTGGCTTCGGTGGTGCTGCTAACACACTACAGAACTGCAGAACTGCAGAACTGTCGAACTGCAACGAACTGTAGCTACGTGCTGGAATGTACAGATTGCTGTCTCGTTATTTTTTATTTGTATAAATTTAATCGAATTGAGCTGTAATGGAGCGCCGTAACTCTTTGAGAATCATGCGAAGCTCAACAACATTTGACAAAGCCAGTGAATAAATTTCATATGCATATTTTCGTATGTTTGAAAAGAATATCTTCAATATAGCTTGAGATTGATCAGAATCAAAAATGTTATATTTTTGTTATTTATTGATTAATTTAGATTTTATGAAAATATATTTCAAAATATTTCAAATGAAAACTCTAAAAAAATTAAGCGGAAAAATGAAAAACAAATGCATTTTGTGGGAATTCTTCTACAAAATAAAACTAAGAATATTTTCATTCAACATTGCTCAATTATAGATACAAAAATTTGCAAAGTTTTACGACGCAAAAGCTTGCTTGTAGAATTCCAAACATTTTTGCATATTTAAAATAGTAAAATAACACAAATTGGTACATTTTAAATATTATCTTAAAAGTTTTCGAACAGCATTTGGGCATTTCTTAAAAATAGATTTGAGACTACTAAAACTCTAATTCCATTTATGATTTGGGCTTGATGTTTTACTTAAGCTCAGCTCGGAATTCGACTTTCAGCATTCATTTCTCAGGGAATTCCAACTAGAAGTAGAGTCAACTATCTGACAACACCTTCTACGGCTTCTAGATATTCCGAGTTTGCATCTGCTCTTTCTTTCTTTTTTGCCCTTTCGTTTATGGTCATTTGCATAAATAAATATTTATTCAGTGAGTTTTTTTTTAAATTTTCTTTTTTGCGGACTTCACAATTAATTTTGACCCGTTTAATGGAAAGATATTATTGAAGAGCGCTTTCGATTTAACCCAATTTCTAGGTCTCGAGTTCCACTTTTTTGTTTGTGTTCTGTTTTAATGTACTTATTTTATTTTATTTTAATTTTTGAAAAATAAATTTGCCAATTTTATGTTTATTAAGCCAATTTTGCATTGTGACTCATTTGTATCCGATAGATACATAGATACAATAAGGTAGCTAGAACCGAAAGCACTTTTGTTCACATGGCAGCGATCAGTAATGGAATACTTTGTTGTTTCTGTTGTTGCTGTTGGTAAATGCACACCTTAATTGTTGTTGCTGTTTATTTATTTATTTTTTATAAACTATTCAATTTGCTTTGTTCGCTCGCCTGCAATTAAAACGTTGAGATACAAATCCAGCAAAAATATCTTATGCACTTATTACACGAGCTAATTGGAAACGGTTTCCGCTTTGCGAACTATTATAATTTTTTTTTTTTTAATTGTTGCCGATGATGGCATTGTTGTTGTATTATTGTTATGATTTATTTGAAATTGTTATTGTTTAGCTTTTGAAATGCGATAGGCAAAACTTTAAATGTGGATGTGCGGCTGTTGGAGTGTGTTGAAGTGTGTGTGTGTGTGTGTGTGTGTGTGTATATACTTTGATTTATAACGCCTCAAGTTTTAACTGACGACGATTATTGTTGGTGATTTAGCTATTGTTGTTGTTGCTGCTGTTGTTGCTGCTGCTGTTAGAGTGATAGTTGTATTAGCTATGCCTTTAGATTGTTTTTATTTCTTTTTTGTTTAGCTTGCGCACGACGAGGCAGCTAACTGCGTTTCTGACATTAGACTGAATGGCCCGAACCAAAAACTGTCGCGGTCTGAACTTAACTGCGCCTCGGCAACGACTACATCGGCTCTCTCAGTTGTTGTTGTTGTTGTTGTTGTCGTCTAGTTCGTTTGTTCGCTCGTTCGTTCGCGCGCGCGTTGATATTCACACATGCTGTTAGTACGTTAACAGCGCTGTTGTGGCTCTGTTATGCTCGTAGCAAACAAATGACTGGCTGGTTTGGTTGGCTGCGTTGGCTTGGCAATCGTTTCGCTCTCGCATTCGTGCGCTCTTTCGTGCATGTAGCACGAAGTGAAGCGTAGCGGTAAATGCTTCGGGCATATAACACACATTCGGCACCGGGATCCAGCCATCATCGTGCTCGTTGCTCGCCTTTTCATCACATTTGTTTTGGTTTCGCAGTTCGCAGCTCGCAGTTCGCAGTTGTCACCGCAAAGAGCGCGTTCATTGTGGATGTTAAGAGAGCAGCAGCTGCCGCACCACTACCTACTGCATCCACTCTCTTATGGATTGTGTCTAGCTAAGAGAGTCGCACACTTGGCTACAGCATAAACGGGTACAATTGGACAACTTGGTAAGGTACTTGAAACATGAAAGCGAGTACTGCTACCCTGCTCAAAGGGAATAACTAAAAAATAAAAAAAAACACAAGAGGAAAAAAGTAGAACCAGAAGCAATGCAAACACTGACAATAAATCACGTGCGTCTCAAACTTGGCTCCCAGTTTTGCCTGTGGAGCCAGCTGCTCAAGCCAATCACAAGTAAAAGTTATCGCAAAGAAATGCTCGCAAATCATTTGCCATGTTTAGAAAACGACGCAACTTGACACAGTTGCCGGATTATGCAACTCTAACTAAACCTAACCTCAAACCAGACCAGACCAGGCCAGACCAGACTGGCTAGGAATTCCAACGAACTGGATTCAGCAACTGAAGCCCACCTAGAGACACCAAGTGTCGCTCACACAGGCTCAGGCCAATTGCCTGCGGTCGCCTTCACTCCCAGCAGCAGCAGCAACAACAACAACAACAACAACAACAACAACTACACTTGAAATTTCATTCACTTTGCTCAAATGTTGGTTGCTTCGAGTGCTCGCTTGACTCTCGCCTCTGCTCTCTAACACTACACATGATCACGAAATACGTACATATGTGTATATATATACATATATATTTGGGGCGTATAGTCGAGCTTAGAAATCTCATTTTGTTTGTACCCTGTAATAATAGCAAGACGAGTTGAATGTAAATCAGAGAAAATAAGTATGAGATGATTCTAAAAGTGAAAAAGGAATATGGAAATCTAGTTTTGAATAGAATTCCGGGTTGAACTAGTTCACATATACTTCAACAGAAGTATCAGAAATATATTTACAAGATTGCGTTTAGCATTCTTTTTTGTCCTAGCTTTTTAAACTTTATTTGTTGTTTATAATTTATTAAGTGAGCGACTATATACATAGAACTATAGTTCAACACATCAGATACATAATGAATTGACTTGATTAATTTTTCCTAATGATTTTCTTTAGAGGAGTTTCTTCGGCTAAGTACTAAGTAATCTATACTCTAGTTTTATTATTTAGTTAGTATATTTTAGTTAAGTATATTTTAGATTTCCTAATGCAACAAACTGTTCATTTGTTTAATTGGTTTACTCGCCTTTGACTGACTTTAGAGGGTATCGACTAGTCGACTAGCTCAACACAGCACAGCATCTCTTGTCTCTTCCTCTCGCATTTATTTCTCTTTGCGCTTCGGACACTTTTTGCTTTCGTTGCAACTTGCACTTTTTGTGTTGCACGTCCCGCCACTGACCGGGCGGAGCTGAAGTGGAGTCGAGCTCTGTCCGATTGGCAAGTGAGGTTCATTAGTTGGCTATACAATGGATTGTTTGTTGGTCAGGAAATGGCGCACTTAGCGCTGCCTCGCAGAGGCAAGAGTTCAATTCAATCAGTTAGACAATTTATTTGAACCTATTTTTGGGCAACTGGCGCAAAGGTCTCCAACTCGGCTTCCATGAATTCGTTTTGATAATTTGTCATAAAAATTGATCAAACAAGCGAATATTGAATCGGGAAGCAGATGCAATTTGCATGTCAACTCTGTTCAGGGCCCCCTCCCCCCCTCCACGTCACTCCATCCCATTATCCCTCCCTCACATGCGTGGGTGTGTGTGGACGCAAGGAGTTTAGATTTGGTTTAGTGCCTGCGCCCTACAATGACAGCCAGTCACGATTTCCCATTTACAATATTTATTTATTCATAATTCTGTTCAATTTTTCTTGCTGCTGCTGCTGCTGCTTGTTGTTGTTGTTGTGTTGTCGCATAATAAGCGTCGTTTAGGTGCAGGCGGGAGAGGGGGTCTTGGCCACGTTAGAAGCCGCTTGTTTGTTATCGCCAACTGACAAGTTACCCCAAATATTTGGCATTTCTTTTGACTCGACTTTTTCTTGATGTACAAAAGCAAATTGCTTTTTGGTCACATTGCTGTTGTTGTTGTTGCTGAACTGTTTGTTGTTTCATGTCAAGGCGTAATTACTATGGAAATATTTTGGACTAAAACTAACTACAGTTAAGGGCGGCGCATGCATTGTAGGTCGGCCGCCACGTGTCGTTTTTTAGCTCATCTGACGTGATTTGCAGTCATAACTTGGCTAAGTTTATTGCCTCACATTTGCATGGCCTAATCAGGCAAGGGAGCAATGGAAAGGGAACGACTGTACGTATGAGGGGTGAGAGAGAGAGAGAGTGATAGGGAGAGGGAGAGGCAGAGGATGAAACGCGTTCTTGTTTACAAGCCAAAAACAAAGTTGTTACAATTATGGGAAACCAAACAGCCGGTGCGGAACAGTTCGCGCAAGAGTTGCAGCCAAGAAGCGCTCTACAGCAATTGAATGGCATCCACAACACGATCCACACACAGGTAGCGGCTTTTATTCTTCTTAGGCCAGAGCAGCTGCTGCCGCTGCCGCTGCTGCTCAGCTCTTAGCCAACTGCTGGCCATAATAAATAAATACGTACAGACATTAAGTCAGGTGTTTCAGCTGTTTCTTTGGGGGTTGCTTTTGTTTTTCTTTTTTTTTTTTTTTTTTAATTTTGGGCAAGGTGAATGCACCGGCTGCTAGCAACAGCAGTAACGAAAACCAGTCCAAAGTAATTCATGCAATTGCATTTGCGCTCGTAAATGCCACACAAAAGCAATGACAATGGCAAACGCCTCTAAGCCCTGACTGTCTGCTCTGTCTGACCATGGTCCCAGGTCCACTTGGCCAAGTCGAGTTCCAGACATGCCCAGATCGGTGACCCGCTGCCGAGCAGAGGCCCAACTCGAATTCCGACCAGTCAGGCCAGTCATTGCGGCACTCGCTAGCCATAAGCTTTAGCATTTTGTTTTGTTTCTTGTCTTCCAGCTCAAAAAGAAAAAAAAAAAGAAAAAGAAAAGAGTTTCCACACTGGTTACGTACAGCTCTATGTGAAGGTAAACAGAAAAATGTGCTCCGGCTCACTTTTTACTTATCATATTTCATTTGCCTACACAAAGAGTTGACAGCCAGCCAACAAAGTTCATTTGGTAGCAGAGCAAACGAATCCATCTCGACATGGCGACATGATGAAGACTTCAGTCTTCCTCCAGAGAAGTAAAATATGGCTATTATATTATATATTGTCTCCTACTGCTTATGGTTATATTATAAAAACTCATGGTTATAAAACTCATTACGCACAGATAGCTGAATAGAATGTCGCTTCGCCTCAAATTTGAAGCAAATGAAATCCAAAGGCGAACTATGCAGGTATTTCAAGAAATATTCATTGTTGAATAAGCATTCAAATATTATATTTATAATTTCGATAAGCAAATATTAATTTGGTTAATGTCTAAATCTGTTGACACCAAAGACCAATTCAGCCAAATAAAATTAATTTGTCTTGCTTTGAGATATGTTCTCATAAAATAAGATATCAATCATTTGAAAAAAAAGGAATAATAATAATACAGACCTTAAAAGACTATTGTACTTTTTCTATTCACAATTCGCAATAATTAAATTTAGTGATGAGCACAATATTCTTATTTTTGTTGCATATCAAATTCTCATTTTAATGATAACTCCTACATTCATGTGGAATTTAGAGGATTATCTCTAAATGGTAACACAATATTTTCAGCAGAACTTTTTTTTTACATTTTTCTATTAATTTAGATGCAAAAAATGTGTAAAATAATATTAATATAATTTTATAGAAAAAAAAAGAGCTCAGTAAAAATAAAAATTTCAATAAATTTAATAAAATTAAAATTGAATATAACATTGATTATTACTGATTTGATATATATATTCTTTAGCTTTTTACATACACATATGAATTCCGATCGAAAGTATTACAACTCTTGCAGATTCTCATCTCTGTGCTTTAAGAATAATCATCAATCGGCTTAGATTTTCTAGAATGCAGCATTACAATTGTGATGGACATAATTACAGTAAACTGCATGAATTACTAGAGCTCTGCCTATTTCAAATGAATAATTTGCACAGCATTTCCTCTAGCTTTTGTCCCACTGTCTTCGGTGCTGATGCAGACAATGACCAAATCGGCGCATATGAACAATCATAGAAATGCATTATGCATGGAAGATTAAAAAATTATTAGCTAACAAATGCAGAGAGAGAGAGAGAGAGAGAGAGAGAGAGTGAGCTAAGGGAGTCACTGTGAGCAACTACATTTTTGAGAATTACTTAGGAGAGCCAACGTTCAATGCACTTTGACCGTTGCTCCGGATCGGAATCTACAAAATATGGCCAGTCGGAATGAATAATGCAGAAGTTGGCGGCAGCTGACGCCATAATGCAATAAACAGCAAAGCGCGTCGGATGATGGCGAAGCGGAGAGTGGAGAGTGGGCGAGCGAAGGTGTAGGAGGCGTGGCAGGGGCAGGGGAAATGGGGGTGCGGGCAGATTGACAGGCGATGGGGACGGCTATGCTTCAATGCGTGCGCAGCGGCGAATGCTTCCGTTTCCGTTCTTAATAGCTTTATTGTGATTTACTCAACAGTGGCAGCAGCAGCAGCAGAAGCGAATAACAGCAACAACAACAACAACAACAGCATTAAGCAAAAGCAATCAACTGAATTACAACAGCGTTAAAAGTGCATTGATAAAGGGGCAAAAGCAACAACAACAACAACAACGATGTCACGAATAAAAACAACAACATTTAAAAAAGAAAAGAATAAAATAAAATAGTAAAACATAAAAAAAAAACAACAGCTGGAATTACGATGAGCACAATTAAGGCAAACGTAAAAAGCGTAAAATGCAAAGAGAATTTTAAATGGGGCTCTCAATTTGACAAATGGGAGCGCTATATGCCGCATTATCTTGAAATGTCATCTAGTATGTATATATATATATATATATCTATATATGTGAAACTCCTACTGTTTGAGCTGATTGAGAAATTTTCATAATAATTTGCTTAAAAAGAAATGGCCAAAATGAAGTGGAAATGCTGCATCTTTTTGTCAGCTGAATCAGTTGACTCAATTTTAAAAGACAAATTTAGCCTAGAAAACAATGTGGAATACAGAGTTTCATCTATCCAAGAAAACTTGGACAATTGGTAGTAAAATATAATATAATATATATATAGTTAAATATATATAACAATATTCCTTTAACAAAGCGATTTACTGCGAATTTTCTGAAAAGCGAACTTTGAAAAGTTTTGTGAGAAAATATCATTAAAAGAAAATATTCTTATATATAGTAAAGTATTGCTATAAATATATTGACGGTAAACAAGTTACAATTGTGCATATATTAAACACTTTTCAAAACAAACTTTTTATTTCATTCTCAATGAGAAAGTTTCTTACTTAACAATACTTTTTTTTTTTTTAATATATACAAATATTGATATACATATATAGCTTAACGCAACGTTACCACTATATAACACCCTGCACTCTTCACATTCTTTTTTAATATTGAATACTTTTTGTATTATACGCGCTAAAGTCTTACTATTTATATGTATCCATCTTTACAGTAGCTATTAAAAAAATAATAATAAGTAGTAAAAATAATAATAATAAAAGCAACAAAACAAAAATAATCACGAATATTTGCATGTTAACCAAATTTCTTTTGCTTTCGTTTCTAATTACACAAAATTTAGTATAAATCAATTATTTGCTTTACCTTGGACTGCATTTTTCATTTAGAAATACAGTTCAGTTGCAGGTAAATTTATTGTTTCCTTCGATAGCTTTAGCTTGAGTGAATTGAAAATGTTTTAAAAGAATCTCAACTTAATGAGTCAGAAAAGTGTCACCAGAGGTTAGGCGTTTATTATGCCTGCAAGGAGAGTGACAGCAGCAACAACAACAACAACAACATCAGCAGCAGCAACAACAAGATAATGATGAGGAACAACTACACCAAGAACAACTCGTTTGCCTTCGGCATTGTGGCTTTTAATGAACTTTATGCCCACCCGCTTCCGCTTTTGCTTTGCTCGCGTGTTTTTTTCTTTTTTTCCTTTTTTTTTTGCTATCTCTTTGCGCATTTTGTGCGCGCTTTAGCTTTATGCTTTTGACACGCACAAAACACACACACACACACACACGGAGAGAGACAGTATATAGACAGGTATGTGTAATTATTTGTCACACCTGAGTTGGCGCGCAGCTCAGACAACAGGCAACAAAGCACATACATATACAGCTACATAGAACTACACAACCATACAAAAGGCATTTGGTATTAAATAAAAAAAAAGGCGTCTCACTTGGCTGAGCCACCAGCGAAGCGACCAACCGACCAACCAACCGACCAACCACTTTTCTAAACGCTATGTGCCACACTCGCACTCGCATTCACATCTATACTCATTTCTATATAGTAAGTTGACGTCTGCCGGTATGCCACATTATGTACTCTATATAGGAGGATACATATTCATTTATACCCCGTAATTTGGCCCAAGACTGAGTGGTGTCTGTCTACCTATCTATCTGTCTGTCTCTCTGTCTGTCTGTCTGTCTGTCTGTCTGTCAGTCAGTGAGGCAGTCTGTCCGTCTGTCTTTCTGTCAGAACAGAAATTCGCTTCATATTTACCTTTTATTATTCTTCCTTTTCCATCCTGTTGAATGACGTAAGCGCATTGTTCCACGACTTTGACCAACGATATGGCTGCCTTTTAACGGTCATTGGTTAAGGGTAACAACTCCACGTATATTCGAGTATACATGGCATAAAGTTTGATTGACACACTCATAAATATATTAATTTCAGCACTGTTTTAGGCAATTCTCATTCTCTCTCTCTCTCTCTCCCTCTCTCTCTCTCTCTCTCTCTCTCTCTCTCTCTCTCTCTCATTCTCTCGATATGGAAGCGGGCATATTATTGAATTGTTTACACAGGACTCAAGCGAAAGTTGGCAGGCAGCTAAATTACATGTTGCTCGGTATAAATGTTCTTAATATTTGATGTGCTTAACAATAAAAACAAACCGAAATTGTTTATGCCTAACTGAGTTCTGAGCTCTGAAAAAATATGTTGTTTTTATATCTGATTATGTTCAGTTGGTGAAGAGGGATTTACACGTAAGTATTTGATTTGCTTGGCACTTATAAAATCATAATATTAAAAGTATAATAATTTTACAACATCTAATAATTATAGTGAACTTTATCACTTGTTATTATGTTTTAAAATTTGTCATGTGAAATTAATAAATTGTTATTATTTCTTTTATAGTTACACAAATGGACATCCAGCTCAAATTTGATTTCGCCCAACATGAAACTGGAACATAAATGTTCACAAGCTTTTTGCTGTTGTATTCTATCTTTAAATGTTCGAATATATATCTCAAGGTGTTCCATTGTCTTTGGCTTGTCAACTTAGACAAGTGAGCTGGTTTGCATGTCTCAGTGATGCACATTATCATTATCATAGGCTTCTCTGAACGAATATTGTCTGCAGCGTAAATTTATGAATCGCTTATTTGACATATCTGATAGATGTTTACCCATAATGCCAAACCAAACTCAATCTCAGTTAATAGAGACTGACTGATGTTGAAATAGTTATCAAATAAAGCTGCATCGATAACTAATGATATAAACATCTCAAACGTTAAAGCTTTAAGGCTTACAAATCGATTGGAGAGTTTTTGAGCAATGAAACTATGAGCAATGAAATTATTTTATATGGATATTAATACTGATAACATTGAATATTGTTCATGTCCAAATACTCTTTTCGATTTGTGTATATATATTATTTGTATTTCGTTATGTTCTCTACGCAAACTATCAATTATCATTCATATTATATTCATATTAATATGCTATGCTTGTAAAATAATATTATAATATTAACTGAGTTTAGCCAATAATACAATATATTAATATTACATGCATATAATAAAGTATAAAGCTTATGTTCTGATAGAAAGAGAAACAACTTCCCTTTCCACAGCAACATAACATTTATGTATTATATTATTAATATTATTATTTTTTGCTTTACTTCTATTTCTACAACAACATCTGTATGATACTTTGTCGCCCTTACTTGCTGATTAAGCCAATCATGAATAGAGTTTTAAAGTCTTTAGTGATGATGGAATATATTCTGATGACGATGGGATATGATTCATGTTACCTATTAGAGATCGAGGGGGTAGCAGAATGAGTCAATATCAATATATATTATATATTTGTATTATTATTATTTGAACAAATCGAATATCACTGTGATGGGGAGCACTTTCTGTGGCCAACTTATGATTGCATTGGATCTTTACAATTGTGAATGTGAGTCGGGGTATTTGGATAATTTGCTGGGTGATTGAAACGCACATTTGGGCAATTGACCGCTCGCTGATTCGCAGTCCCGTTATTTGCATGAATGTGTGTGTGTGTCTCGAAAGTGGAGCAATCCCGGCGGGGGATCGAATGGCAACGAAATTGAAGTCCGCTTGACTGGTCAGCGAAACGTGCAACAATTTGTGGCAACAGCGCCACGGGGTGGCTGCCGCTGCTGCTGCTGCTGCTGCTGTTGCTGCTGCAATGTATGTGTTTCGTGTTCGAACAACTGCGACCACATTTGAATTTAGCTAAGTGACTCGTGGCTCAGAGCAAAGCCGAGCTAAGCCAGACCATCAGACGGGTTCTTCTTGGCCTTAGGCCCGAATGCCATTGACATGGCTAAGCCCCACGCACTCAGCCGCCGCGAGAGTGTTTCACTTAATGGCCAATTGAAATAATGCAGCTTGTCCAGTGAATCATTTATGCAGCCGTCGCACTCGTCGACTTTCAGAGCGGCTCTTTCGGTCATTTGACTTGCGGTTTTTCAACCTGGCCACACATCTATCACACACATGCGTCCATCAGCGTCTGTGGCTGTGGCTGTGACTGTGACTGCGACAGTGCCTGCATCTGTATCTGTATCTATGTGTGTATCTGTATCTGTCACTTGTTTTTGTAATTTATGATTTCCTGCACAATTTGCATGCGAGATTAAAATATCAAAACGCGAAGCCGCTTGCGCTTAATTACAACGCCATTCAATGTAAATTAATTTATATTTGTTTTGGCTCTGCTTAAATGTGATTAAATTAATTACTGCCGTTTACCTAGGAGACTAACATCGCCAAGCTGACTGCAGCTTATGGCATGTCAATGAAACGATTTCAATCTCAAAAGTTGACATACGTGAGAGCTGAACACGCCACAAGCTCAAATACGAATGCGACTCTTTGTTTCGATTTGCAACTGCATTGAATATTAAACAGTCGAAGCATGTAACAGCATTCAGCATTATCCGTAGATCGATCGATCGATCGTTCAAGGCATTCAAGAACCGTTAGCAATAATCAAAATACATGTTGAGATTAACTTTAATTTCTTGTTCAGTTCAATGAAATCATGAGGAGAGCAATGAAAATAAATGAGAAATTAGTGAACAGTTGATAAATGATTAGAAATTTTGTAGTAATGTTAGTAGATGTAACACTAGGAGTATTTAGTTGAATAGTTCGTATTAGAAATACTAATTGCATTAAATGTAATAAAAATTTAGTAGAAATAGTAAGAGCTGTAGTAGCAGTAGAAATTGTATTTATGGTAACAGAAGTATTTATAGTTGATGGCACCAATAGTAGCAGAGGTTTTAATGGTATTTGAAATAGCTCTAATATCAGTATAAAACTGAAGCAATGCTAACAGTAGTAGATACTTGAGCTTTAGTAAATGCTGCAGCAAGTAAAAAGGTAGTAGAAAAGTACTACAAGCAGCAACAGTGACATGGGAAAGTCGTACTCGTATTAGATAACTATTGAAAAGATGCGTTCATCAGAAACTCATTCATATATAATGAGAATAGCAAATGGTTTTTTAGTTAGATATGGTAGATATATATAGTATATATAGAGAGATTTCTACAGTTAGTTTTATATGTATTTATTCTCGTTACTCACCTTGCCAAAAGAAATGTCGTAGCTGAATTTGGTGCTCTGGCTCAGGTTAAAGTCTGTAAATAGGAGATAGAGATGAAGCGAATGAGATAAATATTAAGCTTTAGTGCATTATCGGCGTATGTCTGATTAAAGTGGCCAGAAGAAGAAGAAGCAGCAGCAGCAGCAGCAGCAGCAACAGAAAAAACAAACCCAAACACTTGATTGCGATGGCTTCAAATTGATGCATTCAATAAGAGAATCTACGAGCAGTTGAGGAGCAGCTGCAGTTGCTGATGCTCCTGCATCCTTTTGATGTTGTTGCTTTCGACCTCTGGCAGGAGCAGGAGAGCAACCTTCCTCTCTCGTTTATTTTTTTACTTTTAGTTTTATTTCAATGCAATTGCAAAATGCGCTTCTTGCGAATCAATTCAATTTATCTTTGATTTTCACTGCTGCAACGAACGCTCTCTCTCTCTCCTCCCTCTCTCTCTCTCTCTCTCTCTCTCTCTCTCTCTTTCTCTTTCTCACAATTTGATTAATTTTTTATGTTTTTCTCTGCAGTGTGCGAGCCTTAGCTTCAGTCAGCTTTAAATTTAGCTCATGTCTCCATATCTTTCTGCTACTCAATGGTCCAACTAATTGCAGTTATTCCAGTGGCCATTGTCCGGCTGCTCTTTGCTAAATTACTTTGGCAATTAGCAGCTCTAATCCCCGCCACCCCCTTGGCACCTGGTCCGCAATTCAATTTGCTTGTTGCCGCTAGAGCAGTCAGGGAGCTCATTTTGTTCGCTTGTTGCACCACACACACACACACACACACACACAACGCACACACACACACACGCACACACATATATATACCGCTCAATAGGCAAAAAAAAACCCCGAACAAAGCCTTCTAAACATGTTGGGCTCCGCCCTTTGCCAGCATTGTTGTAAATTTCGTTTTGGCACTCCTAAATTCCTTTGCTGCATTTATGCAAAGGCCCAACTGCTGCTGTTGCAACAGCAACAGCAACAGCTCTAACAATAACAACAACAACAATAACTGCTTCTAGTAACTAATTTTATTACAACACCACAGCAAAGAGCCCCCAACTGAATAGAGCCGACTCCATTCCATGCCCCAGCCCCCTTTATGTGGCACTCGGAAAACAATGTCAGCTTTACACTCTGAGTTTTTTTGTTGCTGTTGTTGTTTGCTACACTGAGCCAAATTTACCATATGTTGTGTAAATCTTTAATGAAATCCGCCATAGTGGCAAACACAGAGTTGCATTTTAAAGCAGGGACAACCTCAGGGACCGCACGCTGCAGCATTGTTGCTGCCGCTGCTGCTCCTGCTGCTGCTGCTGCTGCTGCTGCTGCCAGTCAGTAGTGGCAGTCCACCGAAGTGGAGGCTCAATTTTCTAAGCCAATTTAGTCGCACAGCGCTGGCCAATGTACAAAATTGCAGGCACAACAAACAAACAAAACGTGTCAGGGGAGGAGTAAAAGGCGGATTGCTCGTTGCACTATGCAAAGAGGCAGCTCATGGCAGAGCCAAAGTTGATGCTGCCAATTGATTCTTATTGCTATAGAACTCTAAAAGAAAGAAAAAACTCAGTTCCCAGCAGCATCAGAATCATTTCAATAAGCTAAAGCGAAAAGGTCGAGAGCTGGCAACAACTAACACAGAAAAGCGAAGCATAAGTCATTTAAATGAATATATTCCCCTAATACTACTGCAAATCATTGTGATTTAATTTTTGGTTACTTTGGCAAGAAATAATACTAATGGATATGATATATGATACATGTCCGAGGTATCTGTATATCAAGAAAACTTTACAGTTTATATGATAGATATACGTGTAATGGATTTTTTTTAAGTCTAAACTTTATAATAATAAATATTTATCGAGCCTTCGCCAGAGTGTTTGCATTATTATTTTATTTTCATGTCTTACGCGAAGGGTTCTTTTTTTTTTAATAATCAAATAATATTATTAAAGTTTAGTGATAATGGTAAATATCATTAATATACTAAAAGCATTTATTCAGTTGCCAGATACAAAGGAGAATTAAAATTAACTAAAGTTTTCATTAGGAGGGAATAACTTTTACACATTACAGTATCTAATATTATTATGCTAAACTCCAAGTGCTGGAGATGCTTATGCCTAAGCTCTTACGCGCATCGAGCTTGATTCGCTGTCGAACAAGCTGCTGAAATAAGGGATAAGCTTTAAGCCAGCTGTAGGTAAAACATACTCGTATATGGTATCCTTGTGGATAGACACATACAGACATATCTACATACATATGCATGTGGCTGGCGTTAAAGGCAGTTTGCAGTTCTGTTGCAATGTGTGGCAGGTTTTGTGAGTGTTCTCAGCACACTTTGTGCCTCCACGTGCATCCACTGAAGAGGCGGAGCAGCAACTTAATAAAAGGAAAATAAAGCAAAAAGGAAAGCAGCTGGGGAAAAGCTGGCCATAATTTGCAGCAATATTCCTGTGCATAGTCACAATAAACTCGAGTGCTGGCCAACATTCGAGCTTTGAGCCAACATCGACAGGCTGTCAATTAAAATGGAGATGTTTAAGTTTTTGCCAAGCAAGCAATGAAAAGGCTTCCTTCTGAGCTGTCCGCCGTAGACCGTCCTCCGTCCTCCGTCGGCTGTCTGCTGTCTGCTGTCTGCTGTCTGCACAGAGGCGTGGGCCAGGACGGGCTCGGGAGGGTAAGCTGCTGCATTTCCATGTTGATTTTTTATCACATTTGAACTTTGACCCAATTTGTTTGGCTACCAATTCCGGGAGCATTCGCTGTCATCCCGCTTGCCGGGATTGCCCTGCTAGCTTCGTCGCTTCAGTAGCAGCAGCAGCCACTCCAAGTCGAACTCCACGCTGATTGCACGTGGCACACAGCCAGGCAGATAGAGAGACATACATACATGCTTGCATGCATGCATATGTGTGTGCGAGTGTTATATCTACATATGCATTTGTGCTACAAATTGAAGACTTCAGCTAGAAGTCACGAAATCTAGAGTAGTAGTCTAGTAGTGTCTTTCACTTGTTCCAGTGCAAGCGAGAATACGTGTCCTGTGCATCATATATTCGCACATAAATACATTTTTATAGAGATACACATACATACATATATGCATGCATACAAAGATATATACATCTGTGTGTGTGTATATATATTGCATAGCGTATTTCGTATTCTGTATTTCGTTTTCCCTTTGCTGTTGAAAGGAAATTGCTTGTCTGCGCCTATGCAGTCGCTCCTCCTCGACTGCTAGTTGCATGGCTAATAGCTGGCAGCTTGTTTAAGCCTTCAGTGCCGCCCAACTTCTAGCCCCATCTGAAATGCACGGCACATTGTGAAAGACTGCTAGCTAGCTAGCTGCTGCTCTTGCAGCGAGAGACTCGATTTATATGTGAAACTCTCTAACATGTCTACTTCTGCATGTGCACACACACACACACACACACACGCACACACACCACTGAAGATGGGTACGTGCCGTTTTTTTGCGATGCAATTTGGACAAAAACATTGCCAGGCAGTCGACAGCCAGTCTTTTAGGCCCGGCTAAAACACTTTAAGCCCGAAATACTCACGCACACAGGCTCACACAGTCTTGCACTCGCACACACACACACACACACACACACACACACTGCCAGCTTGAGGTCCTTGTTCGTGAGTGTTTGCTTTTTATACCCTGAACCCATTAAAGACGACTAAAGAGTATGTAATGTTTCTGTTGACATGCGAGAAGGCATTGTCGATCCCATGAACTAAATAATGATAAGGATCAGCATTCGAGATAACCTATAAACCCATGGCCTTCACAGGTCAGGTTTAATTTGAATTAATAAAAAAAAAAACTAAAAATGGATCTTAGTTGATATTCGACTTTTATGAAGCAGTATCAACTTTATTTATTTTATTTATCTTTATAGTTATTGAATGAAGAATAAGAATTTATTTATTTTCAATTTTCAATGAAAATTATATCCAAACTCAGATTTACTGAATAAGATAATTATCATCAATAACCTTTAATTATATTTAATCACAAATTAATAAAGAAACATTGCAATATATATTCAATTTGATATATTATTTAAATATATCAATTGAAATAAGTAATTATTTTTATTTTAAGAAACGAAGTCAGACCCACATAGAAAAACAAATATATTTGCAGTAGCAGCGGATCGATATATGTATAGGGTATGGAGTAGTCAGACACTTTCGTCAAGATTGCTTTTACTTGTTTTAAATATACTAAGATCTGTCTCTCTCTCTCTCTTTCTTGTTCTTTCTCTCTCTCTATCTCTCTCTCTGCGTCACTTCTGTGCAACATTTTCTTGCAGGCATTTTTCAGTTTTTGCCCATTTCACATCTTTCGTTTACTTTTATGAAAATGGACCGGGCACGACTCCAGGACGCCTTACAAGGATTTGTTTGAGTGTGTAATGAACTGAGTACAGAGAATGGACTGACTGAATATATACGTATACATATATAGATGTAGTGTATATATAGTGTATTCGCACAATACACTCGATGCATTCTGTTGCCAGTTGGCCAGTTCTTGAAAAAACTAATTTTATATACAGGTATGCTTCAGTTGGCCCATCCCCTCGAGCTGCCTCTCGATTTGTATTGAATAAATGCAAAAGGCGTGTTAATTGACAGACCATGAAGAGCACAAGCAAAATATTTTTGCACTTTTCTCCAACTGCGTTTGCCAGCAAACAACAACAAAGCGACTGAGCGAGACGGAAAACGAGAAAAACAGTGCGCCAGAGATGGAGAGTGGCGATGGGGCTCGAGTGGAAGGGGGCGTGGCAAAGAGCGCACTCTGCAAAGGTTGCATGGCATGCCACTGTCCTAAGTGGCAAACGGGGTAGATGCAAAAATACTTGTTACAAGTGAATACGTAAAATAAATATGCTGAAAGCTCTAATTAAATACAGAACTTTCTTACCAGTAAGTTGATCGTGCGAATTTGTCGAGTATTTATTTCGAGGTAAATTTAAAACAAATATTTACTACGATTTTTCAATGGGAATTTAATTATTGTTGTTTAAAAAGTATTTTGAAAAGATTCAAATTGTCGATGGGGATAAATTCTAAGTAATTAAGTTAAATAAAGTTATTTAATAATATTTTAAAGAAATAAATAAATATTGTATTTGTAATATCTTCATCTACATCTATTGTCTGCCTATTACATAGTTAATGATAATTAAGAAAAACATTTTAATTATTAAAAATTACATATCGAAATTCGATAAAAACGATTTTCCATCCAATTTGAGAATGTTTTGAATTTATTAATATATAATTATATTAAAAAAAAAAACTATAGGAAGCTATAAAGAAGTAAATTTATAAATTTTTAAATATTACAAATTAAACTACTTTAGGGACTCAGAAAGTAATTAAGAATGTAAACTGCTTTAAATATTTTCCCCACGCTCATAAATAAGAGTCCGAAAATCCGTTTATCATGTTTTTTTCCCTCTCTCTCTCTCTATCTCGTATCTCTTTTTGCTTAAGCAAGCTTATGTAAAGTGAGGGCATTATAACTTCGAGCTTAAATTCTTGCCACGAGTTAATTTTGCTGTTGTTGTTCGTGAAAGTTCTAAAAGTCCGTCTAACTGTTCAAATGCTCAACTTTTTGCAAGTGCCGTCAGCGGGCCATGATGAGCCCCTTCTGACTGCGGGGTTAACGCGAAAGCCAGCAGCCAAGCAATTATGTTAATTTGTTACTGCATTTTTTACTACTTTGTTCAGTTTTTTCCTTATTATTTATTTCTTTTTATTATTATTATTAATAGTCGAGAGCGTGGCGCCTATAAATCTGAGAGCCAGCGGCGCATGGTTTATGACGCTTGGCTGGAGTCGCCTTTGGTGTTGGCTCTGGCCGAGTGGAAGTTGCGTGCGGGCCACTAAATCGCCCATATTTATCTATAATAAAGGCAATTTGGAAAACCAGATACCCTCCCACACCCTCAGAGCCCCCCAACCCACGCAGCTCTTTCAATAAGCCGAGCCGAGTCGAGCCAACGCCTGGCAGTAAAAATCGATTAAACAAATCGAGTAAATTGTTGCCAGTGTCTGACCCCCCTACGCATACCCTGCACCGCAGCAGGTAAGTAAGTGCGCTTATATAGTATGTACATAATACAGTAGCCCAGAGCCCCCATCTCTCGCTCTCCCTCTCTCTCTCTCTCTCTCTCTCTCTCTCTCTCTCTCTCTCTGTTTCTCTCTTTGCTGTCCCTCGATCCATGTTGGGCTGTCTATAATTATATGCTGGCTATACTCCTGCCATATTTTTACTTACTTTGTTTGGCCGCACGACGCGTTGCCAGGCGACGCGTCAATAAGCCACGTATACGTCGCGTTGCGCCAGGACACACGAATGTCCTTTCGCTTCACTTTTTATATGTACATATATAATATCTCTTCTTTTTACAACTTTATTCTGCCACGCGAAATGCAAATGTTATTTACTTAATTTTGCAACTTGCTGAATGTTTTATGAAATTCGTCGAGTTTCAGTTCTGCTTCTTCTACGTTTATTTTTATTATTTTTTATTTTTTTTTGGTATTTCACTTAGTCAAATCGTTCACCTAGATGCGCATCCTTGCGAAGCTTCCTAGCCAGTTGATGGCAGAATTTTTGGGTAAAATTTTTGATTTTGTAAATCTTTTGGCCCAAGGACATTTTCGCCTAGCATAGTCTCAATAGCTGTGCATCAACATCGTCATGATTACGTCACCATTTTGTGTTATTATGCGTATTTAGTATTTCGCTGCTGGTATTTAAATGTTGGTATTTTATTTGGTATTCGCATAGCTTTACATAACACTCGCCACTGCCACTGCTGCCATTTGCCACTGCGTCCAATTGCCAACTGTCGTGCCAGGGCAACGCGTGTTTGTTGTTTGGGCCCCAGCACTAAACGCGTCTCCTAGCAATGTCGGGGTTTTTTTTTTTTTTTTTTTTAGTTTTTCCATTTTGTTGTTGTTCTGCGTGTCTTAGCCACAAGTCCTTCGTGCTAGCAACAGCCAGCGAGCGAGCGAGCTTTTGTTAGCCCTCGTTGCTGCTAGCTTGTTTTGGCCAGGCCAACAAAAATCGCTATGACTGTTGCCATGACAACAGCGATTGACAGTCGAGACTAGCTATGAGAATACCCTAGAATCTGCAGCTTTTGGCTATGTGTGTCTGTGTCTCCCCAAGTCAGCTGAACAAGATCATATACATCATACATTTAGACTTCTTTATAACAATTTCTATCATTGAATATTAATTTAATTATTCTTTAAGCAATAAAACTTGCCTTATAATAATCAAAGAAGAGAGATTTGCTTTGATATTACTCACATTATAATTGATTATAAATTTAGTTTATGCTTTCATATAGTATTTGCAAGAGCTTTTAAAATATATTTAGTTATTAGATATAACAATATTATAAAATAAAAATCAGAATTATTAAATGGATTCACTTAGAAAACCACTCTATAAACAATTAATGCCATCGATGACGTCAGCTGAACATTGATTTCGGCAATGGATCGATAATATAGCCAATCAATAGCTAAAGAAAATCCCGAGTTCCAGAAAGTTTCATTGAATCCAAGAGAATGTTAAACAAGGCATACGCAATAATTGCGAACGATATTTAAATATATTAGAAAATTGATTTATTACAAATATAATATTAATTATACCCTGAGCCCATTGAAATTCTCATTTCAGGGTATTATGGTTTTCTGAAAATGTATGTTACAGGCAGAATGAGACGTCGCAGACCCCATAAAGTATATATATTCTTGATCAGCATAAAAAAATAAGTTGATCTAGTCCTGTCCGTCAGTCCGTCCGTCCGTCTGTATGAACGTCGAGATTTCGGAAACTACAATAGCTAGAGAGCTGAAAACATTACACGAATACTCGTATGTAAGTTACGCAGTACAGTTTCTTTTGTTTTTTTGTCGATAACTCATCCCATTTCTAAATTATCGATAAAAAATCGAAAACACCACCCCCAAGCCACAGCAGCAACTGCGCAGTTAGCAGAGCGCGCTTGCGTAAAGAAAAAGAAATTAGTTTTTTTTTTAGGGTTCAGGGTATCTCGTAGTCGGGCCGTCTCGGCTAGAGCCTTCTTTCATGTTTTATTTTTTGTAATGATAGCTTGATTCATTTTACATTATATTAAACAAAAACTAAGTGGGAAATTTTGCTTACATATTTCATGTAAGACCTTGATAAGAAAAACTTTTCCCAATAGAGTGAAGTCGATCGATATAATCGATTGTTGACGTCATCGAACGGAGTTCTAATATTCATATCTTTGTTTATTTTAATTTTATTTATTTACGCCACATTTAGTAATATTTATTTATAAAATGTATAATTAATAGTCTTTGCATGCACAATATTGCATTTATTCATGTCAGCTCAAATTTCTTTTTAAGAAGTTCTCGGTAAACTTTCGCATTTATGTTTTTGTTTGCGCACGAATTGCGCACGAATTGCTTTAAAATAATGTCTTGGTCAACATGCTTAATTAAAATAATGGCACAATTGGCCGCAATTCAATTGATTATGTTGATGATATCGATCTAATGGCTGTGCTGCCTTCACCCACGTAGACTTATGCAAATGGACAGTGACAGGGACAGGGACGGGGTGCGGAGAGGAGCATCGGCTGAGCTCTGTGCTCTGCCGTAACCTGTTAATCGAGCTAATTGCATAAATTACAATGGATAAACAAGCGTACGTCCCCGTTTCTCGTTCTCGTCTCTTGACAGTCAACTGTCAACTGCAGGACTGCTTGGCCAGCTTGAAAGTGAAAATCAAATTGCGTTGGAGCAATTGCCAATTGGAATTGAATTTCCATTGGGCAACAAAGGCGCCAGTGAATTTCCATAAAGCCAGGCGAATCGAACGCCCGCTGTGTCTTTTATAACCCATAACCCGTTTGCCATTTGCCAGCTCACTTAAAGGATCTGCGCGACAGCGCAGAGTAGTCGCTGAAAACTATGATTGACAAGTCAAAACTGGGGCTGAACCAGAGCCAGAGCCGGAGCCAGAGCCAGAGTCTGTGCGCGACAGGCCCCCATACTCGGGCACAACTTGAATTTGACAAAGCGTATAACGGAAATTGCTGACAGGCTGTGCGACATGCGCGCATGTCCTCGTGCCATAAATTATTTAAATTATTTGTATTTTCAGCAACAGCAATAATGCACAGCTTGCGAAAATTAAACTCGAGGCATCTGCTCCAGCTCTCGAGCTGCCTATTCAGATTTCCATTGAGACTTCTAGTTGAAAGCAAATCAAATTTATTTATCCTTGCGTTTTTGTGTGCAGCTCGGGTCGGCTCGACCATCCCGCCATTCCAGTATCCCTCGCTCCATCCAGCCCAGCTCCTTCAACATAATAAATCAAAATGGAAAGTCCAGATTTTCTTGGCCATTCTGTCTGTCTGGCTGCCTGGCTGCCTGGCTGCCTGTCTGTTTGTCTGTTTGTCCGACTGACTGTCACTCATCAATTTTGAAAATTATTAAAAATTTAAATGGAATACCAAAATGCACTCAGCAACAGGAATATATTCATATAAAAGCTCTCATTCTCTCCCTCTCCCTCTCTCTCTCCCTTTTCTCTCTCTCTCTCTCTCTTGCTCTGAGTGTGTGTGAGTGTTTATATGCCTCTGTGGTTGACTGTGTGTGTGTGTGTGTGTGTGTGTGTTTGTTGTTTTGTATATTGTATTTTGTGTCAAGCTTGTCAAACATGTTGCATATGTCCTGTGCCAAGTTGCCAATGCGTATGAATTTTTAATTTTAATTGTTCACCAAATGCGCTCCGCAAAATCTGTTCACAGGGATATGCACATGGACGATGAGTCCTCAAACGACAGGACACTCGTTTCGTTCCCATAATTCGATACGTGTACATTTTATAAGCCTGCCCAGAGAGTGGGAGTTAGCCTGTGCAATATCCTGACAGTTTATTGACACAATTGAAGACACAGGCAACGTATATATATATATTACACGTTATATATGTATATATATGTATCGTGTATTGGGTAAATCAAAGCTTCTTCTGGCCCTCGTAATGCCCACATAATGACTTTTATTTTATTGACTCCAAGCCATAAGGCGACACGAACTCTCTAGAAGAAGGAGTCGCAGTCGCAGCAGTCGCAGCAGTCGAGGCACTGAGAGTTCTTCATTAGTTGGCGCTCAATGCGAGCCGCAAAAATCCATAATTATAATGCACCTTACATAACGCTTCATTAAGATAATGATAATGAATACGTGACCGCACAGACAGATACACACACACACACGCACACACACGCATACACGCACACGCACATAGGCACAGTCGCATGTCCTGCTTGGTAATGGCACGCATGAGAATGTATGTGTGCGACGTAGTCATGTACATACATATGTGCATGTATCGTTGCGTGAGAGGAATGGGCCTGGTGTCGCTGTCGGAGTCCGAGTCCGAGTTGGAGGACTCCCAGCAAATGGCCAGCGGGCAAGTGGAATTAACCACTTACTGCCTTCCTCCACACGACGCGACGTCGCCTGCGTGACAGGCCGTGTCGGCTTCTTCTTGGCTCCCACGACACCGCATGAAATGCGGTCGATAATTTACATAAAAAATAATACAGAAGGTGAGCAAGTCTCTTCGACGATGAGCCAATGACACTGACTCAACTGAACACCAAACAATCGTGGATTAATCGTGTCAACTTGGAGAAATAAAAGTAAGATATGAAATGCTAAATACAATTGAAATAGTAGAATACTTTCTTGAAATGTTCCTCAATTTTAAATGAATATAATTAGGTGAATAATTTAATTATATAAAATATAAAACATTTTAAATTCGATTAAATAATGGGTTCTAATTGATTCAGGTTCTAACAGAAGGAATATCAAGAATATATCTGATTTAATATAAAAATTAATTTAAATTCAATCTTGAGCTAGACAATGGCAAATTCAATAATTTAGAGTTGATAAATATAGAAATTATAGAATTGTTGATCCTATATTATATAATGGAAATTCTTATAGAAAGTTTCTAAATTAGTTTAAGAATAATCATAATCTAATTAATGATTTATTTTCAACTATTATTTTTTTTTTAATATTTAAACTATGTACACTTGAAACATTGTATACAGTTGTATTTCACTTGATACCTAAATTTAGGGTAGTGTAGCAAAGCGTTGCATTTCCCTTCAGTACTAATTAATTAATATTGATTAATTTTCTACTCATATTAAGCTGCATATACCGAAGCAAGTGTCATTCAAGCACAAGTTATTAAATGTATGCTTGGAATAGTAATAAAATTCGATCTGATTGCAGGCATATTGTATGCCAAATGGCTCGTCAATGTGCCCAGGCCTTAGAATTGATGAAATAGTCATAAAAACGGTAATAATGATTACACAACATTAACATTCGGGGCAGGAGTGATAGGCGCGTGCTGTGTGGGTGTAAGGCCTGTCGGATGGGAACGGGACGGGAGCGAACGTTCAAAGTAAACGCAACTCGAGCGTTAAGAACAAAAGCAACGGAGCCTCAACTTTAACCTTTTGCCAGGCTGGCAGTGGGGCAGGCTGTCCCTTTGGCAGCCAGTCAGTCAATCTAGCCAAGGACAAAGTGGGCGACAGTCATCAATAAAATATATTGCCAGTAATTTCCAGCACTGGAAGAGCTGCAGTGGAGGGGGGAGGTTCGTTTGGAGCTAGTTGATAAGTTGTCCCCAGCATAATTAATTCACTTGCATGATAATCAAAAAATCATTTGATTAATGCTCGCTTCTTGAACGAAGTGCAAACAATCGTTGCTTGTCCTGCCACATGTTTGTCTACCACGACGCACGAGCTGGAGGGGCGGCGGCATTAACAAGGGTTGTGGCTAACTGGGATTAGGGGTTCGAGTTGAACTTGTCGGGGAATGCGACATGGGACGACCGAATGGGCAGACCGAAAACCCAATTGCAAATGAGTTTTATGTTAAGAGCTAATTTGGGTTAATGCCGTAAAATGTGGCGCAGTTAAATAAATGCTAGCTAGCACACACCACACACTCAGCTCTCCACTCCAATCTCCTACGCCCAAGTGTGAAAAGCTGCTGCTGGCTGCGACAGCTTTTTAGCATGCGCTTCCAAGTATGCTACATAAAGTTGCACAATATGCGCAGCAGCCACAGGGCAGTACCTACACACACACACACACACACACACACACACACACATATATATATATATATGCATATCCACATGTACGCGTGTGAGTGGCTTGTCTTGTGCGTTTTGCTACTAAGAAGCGTCGCATACTTTAGTGCTTTGTTTCTGTCCGCTAACATTTTATTATTTGTGACTAAGTTTCCTGCTTTCTGCATTGTTTCTCTCTCTCTCTCTCTCTCTCTCTCTCTCTCTCTCTCTCTCTCTCTCTATCTCTCTGCAGTCTCCGTCTCGACTTGCTGCCCTGGTTTTATATTTAAATAAGTTGCGAATGTTAACTTGACACAGATTTTGCCACAGCCCCAACAATGGTTCGCTTTGTCAAAACTTCAAGTAGAACAAAAAGAAAGAGTTGAGACTTTGTTCATAAGTTAGCCTTGTTTTTCCCTCTACACTACTCGGTGTTAGTTACATTATCAATTAGGTGAAAAAATGAATGAAAACATCTTATTCAATTCCTTAATCATGCATTCATTGCATTTTCCCATTTGCATATACTCAATTTAATATGCTGCATTTCTTTGCTAGTCTCTGACAATTGCATTACTATAAAAAGGTATTTAGAATACTCGAATGAACTAAGCAGAATGTCGAATTTGAGGATGCGAGACAATCGATTCCATCGAAGCTGCTGTGAGGGGGGAAGTGCAGAGAGAATTGTATTAAAAAAATCATCGCCCTTTGAATACCCTTGAAATTAAAAGATCACATATATATTATATATTTAAATATTGAATATTTTAAATTATTCTTGACTTGAATCTTGGCTTTACTCTAAATATCGGAAATAAATCATTCTTAGCTATTTGTAGAATGAGATTCAATTTTATTTTGGATTCGAATTTGACTTGAATAGGAAACATTATTATAAAAATCGAATTGTTAAATCGTTAAATTGACTTTTATCAATTATAGGCTACCTCAGGTATCTATTAAGGGTGAGAGAAAGCTCTCTGCTCTTTGAAAGGGCATTCAATTGTTTCGTTTATATTGTAGCTTTGAGCACTGTGGAATGTCGCTTACCTTGGCATGGCCAACGCCCTGGCCCGCTGCGCGCTTGCCATGGGACTGCTCTGGCAAATATTGACAAAACATTTGCGCTGCTTTGGCCGTTGTCAAGGAGGAGCTGTGGAGCTGTGGAGCTGCTGAGCTGCAACGCTCCATTTGCTTATCTTAAATTACAAATCAGTCAATACCAAATTGAATGCAAACAGAAACACAGAGGTAAAAGGGCGATTCGATTTGATTCGACTCGACTCGATTTCGACTGCAGCTCGGGGGAGCAATTCAGCTGAGGCGCACAAGTGTTGAAATTCGTATGCGAATTGATAGCGAGCTGTAGCTGCAGCAGGCATTAGGCATTAGGCATTAGGCATTAGCTGCTGGACGGGCATTCACTTTGAGCACGATTTGAAGAGACATCGCTCCAGCCCATCCAATTGCAGTTGCAATGAACGCATTTACATAACAGACAATTATCGATCATGGAAATTTGAAATTTGAATTTCATAAGAAATCTTACAATCCAGTCGAGCTCTACTGAGCTGAAATATCATTCCAATCCTTAAATTAAGAACAACTGCAAGATACAAAATATAAATAACAATACATTTAAATATCGATCAAGGCTGCGAGCTGTCGTCGAAAATGATGCTCAGCTCAACTGGCAGTTGCATTAAGACATTTTTAATAAACTGCTGAAATATTTATTGTATATTTTATTTTGTGGCTCACGAAAAAGCCTTGACAAATCACGTCAAGCCATAATGTCGCTAATTCATTATATACATTTTTCGTTGCATACTTTTTGGGGCATGCCTTAAAAAATCGTAAATTCAATTAGCTTTAGCTTCCCTTGCGGCTCCTGCGGCTATCATTTAAATGCTTTGCGATTTGAGCAACTCAACTGACATATGCAAGATGAATATGCGCAGATTATAAGCTGAACAGCCATGTATATATATTTATATACAAATTTATATATGTATATATGTATATATTTTTATTTGGACATGTTTAGGAGCCAAACCTCGCTGGCACACGAAATGTGTTTAGTAATAAAGGTAAAACGCAGAGTGCCTAAACATTTCTCTTTGCTCTCTCCCAATCTCTCGCCTTCTCGCCCTTCCGCTCTAGCTCGCTCTCTTTCTGCGTGACATGCTTCATTACATTAGATGACATGGCGAACGGCGACGGTGTCTGAAAAATGCCCAACTGCCTGTATGTGTATTAGGGCTGCATGCCACGCCCACGTCAGCCTTGTGACAATGACGCAGCATAACATTTCATTTGTATGCTCGTTCACAAACGGGCATATTGGTTCATGCAGTGATTGTCTTGTATAGACAATATATATCTGTGTGAACGCAATGATTTGAAATTTGTAAATATCTTAAATGAACTTGAGGAATTACTTGATAGATTTCAATACAAATGTTGTTTTGATGCTTGAGTTTTCTCCTAGAGCTAGTCACGCAGACCTTTGGGCTGAAATAGTAAGACAACAAGTCAAGGCGTATAACAGGGCTTTCGTATACACGTAGCCTTGTACAACTGAATGCCAAGATTTATTGGATCAAATTAGGAGACTTACTATTGATAGAGCTACAAGCATCAGTATGATAATTTAAGCATATTATTATTTGTAATCAATTGAACTGCTCATTAACTCATGAGCAAGTATTTTCCAGTCGGTTGCAATAGACTTATTATTATTATTACTTTTTTGTTTTTGTTTTTCTTTTTTTTGCCACTCGCCCAGAAGCCGTGCGGCATGTGGCATGTGGCATGAGAATGACTAACTGCCAGCGGCGACAACCACGCACTTTTCCCAGCCACCCCCAACGATTTACACACACACACACACACACACACGGACACGGACACGGACACTGACACAGAAAGAGAAGGAGGCAAGAGGAAGAGAGACAACGCGAACTCATTTTTAATTCATGAAATGTTTGCTACCAACAAAATATTACACTTAATGTCAACTTGGCAGCAAAAGCAAAGGCGAAGGTAAGCCGAACAGTGCCAGAGACACCACCCCAAAATAATTGTCACTTAGCGAGGGTAAGCGGCATATGCATATATAATATATATCCTTACATATATGCATGTACGTATGTATGTGTATACATAGAGGCGAAGGCGTGCGTATGATTATGCAGGGATATAAGACAAGACTAACTAAGCATGTACAAACATATGCGTGTTTCTTCACACACACACATTGATATATTCCAGGACCAAAATATATGAAATATTCATGAAATGACATCTATACAACTACATATGCAAGCAAATTGATTGACTGACAGACTGACTGAGTGACTGAGTGACTGCTGATTGACAGCTGGCCAGCTGACCAAGCTGTTGTCCTTCCCAAAGTCTCAGCCGATTTTTAATTGGCGCGTTTCACTTAATTTTTAATGCTACACGCCCCCAGTCGCCTGCTCGAAAAGTTTGCATATGACCAGCTGTTTAGAGCTCTAACACGATAACAATAACAATAATAATGATGATGATGATATGATGATGATGATGATGATGATGAATGATGATGGACAGCTGTAGGGCTTTAGGATACAAAGTTGGGCAGTAGGCATATGGAAACAGGGTCGCAGGGCTCGTAAATTAAGCATTGCATAACTCACGTATTCAGGTATCAGCTCTTTAACTACAATTCTACAGTCGCATTATAAATATATAATCGTTGACATGTGTGAAGCACTGACAACAAGGTTATAATTTAACCGGGTTAACAACTCGTCAGAACTGAATTAATGAATGCATAATACAGTTTCCTCAAATGAGGATTAACCCTCCCATCTTCAACAGGTTGGGTGACTGCAGATGATATTTGCCATTTGATTCGAGCTTCTCTAAGAGTGGGCTGTAAAATATTTTGTATAAATATATAAATAGTTAGACGAGAACATATTTCTCCAGTTAGCCTTTGGTAATTTACATCAGGTACATCAGGCAACAGATGAGCTCACGTCAAAGGTACTAAAGGTGCGCCTGTGGCATTTTCATCGAATAAAATGTCTTGCTTAATACTGAATAATTTATTTATTTCACGACCAATGTCCGCAGGATACAGATGCAAGTGTAATGTAAAGTAACGTGTATAAAAATAATATCTCAATGAAAAAAAAAAAAAAAAAAAAAAAAACAAAACAAAATTATATACGTTTCAAGCTCGTGAGCATAGGCTGCCTCTGACAGGGTTGTCAACGATGCTGAATTCTATAGACGCAGCACTGAATACACAGAGAGAGAGAGAGAGAGTATGAGTTTTTTTTTTTGCAGGGTTCGAGCAGTCTTCTTACTTGTTTTCTTAATTTTTTTCTTCTCTTCTCCTCTAACCTAAAAGCTGCAATTAGCGATTGGGGGCGTTGAGTTTTATTCTCAGGCAGACAAATATACTTGGATTTAATGAAATCGCGTATTTTATATAATGTATAAATTAATAAAAATAAATGTAAGAAGCTTTGAATCGTCCGAATATAAAATGAATCGTATCAGAATCCAGCCCTGAAAACTCTAGTATGTAAATTAGAAAATCTCTTACAAATGGAAAATATTACTGAAAAGCACTTGAATAGTCATAAACTTAAATGTACAAACAAATCTTTACTCTAAACAAGGTTATATTCTTACAGAATTATAATAAAATAATAATACAAATATAAATTCAGCTCACAAATATACGAAAATCTACAGTTGTCAATAGAAGCGACGCAGAGCCGCAGACTTCAGAAAAAATCATTTCCTGATTCCACAGTCAGGCGTCAAAATCTAGCTTCTTCTTAAACAAAAATGCAATCAAATATTTCAATTAGTTTGCTTTTGATGAGCATGCGGCTTATCAAATGGAAAACAAAATGAAACACAGAATAATGCTCCGTTCATCTAGAAATATAAAAAAATTATTAATAATAATAAATAAATAAAGAAACAACAAATTTTTATTTCCAAGAAAGTACATTTTGTTTATCTACAAAAATAAATGTTTATGGAATAACTGCAATTGCTTTTATCTAAACGTGAAAAGTCAAAGACTGTAAATTATTTGGTTTGACAAATTTAAAATGTTAGTGTCACAACTTTGGAGTAAGCCCTCCATACTTTTCTTAACTGATCTTTCTATGCCTCTGTTATGTAAATGCAAACAAATACAATACAAACAGGCACACAAAATAGTTTAACTACTTTTTGAGCATTTTCATGCAGCATGAATCGATACTTCTGATGACATCATATTTGTGCCTTGCCTGAAATCGCCGTAAAGTTTTTACAAACAACCGCGCACGTAACTAAAAGTTGGGGATAACAGAGAAAAAGAGAGAAGAAAAGAGATAGTGGGGTAGGGGTAGGGGGAGGGAGAGGCGGAGGCTGAGATCGTAAGCAACAAAAACAATTTGCATGAAATTGCGACTACGTGCAAAATTAGCTTCACCCACTAAGTGGTTAGAGAAAAGTTGGCATCGCGTGGCAGAGGGCGCAGGCAGAGGGCGTGGCAGGCTGGCACAGTGTTAACCAAAGCGCATTTTAGCCATCATTAGAAGACACCTGAAAAATATGCAAGCAACAAAAATAAAAGTGGGAAACTATGGCCAAAGTGGCTTGCCCAAAAGCGAGAAAGCCAAAGCCCAGCTGCTGCTGCTGCTACTACTCCTGCGGCTGCTGCTACTCCTGCTGCTGCTGCTTCTGTTAGCCAATTGGCTGCGTCTGGTCGTGTGGCAACTGACAGTGGATTATGCCACGGGCCCGCAGCGAAATGGGCCAAGGTATGCGCAGCAGCAAAGTGTGTTAAATTTTTTATGCTCTGCTGCAAATTGAAGCCAGCTGCAGATGGACTTTGAAAGGGCGAGCGCCTTGGCTAATAGCGCAAAAGGCAACAACAGTTTGTCAGCATTATGCAAAAATGTGTAATGCCACAGCCACCCCCGCCGCCCCATTGTAGTTGCTGCTGTGCAGTCACCTGTGCAATTTCCTTGCTGCTGGTCAAATTTTCAAATAGAGTCGCCTTTGTTTTGACGTCTGACGCCGCTCGCCCAATGCCAAAAGTACTCATTGAAAATTGAATATAATTTAATGGCCAACGTTAAATGCTCAAATACAATCATACACACACACACACACACACATGCACAGAGGAATGCCGCACTCTCTGACCCAAGCTTTTAGCTGTTGTGAAAACGCGGAATTGCTTTGGATTTTCGCAGGCGATAATCATAAAAGTGAACATTTTCATAGTACAACAGTTACAAAAGTGCTGTGTGAGTGCGTGTGAGTGTGAGTGTGAGTGTGAGTGTGAGGGTGTGTGACACACATACACACACACATGACAGCACACACTCACACCTTTGCCGCGTGTGACACGCAGACACATGCTGGTTTATTGATTTTATACGCAGCTTTCCCTACTCACAGTTTTACAGAGTGAAATAGCTTCGACTTGTAATTAGAGTGTCCCAAAACTGAAATTTATTTCTATGATAAAATATGTCAATTACAGTTATCCAGCTATAAATTTAATATACTTAACTCACAGATGTGGCAGGTGAGCCATTCAATATATTATCCCATAGTAGAATGTCTTATGAAAGCAATTCTTACTGCAAGAAGAAATTCTTCAGCATTTACGTAATGGAATTCAGTTTGTTTTTAAGACAGTTCGTCCAGTGCTCACACTTCACTTTCCTTGAACACTTTTTCAAGAACAGGTTTTAAAACTTTCCTATGAGATTACGTAAAATGATTATTCGCCTTATCAATCAAAAAGAAAAGATCGTCCTGTCAACCGCTTTCATAAATCAATAATATGCATATTTTATAAGACCAACGGCAAATGTCAAATGTCAAATATCAAATACTTTGCCCAGCACCAATATTCTCTTTCTTTACTCCGGCATAAGCGAATGCTTCATAGTCGATGCAGTGCCTTGGATTGCAGTATGGGCTATACTGTGGAGAAGCCTCCACATTCGTTTTTAGATATACAATTTTCATGAAACTTTCTCAGCGTAATAATAGAACTTAAATGTGTCTGTTTGCCAAATTTCAAGTCTAGAGACTATCTGAACTACGAGTTATGCAAATTTGGGAACAAGTCTTACAAAATATCGGTATCTAGAATATATACCTAAATATAATATTTGAAGACTCTAGCCCAAACAGTGTACAATCTACGAAACAACATTTTCGGTATGTACATCATCATTTCCCATAATTTTTGATAAGCTTAATGATTTTTGTTTCAAAAATAAGTTGACAAAACAATGTCAAATAGTCTATACCAATCCTTGCATTGCTTAAATATTCATATTTATCCATTTATTCATGTTTTTCTTTTGAGCCTTGTTAAATCAAAATTTCAAGAAATGAAAATTTCATTTAGTGAAAAATAATTGATTTGTTTTACATGATGTGAACATCCAATCAAAACACTTCTGGGAATTCGTTCTCTGACTCATTTAAGACTTTATACTTTAACTTCCAATTTAGCTTGGATTAAAATGATTTCAAATTCAAAGATGTGTTCCTCAGATTCTCTTGGTTTGTTCAAGTCGGTGGATATAGTTCTTATAAAGTATTAATTAATTATCATCTCATCTTAATCTAATGGAAAATGCAAATATTAAAGTGATATTTAGATAATTGTACTATTCTAGATAGGTTTATATTTTCCTCAACTTACCTTTATATAGGGTATATTTCCTTCATGCAGTTCTTGTATTCTTGGTCCTCGAATTGGTTTTATTTATATAAAGTAAACAAATTTGCCGGTTTCATAAGTAAGTTTCTATTCTGATATGTTTCGCGATAATAACTCTTCGTCAGTTCCTTGGCTCAACTTGATATGTTTAGTGATATTTACTCTATTTATATATAACTCTTTACGTAGATGTAAAATTGATAACAAATATTTTTGTTTTTGTATAATAGTTAATAAATATTTAAAATGTATTGATATGAATCGATAATTACGCTACGTTTACTCTTTGCAAGAGTGTTGATATGTATGCGATTTAGCACGATCTTTAGTTAGTTAAACTACATTAATCCAAATAATTTTGATTTCTATTGATATGTCAAAAGTTTTTCCGTTTGCTAAACTTTTGGACGTACTACATGATATGCTTCGTTTGCGCTTTAGCTTCTAAAGATTTGTATATTTTTGATGTTTTAACATTTTCGTGGCGTGTTTACATTCGAGTTTTCCTTGGGCTTCGCTTCAGCTCTCAATGTTTTGTTTTCAAATATTGGGGCCCACATGCGTTCCACACTTTTCTTGTGGAGTTTTCTCTTTGCTACACGCTCTCTTGCTCTCTTTTCATCAATCAAAATAAATGTATATATATATTTATTAATTTTTTATTTATTTATTTATTTATTTTTTTTATTTCTTTTTTTTTTGCTATGGCTAAAGCAGTAATGCTCCGGCTTTGGCTTCGGCTCCGGCTTTGCTTTTCCAATTTCTTCTCTCGTATCCACCCACTTGCGTTGCTTAATGCGGCGCACTATCCTCGCGCTGTCTCTCTCTCTATCTCTCTCTCTCTCTCTCTCTGTTTCTGTCTCTCTGCTTTTTCCTCCCACACGCACACACACACACACGCACCCACTCAGCCTTTCAGGCGGCAACGGCAGCGGCGGCAACTTTTCGCTTTATTCCTTTTGCGCCCAAGTTTTTGCAATTCCCTTTTATGTCCACATTCGCTGTCATGGAGCGCAGTTCGTCGAGCGAAATAGTAAGACAAACGCCTAAACGCACTTTTAATTGAACTTTTCAAGTTCTATTCACGCACTCTTCACACCGTCTTTCGCCACTTTGTTGTTTCCTTTTGGCTTCGCTCAGTCGCTCGGTCGCTCGCCCCCTGGGCCGCTGCCGTTGGCCGCCTCCAATACAAATTATACAATCGACGGCTATAATTTGCGGCTTTGGATGCGCTTTGATTTGATTATTTCGTATTTCGTTCACTCGCGCTGCTTGCTGCAGAATTTGTCCGAGATTGCTTTGTAGTTATCTCGAATAGCGCAGTTTCGCTGCGCGATTTATTGCACAATTGCTTCGCTTTTTTTCTTTTATTTGGTCGGTTTTGTCGCTACGAATTCGCTGCTGTTCGCTCCGTGTGGCTGAGTTGAAGTGTTGTCGTTTACTCACGAGCTGCTGGACGCTGCCTGCGATGCCAAGCCATGAATTTTTCATAAATCCTTATTAGAGATTTTTCGCCCCCGTCTCGTTGAGATTGCTGCGCGCTCAGCAGCAGCAGCAGCAGCAGCAGCGGCAGCAGCCGGAGCAGCAGCCCGCGTTGAGAGAGCGCGAATGGTTGAAGAGGGCGATGCGAGAGAGCAAGAGCAAGCTTTTAAAGAGCACGCAAGGAGTTTGCCTTGAGACTTTTCCTGTTCAAACGGTGCATAAAATATATCTCGGAAAAGTTCTTGATTTTTTCATTATTTTTATTGGGAAGCCTGGGCTGTTTTGCCTGCCTCTGAGGGTTGGTTGGGGACTTGGGGTGGCTGTAACTGTTTATTTTATGCTCTCCATTTACGCAACTTTCTTCATTGTCCGCTGCTTCGCATCACAGTTTGACATTTGCTTTTACTACTGCGCTCTTCAGTGCGCTACTTAGCGCAGGCGCCTAAATGCATCGCGCAACCCCATAGAGGGCGCCAGTTCAGTAGTGGTTGCTGTATTGACTAATACAGTCTTGCTATGTTAACTAGCTCAGTTTTCAACCAATATGTGTTACAGTGCTGAGAAACGTCAAATTTTGCGATGGACTGCGCTACAATTTTGATAATTCTATGAAAAAATGAAATGATTAAAATTCAATAATTTTTAATCCTACTTATATTTTTGAACTATATCACGAATAAAACTAATGTTGCCTACTTACTCACTTTACTTTTCCTAACAATATTGTATTATGAAAGAAGTATTTTCATTTTCAATAATTTTGTAATAACTTCCATGAAATGTACAAAAAAAAAAAAATTATAATAATAATTTATGAGAGTTAACTAAAGCTTTGTTTATGCATAGTATATGTATAATTTTCGATTAGTTATGTTAAATATAATATATAAACATATAACTCTTTAGACTTTTTTTTTTAATACTTTATTTTAATAATAATAATCATAATACAAATACAATATATAAATATATTTCATATATTTTGTGATTATTTTTAAGATTTTTTTTACATTTATTA
Organism: Drosophila koepferae; assembly: GCA_030914345.1. Taxonomy (NCBI): domain Eukaryota; kingdom Metazoa; phylum Arthropoda; class Insecta; order Diptera; family Drosophilidae; genus Drosophila; species Drosophila koepferae. Next base: position 7,930,928 of record JAUESR010000206.1, on the reverse strand, counting down.
TTTTTTTTTTTTTTAATATATTTTTAGTGAATTAATTATTCTGAGAATTATCTGCAGCTTCATACTTTCTTTATGTAAACTTTTCTATTCTTTTTCTGTAAATTATACTTTCAATGGTTCTGTAGATATCTGTGCTTATGCACTTAGCATTAAGGCCATTTTCCTTATCAGATTTCAATAGGAAATATTCAAAATTTTAGTGGTTTGTGTCTTCGTCTATGATTCTAGTTTAGGAAAACATTTTTCATATTTTTCATTTGATTCAAATAAAACGATCTTATCGACTATTTGTAAGATAGATATGTTTATATATTTCATTGCGATTCCCGTTTATCCATAAGCATTTTATAATGCAACTGCAAGCCAAGTTCTTGGCTTTCAGTCTGGCTTCGATATTTTATAATCAATGAATAAAATCATTTTACTTTGATCGTAAAATATTTGAATATTTTAAGAATATTGCAACTGTATATCAAATGAGAGACAACTGTTTCCATTTCACACTCTGAATTTTCGAATGGATCCAAAACTCGATTCTAAGTCTTCAATCCACAGCATCCGTTCGCCTGCCTCCTGCTGACCTGGCCTGCTGCTTGGCCTGGCGCAAATATTTTTCGTTAAAATGAAAATCAATAAAAAGCTCAATGACGTCAGTTGTGTGTGTGAGCAAGCAATACAAGCACACTTAATCACACACACACACACACACACAAAGAGAGAGAGAGAGAGCCACGCGTCCGCCGTCTGTTTATGTTTGAGATGAATGTTAAGATGAGCCCGCTGGCAAATGAGCTGCTTACGAGGCGCCCAGGACATCACCCACAGCCGAGCTCTTGCCGGCCCCAAAAGTGTTGGCCAGCAGCGGCAAACGTTCAAGTTTACCCTCGCATGCGGAGCAATGCATTGGGGTGCGCAGCATTGGCCGAGGGCTGTCTCTGCTCCACTGCTTATGCCGCAAGGCTATTTTCCCAGCCTGAGAAGGTTGTTTGCAATATGTACTGGCCGAGCTCTGTTTTCACTCTGACGATATTTCTTGCCGCGCCTGAAGGTATGCTGCGAAATCTATTACGTTTACTGTGCAACTTCTTAATTTTTGTTTCCCTCTTTGTATTTATTTATACGGGGACTCCAATGATCCCTTTGTGGAAATCGTCTCTGTTAATTCAGCCCGTTTAGATGCGTCGGCTAACTTAAGTTAGCTGTTGCTATTGATATGACTAAATACAAATTTACACGACAATGTGGAAATATGGCTGCCAAATCTGGGGTCTGGCTTGCGACAGTCAGATCAAACGTATACAGGTTGCCCAAAATAAAATCTTAAGATTGATTACCGGATGCGAATGGTATGTGAGAAACTGGTTGATTGCATCAAAGATTGTGGCCACTTTGAGATCTCGGTGCAATATGGACCGAGATCTCAAAGTGGCCACAATCTTTGATGCAATCAACCAGCATTCGAGTCGGTACCACGACAGACTGTTAAGACACAGAAACCGGCTAGCAAACATGCTTAACACACGCCGAACTCCAAGGAGGCTCAACCGCAGGCAACCACGAGACCTAGTAAATAGGTTTCGTTATTAGAAATCTAATTAAATTGTAATTATATTCATGTAAAAATTGTAAATAATTAAGTAGTAGTAGTGTAAGAAGAATCAACAGCTAAGTTCAAGTTAGCCGGCGAGCCCATAAGGGCAACAATTTTTCTTTTTGAAGACAAAGCCCACAAAGGGATAATTGTAGTCCCGTATGGCTTATTAATAAAAAGAAAATATACAAAAAGTAAAAAAAAAAAAAAAAAAAAAAAAAAAAATTGACAAATATGTACAACATGTAGAATACAATAAGATTATAGTATGGCATCTGTGCATCAATCATCCCATGACATAAAAAGGAGTAAGTCTTTTGGTTGTGCTAGCCGGTTTCTGTGCCTTTCCAGTCCGTAATCGACGATCGTGGCCAGTTTGAGGTCTCGCTGAAATATGGTGTATCGTATGAACTATTCGCAGCCGGTAACCAATCTCAGAATCCTGTTCTGAGTAACCTGCACTATTCGGATCTAGCTATCACAGGCCAAGCTCCAGATTTGATAGCCGAACTTCCTTCCATCTGATTGTAAATTGTCGCCTTATCCTTCAGTGTCAATTTACTGCGCGAACAGAGAAGCCAATAGTGTTTTTTCACAAACCCATTGTAATCGCAGTTACCTGCATAGAGAAGGCGAGTCTGTAATACAGTATCATTCCGAGATACTTGGCATCCTTCAAGCACATTCGACTGCTGGCGTTTTCCGTTGCAGCATATATATCTATATTATATTTTAATTAATTATAGTACATATATCTGAATAGTTAGTGGGCGTAATTGCAAGGGTTAATCTGAGGAGTAGAGCTCCTTGCAGTTCCATTCAGTCACGACGAAATCTTAGGCTGATGGCATATGCATCGTCATCACCACAAAAAGCCCAGTAATATCACGAAGAAGTGGTTAAGTTCCTGAAATTGGGAACTCACTGCCCAAACTATTAAGCTGTCTTAGTTTTCGGCTAAGCATAAAGAGTTGGACTCAAAGAAGAGGAAATCACTTTGCTGTTAGTTTAGACTACAATCTTGATTATATAACTATTCATTCACGTTTCAGGGACAGACGAAATAAGATGAAATAAGCTCAGGACACTGCGGCCGCAGTAACCCACAGAAAAGGAAGACTCTCAATGAAAACTACACTCTCAATCCAACTATATGGGGTTGAAGTAAACCCTTTAAGACCAGTAGAATATCGGAGACCGGAATCCATAATCTGATAAAAACCTAAATTGTAATAAATTAGTACCTTTGTATTTGGAGAAGACTTGGAGACTGTAACTCTAAAGATGAATTAGATATAATTTTATAATGGACATGGCTATATCAACTTTTCTCGTCACCCTGATTAAGAATATTTTATGGGGTCTGTCACACCTCCTTCTGCCTGTTACATACATTTAACAAAACCATTATACCCTGATTTCACATTTTCAATGGGCTCAGGGTATAACAAAATACTATAAATAATATAATCATTATTTCCCAAATTTGTTATTTGTACTCTGAAAAGTTCCCCAGTTTCATCGAATAGACTATGATAAAACTAAAGTATTTTCAAGTTTCGAATGTAAGCCAAGTTCGTATATTAGTATCAAAGAAAAACAAAAATTTTATAATCAATATTCATTTAGTTTTATTCGATAAAATATATTTCGCGTTTTTTGCAATTTATTTAAAATTTTTCAACATGCTTCCAAAGTTGATTACGATTGGTGCGTTTCCTCGAAACCATTTTCTCCACCTTCTAGGAGGTGCAGTTGTGGTCGTGGTGGCGGGAGCGCAACTAGCCTCTACGGCATTAGCCGGATCTGCGCACTCATCTGGAGTGCAAGCAGCGGGATCTGCACAAGCCGCATTGCTTCCTCTAATCAAGCAAATGGCCAAAATAACAAATGCGAATATCAGTGTTTGGGCTCTCATCGCGACGAATTGAATTGAGTTGCCTAAAATCTTCCTTTTATAGCGTTTATCAAATGCGTCATTTCTCATTTGTCTTATTCAAGCGCAGTTGATTAAACAAACGCACAGCATAAAGTAAATATAAAATAATACAAATGGCTTATTTTCAAATATAATAATAAGTTACGCTTAGTTGTTATTAAATCAACTGTTTTAACATAGATATTATAACAATGATATATGTATGTCTGTTAAGAATTGGGATGATCTAGATAGTAAATATTTAGAAGCGAGTCTGAATCTTATCTCTAATCGCTCTGAGTGCGATCAAACCTCTTATTACTATTCTTGTTACTTGTCTTCTCTCTCAATCTCGATCGAAGCGAGTCTCTCACTGTCAGAGCCCTGTTTGGTATCTCAGCTTTATGCCTTAATGCTACTTAAAAGTTTTCCAAAATATAGATAAACTCACATTAAATGTGATTCTAATAAATCTGTGGCATATTCATCAAGTACTATATGTAAAGTGGAAATATAATGTAATTAAACAAAAATTATTTCGAAGAGTATCAAAAATCTCTTATTTGATCAATTTAAATCAGGAATTACTTCTAGCACATATAATAAAAGAGTTTGCTCATTTATATAGTTTGCAAATGTTCAATCAAATATGTTGATCGTTATATTATTGTAAAGGTGCAGTTCGAATCATGTCTATATATTTACATGTAGAAGATATAGTTTCTCTTGTTTCGCCATGCCAACTTTGGCCACATCTTCTAGATTTCGTATATATATTCCAAGTTCAAGGTTTGTATCTTTAACATGGCGAATGATTTATGTTCATACGTAAAGACGAACGGAGAAACAGTAATTTCTTCTCGCTATTCCTATTAACATTGAGTTGATTTAATTATGAGAACTCTGCTAATTGGTCTTGTAATTTGTTTTGTGATTTCCTTTAATATTTTTAAGTTTGGCAGGGAAAGCAAAAAATGAAATAGTAACATGAATAAAAACAAGTAAACCCAACTGTATGTCTCTAGTATTTGAAATACGTTTTTTACATATTTGGGGGAGTGGGGGTGCATTGGGGGTCGGAATCCAAAATCTAACAAAAACCGATATTGTATTAAACTAGTATCTATATATATATGCAGAATCATAACTCTAATGATTAACGAGATATAATTTTATAACTAATTGTTTTAATCGATAACTCTGGAAATATAAAAGTTATACGAACCTAACAGAAAGAGAATGTAGTTTCTAGCTCTTATATCTTCGGAAATCGACTGGTTCAAGCATACGGACAGACGGACATGGCTATATCAACTTTTCTCGTCACCCTGATCAAGAATCAAGAATGTCACGTCGCCTTCTGCTTGTTACATACTTTTAACAAAACCATTATACCCTGATTTCCCATTTTCAATGGGTTCAGGGTATAAAACAGTAATTCGAACACGCTTTACAGTTCTACAACAATGTGTAGAACAACATTTTCAATAGCCTTTTCGAGAATGTTAGATTTAATTATGCAAATCAACTAGTCAAATATCAGATGACAAATGATTGATAAATTTCTTTTGCGTATAAACTTTATTTATTTAATGGAGTTTGCTTAAAACTTTATTGCATATAGCCAAAGTTGATAACGATCGGTGCCTTCCTTCGAAACCATTTTCTACGCCATCTCGGCGAAACAGTTGTCGTGGGTTCGGGGGCGATAGCGCAACTAGGCTCTACGGCATTAGCCGGATCTGCGCACTCATCTGGAGTGCAAGCAGCGGGATCTGCACAAGCCGCATTGCTTCCTCTAATCAAGCAAATGGCCAAAATAACAAATGCGAATATCAGCGTTTGGGCTCTCATCTCGACGAATTGAATTGAGTGGCCTGAAATCTTCCTTTTATAGCTATTGCCGATCTAAAGCTTATTTTACAGTTTATTATTCGAGCGCAGTTGGTTAAACAAACGAACGTCAAATGTTGAGTAAATAGAGACGATTCTGGATTATTAAAAACAACAAAGTTTAGCAATGGTTATTTGTTATCTGAGCAACTGTGTTAGCTAAGATAATAAATTATATATAAAAGAAATAGCCTCAAAATGCCAAGTAGGGCTATTTAAACTGGAGTCATGTGCTTCTCGCTTCATTTAATATTTGTCTATCTGTGCAAGTGCGCTGAGCTTCGAGTTGTTTCCTCACACAAAAATTCATATTGCTGTGTTCCGCGTGGGAGACTTGATCAATAAGATTGGACATCAAGTGACTGATCCTTCAATATTAATCTGGAGTGTAAATGAAGAACTATATGGAATCTCGCACTGAAATTGGTTAAGGTTTACCTTTGTATATCCGGAATATATTCTAAATGAAAGTTCCTGGTATAATGTTTTTATCATTTGCCTAAATCTTAATTTATCTACCAAAAGAATGCGTTAGAGTATGTATTATTTACCAGATGAAATATACGAAAGAGATCACAAGCTACAAAAGCTAAAAGTTTTCAATATACATATATTCTCCTGCATTCCACACATATTTTTCCTGTTTCTCCCAGTGCCGCATGATCGATAATAATCGATTATTTTCTGGAGATCATCAAAGCTTAAAAATGTTCTGTTATATATGTTACTCTACAAAGATTTGTAAAGGATTCGGTATTCGAATATCATCTTCCATTATCCCATAATTATAAAAGACACGAATTCAAATAGTGAAAACTTCTGTTATATTTATTCAATTAAAATATATACATACATATATTATTCAATGATCATTTTACTGATGCGGTATTTTGATAGGTCGAGTTAATCGAAAAAAACTTTAAATTTGTAAATTATATTTCGTGCTATAATGATTTAGAGCAAACTTATTCTTATACTTCGGGATTAAGTAAATTGAACTAGCCATGTCCTTCTGTTGCACTGTATCCGTTCGCATTACTAATTGATGAAGACTAGGATTTCGTTATTAACAAATCATTTAAGTACGGAAGTTCGACAATATTGACCTGCAGAACTGATATAACACCTATTCTTCTTCTTCGCTTCATTTCTAGATGCATAATAAATAGCCTATTGAATAAGCATGTTGACTTTACAATGGAAAGTTAATTGTTGAACAACTTCTGTTCTGAATGCATTTGCGCACACGTCTCAGAATTTGTATTCAAATTCGGAGATAAGCTGATATCTGATTATTTTTTTTCACAATTTGTTTTGTTTATTTTCGACTTAATTTACAGCTTTATCACATCCAAATATATAAAGTAAGTATCCAAATAAACTGATTTTCGATTGTTTTCAGTACTTCTCCCGGTCATCCAGAAAGTGAAAACTCAATTCATATTAACGAGTGTAAGGTTTATGCGTCATATAATATACTCAAATATAACTATTACAACTATACGTTCTTAAGCAAGGCAAGAGCCGAATTAGTAAGTCATGAAACCGAAACCTATCGCATCGCTTTCCACATTTTACATTTATTTATTTCATTTTATTTATTTTTTTTTATACCCTGAGCCCATTGAAAATGGGAAATCAGGGTATAATGGTTTTGTTAAATGTATGTAACAAGCAGAAGGCGACGTGACAGACCCCATAAAGTAAATAATATTCTTGATCTTCCGAAGATACAAAAGCTAGAGAGCTCATTCTTTTTGTGTTAGGTTCGTATATTGCACGCGCAGTATGAGTTTGTTTCAGAAATTCGATAACTTGTATATTTGCAAATTTATCGATTAAAAACTTTATCGGGAACCAGTTATAAAATTATATCTAATTCATTTTTACAGTTACAGTCTCCAAGTCTTCTGCATATACAAAGGTACTAATTTATTACAATTTAGGTTTTTATCAGATTATGGATTTCGGTCTCCGATTCCCCTCACACCCTCAAATGTGTAAAAAATGCATTTCAAATACTAGATACATCCATTTTGGTTTAGCATATAGATATGAATATCATCTTCATAATCTGAGGGTCAATACGATTGTCCGTCTGGAAACAGAATTATTAAACAATAAAGTTTTTGTAGCAAACCCCGTGTGGCGCAGCAACAAAAGCAGCGAGACAGCAAGCCGCCTGCAATGCTCACACACATACAGGCGCACAAGCATAGATCAGCGTGTGTGTGTGCTCCTGTTTTTGCATGTATAGTTTCTTACGCGTGGAGAATCGAAACGAAGCATTCTTGGAATATGATTCGTTCGAAGAAGGGCTCAGGGGATTTCGTAGTCGAGCAGTTTTGACTACAGCTTTCTTACTTGTTATATTATTGCGTTATTGTACACGCATATCGGCTATGGTTCAAAAAATCAAAAGACTATTATCAATTTCAAAAGTATTATTCAGAAACCGTTTATAAAGAATCTACTTTAAAATTATATGTCGTTCATCCTTAGAGCGAAAGTATTGAATTATTTTATATCTTAAATAAAAAAATTAAATTTTTAATAGTTTATTACAATTTTGTTGATGTTTGTTCTTTTCAGGATACTGGCTCCCAATTCGCCCCCATACGGTTTGGTCAGGCATATATGTACATATGAATGTTATGATCATAATCTGAAATTTTCATCACGATTGCCCGTCTAGAAACAGAATTATTCATCAAATAAGTTCTAATAACATGGCAGAGGACCCAAGACAGCAAGATAGCTTGCATATGCGTAGTAAAGAATTGTCAAATTCTTGGAATACCAGCTCGTCGAATGGTTCAGGAGATTACGTAGTCGAATAACAGCGATGGACTCTGGCTGTATAAATATACGTACACAGGAAAATGCGATCAAATATATTTTTATTATATCCTGAACCCATTGTAAATGGGAATTCAGGATATAATGGTTTTGTCAAAATGTATATAACAGGCAGAAGGAGACGTTGCAGACCTCACAAAGTATATACATATATTCTTGATCAGCACAAATAAGTTGATTGAGCCCTGTCCGTCCGTATGAACGTCGAGATGTCGAAAGCTACAAAAGCCAGAGAGCTGAAATTTCGCATGAACACTCGTAAGTTACGAGTAAGTTCGTAAGTTCTTCGATAACTCATCTTATTTACAAATTATCGATAAAAATCTTTTTTATTTTAGTTTTTAAAGCATAACTTCTACACCGTTTTACCTGGATGTATGTTTAGATAAATATTAGATTTTGGATTTTTATCCACGCCTCGTCACCCCCAATTTGAAAAAAAAAACACACATTTCAAATACTAGAGTCTTGTATTTTGGCAAATAGACACATTTGGATGCTCTTCATATATTCTGCAAATTTCATGAAGATCGTCAATTTAGAAATTCAGGTATAACCCACACCCAATCATACGTTCGTAAAGAAGAAGAGTATTAGTTGTTTTTTTTTTTTTTTTTTTTTTTTTTTTTGCAGAGTATCTCATAGTTGAGCCGTTTCGACTAGAGCCTTCTTACTTGTTTTAATTTGTATTATGAAATCATTATTGATATTATTGTGTTAAATGTTTATCTCTTGAAATTCTTTTCCATATAACCAAAATTGATTACAATCGGTAATTTTCCTGTCAGCCACTTGCCACGCCTTCTCGGTGATGCAGTAGTGTAGTATTCGTATTGGGGCGTAGTTGCAGTTGGGTAGCAACTAGGCTCTGCGACATTTTCAGGAAGCATGCATTCCATTGCGGTACAAAATGAAGGATCCATACATGCCGCATTGCTGCCTCTAATGAAGCAAATGGTTAAAATGGCAAAGCCAAAGATCAGTGTATGAGCTCTCATCTCGACGAATTGAATTGAGTGGCTGGAACTTCTCCTTTTATAGCCATAAATAATTACCCCTCTTTGAATTCGAACACACTTGGATAAACAAATGCGCATTTACTATTAGGCCAAAATAGATTCTCTATTTGGTTACAGTACGAACTAAAGATTGTTTGTTTTTAAGCAACTGTTTTTACAATGAATATAAATAACAGTATAAAACAAATAAACCAACTTATTCATGTGTGTGAATTTTGACGTCTCTTCTATACATATTTGTTTTAGCTTATATTCTTTTAGTATTTATAAATATTTGTATTTGTTTAGCAGGCGTACGATCTTAATATACATATATCTACGCTCATAAGGGAAAAATCTCTATCACCAAAAAATGCACGAACATTTTTTGTGTTGACCTCATCTAATTAAAGGTCCAAGTCGATTCTACTCTAGACTAGCATTATAGTCAAAGTCATTGACCGATTGAGGTCAATGCACAGGGTGATGTGTTAACAGGGTGCTTCACAGTTTTATGTCAAACATTAATACTGTGACTGTGATACAAATTGTTCAAGCATGAACATGCCGTATACAAAAATATATCAAAACAAGTAAGAAGGCTCTAGTCGAGACGGCTCGACAACGAGATCCCCTTAACCCTGCAAAAAAGTGATACTCTTCTTCTTTACGCACTTATGACCGCGTGCTCTGCTAACTGCGCAGTTGCTGCCGTGACTTGGGGGTGGGTTGGGCTATACTTTGGAAGCTTATAACTCCATTTCTAGATGGACGATCTTCATGAAACTTTCGGAATATATTAAGAGTATCTAAATCTATCTATGTGCCAAATGCAAGTCTCTAGTATTTGAAATGCGTTTTTTTCAAATTGGGGGCGGAGGGGGCGTGGCATCCAAAATCTGTAAATAACATAATCTGCGTATCCATAATATCTATCTAAATAAATAAATTTGAAGTCTCTAGCTGAAACAGTGTAGAAGTTATGCCCAAAAAACCTAAAAAATGGAAACGAATTTTCGATTTTATATCGATAATTTGGAAATGGGATGAGTTATCGAAAAAACAAAATAAACTCGTACTGCGTAGCTAACATACGCATGTTCATGTGAAATTTCAGCTCTCTAGCTTTTGTAGTTTCCGAAATCTCGACGTTCATACGGACGGACGGACAGACGGACAGACGGACAGGGCTAGATCAACTTATTTTTTTATGCTGATCAAGAATATATATACTTTATGGGGTCTGCGACTTCTCCTTCTGCCTGTTACATACATTTTCACAAAACCATTATACCCTGAATTCCCATTTTCAATGGGTTCAGGGTATAAATAGGCAATAGCCAATAACCTGCGCGTTATCTGATGCCAAGTAATAAAAATGTCATCCCTTAGTTGCAACGACAAACGCAGCGAGTAATAACAAGTAAGAAGGCTCTAGTCGAGACGGCTCGACTACTAAATACCCTGAACCATGCAAAAAAAAACTAATTTCTTCTTCTTTAAGCGCGCTCTCCTAACCGCGCAGTTTCTGCCGTGGCTTGGGGATGGACTATACTTAGACGCTTATAGCTCCATTCCTAGATGGATGATCTTCATGAAACTTTCAGAATATATTAATAGCATCCAAATATGTGTATTTGCCAAATTTCTCTAGTATTTGAAATGCATTTTTTGCATATTGTAGGCGAGGGGGGGCGTGGCGTCCAAAATCTAAAAATTAAAAAATTTGCGTATCCATAATATCTATCTAAATAAACTTAAAGTCTCTAGCTCAAACGGTGTAGATGTTATGCCAAAAAAACGTAAAAAATGGAAACGAATTTTCGATTTTTGTTATCGATAATTTGGAAATAGGATGAGTTACCGAAAAAACAAAACAAACTCGTACTGCGTACCAAGCAGGATCGCTATCAAACAGACATTGCGGTAAAATGGAAACAATGAATTTTATGAATATGCAACATCACGCTTGATGTTAATATTTAGGGGCATGAGGCGTTCAGCTACAGCGAACTGTAAAATTGTCAAAGATACAGAGAGAGTGTGAGAGAGCGAGCGAGAGAGAGAGAGAGAGAGAGAGAGAGGGAGAGAGGGAGAAAGGGAGAGAGGAGCATGCATACTCGTATACTGACTCGCACACATTCTTACATTTATTGTCGTATTTAGTTTGTAGTAGGTGTTAAAATTGCACATGAAATATGAAAAGGCACTCATAACAGAAGCAGCACACTAACTGTACCCTAGCCTGCCCTTGCGCTGTCTCTGTCCACATATTTCAGCGTGGCTAATAACTCCCTTGGTCTATTCACCACGATGAGAGCGCAGCAAAGAGATAGAACGATAGAGTGCCCGAATGAGGGAGGGAGGTAGGGAGGGAGACTGGGAGCAAGAGGCAAGCACTGACGACAATAGCAGCAACTGCTATTCCTGTTCGCTCTCTCGCTCTCTGTCTCTCCCTCGCGCTGACTAGTGGGTGGCACTGTGGCGCCGCCTGTCGACTCGACACTTGAAAGCTCAGACGCTGTTGGCTTCAGTTTCAGTTTCAGTCGTTGTCGTGTCGTGATGTCGTTGCCGTCGTCGTCGTTGTTGTAGTCGCAGCAACAGCAGGAGCAGGCAGCAGGCAGCAGCTTCAGCCAGCAGCACCAGCAGCAGCCGCAGTCGCGCTCATTGTACAACAACAAACACAACAACAGCAGCAACAACAACAATAATAACAATAGTAACAGCACCTAGTTGATAAAAAATAAATAAACTAATAATAATAAAACAGATAAAAGTAATTCATCAACGATGTATTGGCGAAAAATAATTGCGCATATGGAATGCACGTTGTCGTATCTGCAAGCCAATACATATATATATTATTTATATATAATTAAGTATTAACTAATTGTGTTTTAGACTTCCGAAAAGAAAATCTATTGAACAACAGCAACAACAGCCATGTGTGTTTAAAGTAAAGCAACATTAATTTTCAGTTCCTTTAGCCTTTGGCTCATATCTACATATATGTATATATGTTTGTGTGTTTATACATACTTATATTTTTCGCTTTGTTTCGTGCTTTTTTCTGTACACACAACACGCAACCCGAATCAGCGCCTCTCCACGCGTCCTCTCGCTCCACCTACTCTCGCTGCCTGCACCGAAAAACAGAAGAAGAAAGAAAAAACCAAACCAAACCAAACCAAAAAAAAAAAAAAAAAAAAAAAAAAAAAAAAAAAAAAAAAAAAAAATGAAAAAACCCCCAACCCAATAAGCTCTCCACGTTTTCGTTGTCGTTTTTGTGGCCGTGATCTCGTCGTGTCTTTTCTTTTGCCCCGCCTGCGCCCCAGGACACATACACACACTCACACCCACAGACATAACTTTACTAACTCCTTTCTAATTAACATTTGTCAAATTCAATAAATTGAAAGTAAATACAAATCAAAGCAAAGCAGTGCGCAAAAATAAGGAAATAAAACTGGAAAGAAATTAAGCGTGTGTGTGTGTGAGTGCGTGAGTGTGAGTGTTCGGGTGTGCGTGTTTTGTTGAGTTGAGGCAGCAGTCACTCAGTTTGGCCACTGACTCGCTCGCTGTGATAAGTTCACCACACCAACAGCAATAGCAACAACAAATATCCCTTGAGCGCTGAGCCAACAACAATGCGCATCGCAAATGTTAACTGTTAGCTGCCAAAGCGCAGAGCACAAAAATGTTGCCAGACACGCACACACACGAACATAAGCACACACTTACATATCTGTCGTCTAATGACAAATTGCTTTGGCTTGTCTGTAAAAAAAATAGAGGACTACAACAAGTTGCAGCTGGACGGACAGTGGACAGAGAGTAGTGCATCAAGTTGAATGTGCGTGTGGCTTGACGCCTTCTGCTTCTGCCTCTGCTTCAGCCTCTGCTTCGGCCTGCTGCCTTTGATTCCATTGTCCTCTTGGCAAGCCAGTATTTACGCAAAATATCCCAGTATTTTTGTGGGCTGCTTGCAGTCAGTGCAACATAATTATAGCTCTCAGTTTTGGCTAAGCAGATGGCCACCGAAGCTCGAGAGGTTCGATTCGCGTGAAATTAGACAAATTTGTAGCTTAATTACTAATAGCCAGAACCAAACGGAAATAAATTCTTAATAATCAATAATTATATATACCCTTGCAGTTCAAACATTTACAATTCAAGTGCATTCAAAATAGCTAAACCAGAGCATCTATTGTGAATAACGTAAATCATTTTACTGTATATACGCTTCGCTTTTCTATTCAACAAAATACAAATTGTGAAAAATAATGCAAATCCCAACATCTTCTAATGCAACAACTACTAAGAAATCTATTTAATTTTCTATTGCAAACTACAAACAACAACCAACAAAACTCAAATTGAAACAACGAATGAACAAACAACGCCGTTTACAACCAACAACAACTACAACTACAACTAAATAAATAAATAATACTAATGACGAATACATGTAAGCGAAACAATCTACTTTACTTAATACTTAAGCTTAAGTAAATTAAATAATTTATAAATTTAAATTGTATGACAAATTTGCTAATTAATTCAACTTATGTTGGTTGACCAACAATAAATGCTTTGTTTGTAAAAACATTCATAAATATATTTTATCATCATATTCAACTTTTGTGGTGGAATTGAAAACACATTCGTGCTCAGAAATAGTATTTATTTATATCACACTAAATGAAATAAACTTCTTATAATATTTTTTCAAATCATATATTGAATGTACACTAATTTTTAAAGAAACCTATAATATATAATAGTTAGTCTAATAAAACTACCATTTTTTATTTATTATAATTTTATTTTTGTTAATACCATTTGATTAAGTTCATTATTCCATACGTGACTAAATCAACAGCAAGCGCATTATATTCTATGCGGAAGCACCCGACTATTAATCTTGCAGATACAACACACATACACATGTCCATATACTGCGTACTTAATCGTAAAAAAGAGTCAAGTTAATATATAGTCTCTGTTGGTTGGGCTACGCCCTCGTCTGTGTGTCATGTGTGTGAACAAATCCATTATACCCGGAGTCGTCATTTTCAATGGTATCAAGGATAACAACAAAACACATCGCAGCAACAACAATGCAAACAATAGCCAAGAGATTGCCACTAAAGCAGCAAAAACAATTGAGAAGCAAATCCTCGTTGGATTGGCATTGTTGCTCTTTACTGGCCAATGATATGGAAGGGTAGCAGCTTGCAGCCCCAAGCCTGCATAGATGGGCGGCAAATTTAATTAAAAGTTAAACTTGTTAAGCAACAGCGACGAGCACAAGCAGCAACAACAACGATACCAATAACGTCAACAGTAGCAACAGGCAGTCAGTCATTCAATCGATTTTACTTTCCGTTTACTCGCCTGTCCGCTCAAATTGGCAAACGTCACGCGTCTGAAACAACAATCACAAATGACAGCAGCAAATTAAAGCAAGTTAAGGATACAGGAATTGAGGATACCCTTTAGAAAAGAACAACTATTTTGTTATGTATTAAATAATTTATAAATATTTATATTATGTGTAAACAAATAGATATTGTTAATTTCATCTGACTGATTACTCTTTACTTTTAGATCATTGCAAACTATTTATACTATTTCACACAAATATATATATATATATATATATATATATATATATATATATATATATATATATATATTTTTTTTTTATTTTATTTTATTTTATTTTTTTTCTTATTTTCTGTTCTATCCATCATTTAGGATATCCCATTCTATCATATATTTTATTGTTCTGAGAATAAAATAAAGTTCTGAGCTAAGAATTGATTTGGGAACTTTAATATTTTTAGCTCATGATTTTCAATTGTAATTTGTAGCTTAATTTATTATTAATTTGTATAGTACTTTAAATATTTTTAAATTTGTGTTTAGCTTTTTTTATAATTATTATTTAACTAGCTAAAGTGAAGCTGATATACTATGCAACAAATATATAATGTTTTCATTCAAACTAATTAACTTTTTTAAACGCTTCTGTCTGTGGGCTGTCATTTGACAGCCACTGTGTATACTATACCAATGCCGCCTACTCGAAGGGGCGTTGTCAGTGGTCATCCCCCTGACAAATGACTACGATGACGACACGCGACGTGGCCTGTTGCTAGAGCGACGCAGAAAGCGGACGCACGGACGTCATAAATGTTTGACAATGCACACGTGTCGTATGAGTAATAGAAAATCACCCGTACGCCCCGTGCCCCCTTGCCAGAGCCACTAGCTGTGTTGCTTAGCTGCTCAGTTCGCTGTGTGTAGGCGAAGCTTGTTAAAATATTGTTCTTTTTATTCCCTGAATTCATTGGAAATGGAAAATCAGAGTATAATAGTTTTGTGAAAACGTATGTAACAGGCAGAAGGAGACGTCGCAGACCCCTCGAGATTTCGGAAACTACAAAAGCTAGAAATCTGAAATTTTACATGAATACTCGTATGTTAGTTACGTAGTAAGAGTTTATCTCATCCCGTTTGCTTATTATCGATAAAAATCGATAATTCGCTGATAGGCACATTTGGATGCTATTAATATATTTCATAAAGATTCTACATCTAGGAATGGAGTTAGAAGTTCAAACCACCCCCAAGCCATGGCAGCAATAGCGCTGTTAGCAGAGC